>JAECUM010000033.1:0-115891 GCA_016617855.1 Megalonaias nervosa
CACATTATGATCAGCCATAGTTTCTATAAGCAAAGAAAGAGGTTTGACGCATTTGTCATTTATTGTTCAAACACAACACCTTATCTAATTCAAAGATATTCACTAGAATTTGCGAAACACATTTTTTCATGTATTGCTTTTGTTTCAGGGACTAGACACACTCTCGTGCAGTATTGCTGTTGAATGTCAGACTGACAGGATACTTAAGAGATCCAAGAGAATTCAAGCATTAATGAGAGGAAAACAAATTGATTTTGGTAATAACAATACATATATAACTAGTTCCATGCATGAATGCACACTTCACTACGAGATATTTCAACTCATCAAGTTTAGTAATATCTTTCATTCATGATGTGCATGTGTACTGCTGTAATTCAATGATGTAAAGTGACTCAATGTTATAATCTCACCATAAAAATTAACAAGCAATTGACACAGGTAACATTTTATTAACTAAGTTTAGTATGATCGTGTAAACAATTGCCTCAGTATACCAAGCACTTGTCCACTTTTTGTTACTGACCAATAATACACTGTTTTTGATAAGCATATTCATGAGAATTACTCATCTGTGTGAAAACTATGATGATCAGTATACACAAGTATGATATTTCACATTTCGCAGGTTGTCAGGTAAATGTCCAGCACGTACAGAGAATGAGCAAAGGCATTCAATGTTCTTTAGACATCCCCACAGATAGTGAAATGGAGAACACAATAAACAGTTTTGATGAACCGGACGCAGACCCTGATACTGATCTTCATGATATTGATGATGAGTGTTCCATGATAAGGGAGTCCGATGATTCAAGCTACAAACCAGATGCGAGTGACCCTATGGATTCCAGCTTCAACTCAAATACCTCTGGAGAAGGGTAATGTAAATTGCATGACTTCAGCATGTATGAAATCATTACTGATTTGATGGCGCTATCAAATTCTTAATAGTACTATTTTTGGCCTACACAATTCAGTAAGCTTTTCCACATATTAAACCGGTTATCAGCACGACATAACAATTACTAAATAATAAATTTCCTGGATGCTTAAAAATATCTTTGTTGCTCAGGTTCTAAAAACTTGCTCATATTGCATTCTCATTTTCTTTCCAGTTCAGAACAACCATTTACCAACCTTATGTCTGAGAGAAAGTTTATTGTGTTTGAGGAACAGCTGTTGGCATTATTCTGGACTTATCGCTACTGCCATGAACCAGCAAGAGGGACAGTGACCCACACATTTGGCACTTTAATTACAGTTACACAGGAGTACAACCTGTGCAGCAAGTCATACACTTGGAACAGCCAGTCCTACCTTGGAGACATGTCAGCCGGTAACATTATCTTGTCAGGAGCCATCCTTTTTGCAGGAGAAACTCCAACAAAGTTTCTTCGGGTTATGAAACACATGTGTATTCCAGTGGTGCACTATCCACATTCATGACCCACCAGCGAGTGCTACTCACACCTACTATCGATAAAGTATGGAAGGCGCATCAGGGTAGGGTCTTTGGAGAGTTACAGAGTCTTCGTCAGCCACTTGCTATTGCTGGGGATGGTAGATGTGATAGTCCAGGCCACAGTGCAAAGTTTGGAGCCTATAGCGTGCTAGAGGTTAATTTGGGTCAAGTCCTGGATATTGAGCTGGTACAGGTAATTTGTGTGCTTCTTTACCAGATTGAAATTCAAATATTTATATAACAGAATATTCTGATAAACATTTCAATTTTGCCACAGTACAAATTTTTTATACTTGAAAGCATTCATACATGTTACTCATGCACGAAAATGAGCAAAACATTTGGTAAATACATTTAAGCTATGTATAAGTGACATTATAAGAAATAGAGTGTTATTTGCTCAAAATTTTTGTTTTAGAGCAATGAAGTGAAAAGCAGCTATCACATGGAGAAAGAGGGACTTTCTAGAGCCATCAGTAAACGACAGAACCATGGTGTGGAGGTGGACACAATTATTACAGACAGGCACGCCCAGATACAGAAATGGATCAGAGAGAATATGACCGCCAAACACTATTTTGATGTGTGGCATGCTGCAAAAGGTATGTATGTATGTATGTATGTATGTATGTATGTATGTATGTATGTATTCTAATGTTTACTACACTGAATGATACCAATTGATGCAACTCGTATACAAGCACATATGGTAATAAAAGCATTGTATGTTTAAAGTTATATTACTTAAGTGGGGAAGTGAACATATCACTAGGAATACAATCAGAAAAAGGGAGAAAATAACTATCTTGCATCTTATTATTTCCAGGTGTGAAGAAGAAACTAGAACACATTGCCAGAGAAAGGCAATATGAGGATGTGAGGAAATGGATTCGGATTATTTCAAATCACCTGTACTGGTGTGCAGCTTCAACCGAACCTGGAAATGGTGACCTAAGTGTTGCCAAGTGGCATTCTGTAACTAATCATGTCCAGAACAGACATACACATGCAAATAGTCTGTTCCAAGCTGTCTGCATGACTATCTACCTGAGGACAATGCACGTTACAAATGGTTACAATCTGGTAAGAATTACATTTCATATTAAACTTGATAATCTATAATAAAATTTAAAGGATATGTTTGTTCTAGAAGAGTTCACACAAGTCATCTCTTTAGTAAACTTTAAAGATTCTCATAATTCAAATTACATGTTTTGTACTTTTAAGAAAGACCTTAATTAGTAGATTTCTGTAGGAATCCTTTTTTATTTCCTGCTAAATTCAAACAGTTTACAAATTGGTGTCTGTTTTGTTATGAATGATCAAACTACAACATAGTATTAATCTCTGTTCAGGTACCAAGGCTTGTGTGAAGATTGAAGAAGTTGTACTGAGTAAGAAGCTGGCGAAAGACATCCAAAAGTTATCACCCTTCCACCAAACATCAAATTTAGAAGCTTTCCATAGTGTTGTTAACCATTTCGCTCCAAAAGTGTTGGCGTTTTCGTATTGCGGAATGAGAAACGGGTAAATTGTGTACAACCTACAAAAATTCATCTTAACAAATACTAATTTCATTGTTGGCAACTATTCATAAAAAAACGATTGATGAAATGTTTAATATCCTCTACAATTACTTCAGTAAACATATATTCACAAGCAGAAGCCATAAACTGCTTTGAACTGTTAAAACACAGACTTCCGTTTTCTATTTCATATATAAAGTAGCACATAATGTTGGAATACAAAAACTGCATTTTTTTGCTATTTTAAGGATTTTTTTTTTTCCTCAACATTAGAGTGCACTTAACGGCACTCCATTTCAATGAAAATGCCAACAGAACACAGGCAGTGACGAGCTCTGGAACCAGCCGATACCAGATTTCATTTCCGAAGAACAAAAAAGGAGAGTACATTGTAAAAGAAGTCAAGGAAGACTGCACATACAGTATGTAACAATATATAATACATCACATTAATGCAGATTTATGTTTGTAGCACATTTAAAATCATATATTGTGACAAAATAATGATTCATTGAACTACGATTTATATGTATGTTAAATGAATACTATTTAAATCTTCATTCTAGTTACATTAATTATTTTTGGTAAATTATCAATGTGAATATAGGCAGCGGATGAAATTCTTCTGAGTTTCTTAAATTACTAGGGAAAAAATTCTTCTTTCAGAATATGTTGAAGAGCTGGCATCAGCACTAGAGGAAATGGTCAAGAAGCCAGAGTCTGTTGATAGTTACCGCCACCTTTATGCAGCCAATTCCAGAGGCCAGACAAGTCGAATGCTGTCCAGGCTCACAAATCTCGATTCGCAAGATAAGTACAAGACCTTGAATCCTGTGCAGTTACCATTTCAGTTGGAAACTTCCACCTAATTGCATCTGCTGCACAGGATGGCAAAGCAAATCAGATTTCATGGCTCTTAACAAAACCAAAGTCGATGCGGATTCATTTTTGTAGCACCTATTCAGAATCATGCATCATGACAAAATTATTATTCATTCTACTACAATTTATATTTATGTTAAAATGAATACTATTTAAATTTTGTTTCCAATGCTCTTAATTATTTTTAGCAAATTATTTGTGGGGATATTGGAAGTGAACGTAATTCTTGTGAGCTTCTTAAATTACGGGGGGGGGGATTCCTTCTTTCAGACTATGTTGAAGAGTTGATGGCAGCACTGGAGGATATCGTCAAGAAGCCAGAGTCTGTTGATAGTTACCGCCATCTCTATGCAACCGATTCCAGAGGCCAGACAAGTCGAATGCTGTCCAGTCTTACACATCCCATTTGCAAGCAAGGTACAAGTCCTTGAAATGAATGTAGCTAACACTTTCACTTGGGAAGTTCCACCCTGATCGCATACACTCGAAATGATGCCAAAGCAGCTTGATTTAATTTATTTTAATCAAAACAAAGTCCTGGATTTTAATCGAAATAAAGTCGGTGCAGATTTATGTTTATAGCACATATTCAAAATCATATATTGTAACAAAATAATTATACATTCAAATACTATTCATGTCTGTTAAAATGAATACCATTTTAACTTTAATTCCTATTTACAAATTTTTGTTATAAAAATTGTCAGAGTGAATATAGGCAGTGGATGAAATTCTTCTTTCTTAAATTATGGTGGGAAAAACTTCTTCTTTCAGAATATGTTGAAGAGTTTATGGCAGCACTGGAGGAAATGGTCAGGAAACCAGTCAGTTGATAGTTACCACCATCTCTATGCAGCCAATCCCTGAGGCCAGACAAGTCGACGGCTGTCCAGGCTCTGACATCACGATTTGCAAGATAATTACAAGTGCTTGAAACTGTGTAGTTACCACCGTCACATGGGAACTTCGGCCTGATTGCATCTACTGCACAGGATGGCAAAGCAACTCGGATTTCACGGCCAAGATATCCCCAGCACCATCTTACCAGCTGCCTGTATGCAGTGTATCTATTACGACTGAAAATAGAATATGCAACATATTTTAGACTTGAATAAAGTTATATTATGTCACCTATTCTGGTTGTAACTTATTTATTTCAAGCTTTCTGAGTCAAGATCTTTAGCATAATTAGATTTTACTACGACCAATGGTAGGAAGCTAAATGAATCTAAAGTGAATAGGAACAGACAACAATATGTTTTAAATGTCATAATGCAGTCTGTTCAAGAAATGAAATTATTGTTCGATTGAAGTTACAGATTGTTTTCATGATAATTTCCAGTACAACAGACAAATGATGCTAGCAGGATTTATTCTTGAAAGGTTTGGGGGAAAACTCCACATAAGAAAAATGTCACATCTTCTCAATGAAGGAGGGATTTCATGAATTTATGGGTGACTTTGTTTTATATTTATGTGTATACAGCAATCACTTTTCCCAAAAAGGACCTGATATTGGCGCCATAACTATTGTGAGAACATTTTGCCAATAATTGTTTACGTACTCTGAAAGAATTTCCTCGCGAGTTCCATACTGCTGTCTGTAGGTATAGTATGCTGCTTCCAGGACATATTCATCCAAGCAAACTGCCTGAAATCCAGGATGATTGATGATACAATCCACATTGAGCTCCTCGGTATTATCCAAAATCACACTGATCTCTTTACAGCATCTACACTCTTCAACTGTTTATTTACTGCTGCACTTTCCACACGTACACCTGAATAAATCAATATACGTGGTAAATAAGCTCTATCATAATTATTGTGTTAGACAGCAAACTTGTAGCTCTTGCATTTCAAAGTGCAAAACATATGTATATGTGATAAATGGTCACACTTTTGTTGTACCTTCTGTACCATAATATTGAAATGCACATTTCATCAGAAATGTATTATATTATTCTCATTATTAGTTTCCCCATAAACCTTTATGCATTATTTGCCATTAGTACTGTGCACCTTAACGGACATGAAAACAATATGCTGGCTAAGCATCTATCCATGGGGAGAGAAAAAATGTATACCCATTAGCTGGATTAAAGGTACATTCAGGGTCTGCATTTCTTCGTGGTTTAAAAGAACAAACTTGAGTCATAAAATTAATAAAGCATTTATATCCACACCTCTCACAGTCGGAGTCTTAATTGTTAAAATGTAACACCACTAGTTATTGATGAACCAAGCCTAAATGAAAATCTTCTCTGAAGACATCCAACAAGCTTTTGCTCAAATTCGTTTACTTCTCTTTTCATTATCAAATTAAAACAACATTAAGGAAAGAATAATAACGTTAGTAATAATTAGTAATAATTGCAATAATGATAATAGTAATTATAGAATGTAGAGCCCAATCGCTGCTCAGCTTGATCATGTGCTATGTTCTCTTCAGGACCTTCATCCTCGTCTCGTTCGTGCTGAAATTGATACGGCCTGAATTTGATACGGCCTTACGTCATAGCAAGCAGAATCTTCTTCAGATTCATGAAGTTGGCCATCTTCAAGGGGTTCACCTTCTTCAAACGACGATGATGAGCATGACAAATTTGCCATAAATTCGCTAGAGTCGTCACTATCAGCCATTATCATCACATACGCTCAACTTGAGGGACTTCCCGACAGTGCGTCACTTCCTGAAATCCGATTTTTCACCGGAAGTGTATAAATATTTCTGGAGCGTTTTCCGTAAAACATCGATGTATGCTCAAATAATTTTAATTTTCTCCTCTGTGAGTTAAAACCTACATCTAAAACTGCACGTTTCGGAGTTATTTAGCGAAAAATGAACATTATGATATATAATGTGTATTAGACACTAGTAGACCTTTAATCGTACACTAAACGAGCAGATCCACAAACACCTGCCAGCTAAAAACACAAACGGATATATATTGATGATCTTCCGCAGAGAGTATCTGATTACAACAGCATGAGACATAAAACTATCAAAATGTCACCAAATGACTCAATCAAACATCCGATACTAGCAAACGAAAATATGTATCAGCGACATAAATTTAAGATCGGAGATCGAGTTCGAATTTCTCGGACAAAAAAAAAGTATTTGAAAAAGGATTTACTCCAAACTGGACTGAAGAAGTATTTGTCGTTGATAAAGTTCTGGCGACGATACCTTAACGAACGCGTTAAAAGATCTAGCTAGAGAACCAGTAATTGGTAGTTTCTACGAACAAGAATTACAGAAAACAGTTCAAGATATATTTGTTATCGAACGAGTAATCAGAAACCGTGGCAATAAAAGCCTCGTCAAGTGGCGCAGTTACAGCGATAAATTTAATAGTTGGATACCAACTACGAGCTTAACGAGCTCAACATTGTGAAATAATGTTTTTGTAGATTTCTTCGTATATACGTAAGACAGATTTACATTTTACTGGCTTACATAACGATATTAAATACGATTTTCGATCTGGCGTTAGCGGCAACGCCGCCGACATCAGGTTGAAGATCTTGACAAACATAAAATTGAATTTGATACTTTTTTACGCGGTGGCAAAACCGCTGTTGTAGTGTTTAAAAACGGCTTTATCAACTGCCAAAATAATTGATTCTCCGCAACCGTAAAATTGAATTTTAGATTTCGTTTGCAGTGTGATATTTTACATTATATCTACCAGTTGTCGGTCTTCCATAATTTTTCTTATCAACAACGGCGTTGATTTCTTCACCGACATCATCAAGAACTTAATCGGTGACAATGTCACTGGTATTTGGTTTGACAATAATATCTTCGTATGATGTGTTGTGTAAATACGTGAGTCTTTCGAGTAGATTCATATTATAATTGATTTTTGTCTAATTTTAATAAAATAATAATGGACAAAATAAGATTTCATAAAAATGCAAAAATACATAACAAATACGAGCTTGAGAAGGCTATACGAAAAATCTTTATCGGCGATGAAAATATTTATGTTAATCTTCTTCTGGTAAACAATGGACCTGATAACGTGCTATTAAACGAATCAAAAAAAGAACAATTGCAAAAAAGAAATATTTGTTATTTAATAGAGAAGCTATCATGTTATGGTGTCATAGTTGTATTAGTCGAGGAGAACTTGTAAAAATCTTGCAAGAAGTTTAGTTGTCTTACCAGAAGGCTATTCTATCAAATGTTGATTGTAGTGTTGCCAAATTTACAATACCATCTGCAACAAACTTTACTAGCATTGTATTTATTTTAAAGTATTTGGCCGCAACTGACACTGAATGAAACTTCTTTTCTTCGTTTCTGTCAGTGTTAATTGCAAACATAGGTTTAGCAGATCTAAAATTAACAACACCACCTCGTCTTTTTTTCACATTTTCCTGTTGGGTAACAAGTTCGAGATTTTCCAATCGGTTGTCGGTCTTGATGCTGTTGGTGTGATTAATCACAAACCCCGGTGGAATCAGTCTCTTAAATACTTCAAACACAAACCTGTGGCTATAATAACCAACAAAATCTGTTTTACTTCCACGAACAACCACAAGCAAATATCCAGTGTTTTGTAATTTACCTATTTTTTGTTTGTTTGGATATTTCGAATAATTCCCTGATCGGAGGCTTCGTAAAGATCATTCACCTGAGGAGGCTGATATTCATCTTGTAAACCAAGATTTGCAATGTTATCATCAGTTACCGAACCATTAACTCTGTAAACTCATATTCCTTCTGGAATATATCCGCAAAACAACGAGTAGATGAAATCTTTCCTGAACATTTCTGTTGTATCTCCTTCTGATTTTACACTAATCTTATAACCCGCCGGAGTTCCTTTACCAAACGGTTGGCCATATTTGATGTGTATCACTGACCCTAAGATATTTCCCGCGTAAAAGTTGTAGTTTAGGTGGATGTAATAATACTCATGTTCGTTTGCGCTTGTCATGATACAATAAGCAATTTTAATCTCTAATTATACGTATTTTGAACACTCAGTTAGACATTTGATCAATTATAGTATAGCAATGCTGAAGTTACGTGATATCGCAATAAAGAGTCTTATCGGAGAACCAACAAAAATAGCTACCACTTTTGCTGGATTTTATAACAGCTATCGATTTGATAAATAAATCGTTCTAGCAAATTTTACCTCAGCTAATCTTTTTCATTTGTTTGAAACAACTATAAAACTTGAACTTGATCTGCACAAAGGTTTGAAGATCCTAATGCAGTACCACGTTTTATTCTCAAAATTATATGTTTCTGGAGATGATATTGATGTGGAAACTGCTGATCCCTTTACCAACGCAAAATCCAAGCGTGTTTTGCCTGGAATTAATCTTTCATTGCTAGCTGATAACATACACCAGGAAATTTGGAAAAAGATAGAAGAATTCACCGAATCAGGTTCTGGTTGGAAATTTGAGATGATTTCCGAAATATAACGTATTGTGCGGTAGTTCATATATTCACCTGCCGCAGAAAATAAGGAACAAAAAGTGCTGCATCAACGTCAAAAACTTTGATAACAAATGCTTCCAGTAGGCCATTCTTTCCGCGATGTTTCCAGCAGAAAAACACGCTGATCATGTTGACAAGTATTTTAGTCACGTTTCAAAATTTAATTTTACTGGTACTGACTTTCCCGTTGCAGAAAATAAAATACCAAAGTTTGAAAAGCATAATAATATTTATGTTAACGTATTTGGTCTTGACGAGCATGAAAACGTCTATCCGAGATATATTTCTGAAACAGCCTCACAATCAACAATAAACCTGCTGTTTTATAAAACTCATTACGTATGGATCAAAAACTTCAACGAACTTGTTGGTAGACAATACAGCAAACAAAAAATAATAAGTACTTCTGTTATCGTTGTTTACACTGTTGCTCTGCTCTGACAATGAAAAATTATTAAAGCATCTACAATATTGTTCGGAAGTACAACGAATAGCAATGACAGGGGAAAAAGAAACAATTCTTCGGTTTGTCAACCACACATAAATTAAAAGTTCCCTTCGTTATCTACGCTGATTTCGAGTGTTCACTTCAGCCTGTACTTGGTGTAGAAAATAATCCTAGCCAATCAAGTACAAGAAAAACTATAAACCATGTTACATGCGGAGTCGCGTAAAAGATAGTTTGTTGCTTTGATCCGAGTTTATCCAAACCGATTAAAATATATCGCAGTGACGGAGTCACGGCGCCTAATCCAGCTGTTTGGCTTCTCAAGCAGTTAATTAGCGAACTTGATACTATTTCAAATCTTTTAAGAAGAATCGTTCCAATGGTAAAATTAACAGTCCAGCAGGAAATTGATCACAAGCAAGCAGAATTTTGTCATATTTGTGAACGGGCGTTTGATACACATGCATCGCCCGCGCCTGATAACAAAAAAGTACGTGATCATTGTCATTTGACAGGACAATATAGTGGAGCGGCTCACGACAAGTGTAATCTAAAGTTTCACGCTCCAGATTTTATTCCAGTTGTTCTTAACAATTTCCGAGGATATGACAGTCATATTATCGTAGAAGCTTTTGGTGATCCTGAAATAACGTCTCGTTTAAAACTTTATAACGTAATCAAGTGTATCCCAAATAATTTTGAAAAGTATGTCAGCTACATTATGTAAGTTGCGTTTTATCGACAGTCTACAGTTTACACTAGTATCGTTAGAAGATCTTGTAAAAAGAATGCTGTAAGCGCTGGTAGCGAGTTTTATAACCTACAAGATTGTTTTGGTATTAAAGCAAACTTATTAACAAAAAAAGGAGTATAGTATCATTATTCACATCAGCTGTCTAACTGGGCAGGCTATGCGTAGAAAACGGAGTGACAGATCTAAGAGTGCGTTAGTCAAAAAGATATGTTGACTGATGAGAGATCTATGAATACCTAGTCACACACACACACACACACACACACACACACACACATATATATATATATATATAGAGAGAGAGAGAGAGAGAGAGTTTACATATTGATGAGTACCTACTCGAAGAGATACTGTTGACACATCTTCGTGTATCTAATAAACAGAGGTAATGCTGACACATCAATGAGTACCTAATAAACAGAGATAATGTTTACACATCTATGAGTAGCTAATAATCAGAGATAATGCTGACACATCTATGAGTACCTAATAAATAGAGGCAATGCTGACACATCAATGAGTACCTAATAGAGGTAATGCTGACACATCTATGAGTACCTAATAAACAGAGCTAATGCTGACACATATATAATACCTAATGAACAGAGGTAATGTTGACAAATCTTTGATACAAATAGAATAGAGCCTACCATAGAGATCAGAATTATGTTGAGAGCTACTTGAATGGAATGTGCACACATTAAATATTAGTAGTGACTAGAGGGTTCTAAGACTGTAATGATGGGATGTTTTAAAGAAGATCACGAACTCAAACGTGTTAAATATCCAATAAATTATGGAGCATGCAGATCTTAATTCAACAAAAAAAGATAGCGTTAAATGTACTCCCAGTATATTACACAAAACAGCAGAGTTAAATTTACTCCCAAGTAAATTATACAAAGCAATAGTTACATGTGCTCCAAGTATTATACACAAACCAATAGGTTTATATGTTCTCCCAGTATAATACACAAACCAACAGAGTTAAATATACTCCCAGTATTATACACAAAACAACAGAGTTAAATATATTCCCAGTAAAATACACAAATCTATAGAGTTAAGTGTACTCCCAGCATAACACACAAACCGATAGAGTTTAATGTACTTCCATTATAATATACTCCCAGTATAGTACACAAACTGATGGAGTTAAATGTACTCCCAGTATAATACACAAACCGATAGAGTTAAATGTACTCCCAGTATAATACACAAACCCATAGAGTTAAATGTACACTCAATATAATACACAAACTAATGGAGTTAAATGTACTCCCAGTATTATACACAAACCGACAGAGGTAAATGTACTCACAGTATAATACATAAACCGATAGAGTTAAATGTACTCCCAGTATAATACACAAACCCACAGAGTTAAATGTACACTCAATATAATACACAAACTGATGGAGTTAAATGTACTCCCAGTATTATACACAAACCAACAGAGGTAAATGTACTCACAGTATAATTCACAAAGCAATGGTTACATGTACTCCATGTATTATACACAAACCAATAGATTTATATGTTCTCCCTCCCAGTATAATTCACAAAAACAGAGTTAAATGTACTCCTAGTATAATACACAAACCAATAGAGTTAAATTTATTACTTGTATATAATACACAAAGCGATAGCGTTAAATTTATTGCCAGTATAATACACAAAACAACAGAGTTAAATGTACTCCCAGTATAATGCACAAACCGAGTTAAATGTGCTCCCACTCTAATACACAAACCTCTTTAAGTACTTCTCTTTATTAAAAGTTATTTCTTCAGATATGGTCGCATATAATGTACACATATATTGCACAAGGATAACCTCTAATACAAGCTAGGAATCAATCAATTCTTATGTATGTTGCACGAGCTTTAATTGAGCCTTTTTGACCGGTCTGATTTCCAAATCCCTTCCTCTCTCGAAATCGTGGTATTTCGATGATTGTAGTATCTGTATTTCATATACAAAATACATTACATTGCTTCTGTGTTGTCTTGCCGATATTCTGAGATATTAAGGTCTTTTAATTAAGATTTTAGGATGACAAAGATGGTTTTCCAGCTGTACACTGTATTTTTCTGGCGTTGTATGGATGGTGCATTACAATCCACGCATCGAAAACTTCCTCAATGATTAGTGAATGGTTTATTCTGCACACATATTGCTATTCAAAACATTCAAAAGTAAACATCGACGGTGTTAATATTGCATATCATTAGTTATGCTTGCAAAAACTAACTGTCAAACGACAAACTATTGAATAACAGTATTATAACACTAGACAAAGCTGATAGAGTCTTAACTATATAAATAATGTTTTTATGCATCGTACTGGACTGGCATTTTTTAAAATAAAGGACATAAAGATGAAAGTTTCAAAGAGAGGACTCAAGAAAAAGAAAAGAAAACTTACTCTAAACCATGACTTGTCTATGTGAGTATAAAAACCAGAAAACGTAACCAGTGGCATAAAAAAAAAAACACCAACGAGAAAAACCGAAGTTGTATCTGTCACAAATTAATTTTGAATATTATGAATATAATTATATATATGATCCTTTAATTACATGTTTGACAGGTGACACATGCCAGAGTGGTGGTCAAATGGGATGTTGTGATGGATATTCGAGCAAAATCTAGCTTTTTGAAAAATTTCGGATCTCCTGCAATTTACTTGCGTATATTAATGTGTTAAGTACATGTATTCCATTGTAAGACTCATCCAAGATGTTTAGGAGAGCAGTTGTCTTATGTTTGATTTTTACATAATTTCTCAGATCAGTTAAATATTTTCTCGTTTCGCACACACACACACACACACACACACACACACACACACTCCCTCTCTCTCTCTCTCTCTCTCTCTCTCAACACTTCGTGTTTTTATCCACAAGCTCTCAATGTCAGGACAATGTCTCTCACAGGGTGTCAGCAATATTGTAAGCTTGATCATTCCACCTTAGTTAAAATTTTATATTGCACCTTATTCAACAATTAGCATTACCATAGCAAATTTATTCATTATAAAATACTAGCAAATTCATATAAAACAATGTACTGACCATTTAATTTCTGGGGTTTGGGCGTGATTTGTCTTGAACAGAGATATTTTATTTAATTTCATTTCAAATGTTTCGAATCAAGGTTTTAATATATGTAACAGAAAGAAGCGAAACCAAAAGGTTTAGTAAAATCAACAAATAATGTATTTCTCTGCAAACTAAAATTTGAGGAGATACGTACAGTTTTGTGAATTAAATTCCAAATAATCCTAAATGTCCTATCACAAGTCCAGAAGTATAAAATGTTCCGAATCAATTCCAATAGTCTTGAATGTCTTGTTGTACCAATAGTCTTGATGTCATGATATGCCATAATGATGTAATTTAGAATATCTTTGACTTAGTTCTCAATAATTCCAAAATAATATGTTAATCCAGTCAATGAGTGCTTAGTAATTCCAATGAATTATTTATATAAAGAATTCTTCTTGAAAAATATCTCAACAACAACTGTGAACTCTGATAACAAACGGATTCCAAAGACTGGTTTTAAGATAAAAATGAAATCCCCATAAAAGTTCTACTTGACCCGATACGCAATAGCATGTTCTGGATTCCCATGGAAAACCACAATAATTCATAAACGAAGCTCTATCTTCAAATAAAATTCAAATAAACGTCTAGTTTACTGCTTACAATCATCGCAAGCGTCTGGTATGCAAAAACTCCATCAGCAACCCTCAATCGCGGACAAATGTTAAGCATACAATATAGACATACGTAACACAAGATAACTGTACCTTGCGTGTTCAAATATTATACTGGACATAACATGTTATTTTTGCTATAAACCAGAACAAAATATTTTTCAGCTATTAACAAAAGGAAATGTATAAAAACAGGTCCCGGTTATACAGCATTAAATCTTTGGTCCTTAACATAAAATACAAAATTTTTCATGTTACCCAGCGCAACTAAACATAGAGCCTACTCCATATTTTGTGTCCGTTTACTCTCGTGCAAATATAGATATAATGCAAAGAAGCATAGTTATTAGAAGAGAATAATAGAAAAGTGGCATTGATCTCATATTTTCAGAAAGATTACAATTTTGCGAATGTAGAAAGATTAATACCACTGGTGAAAACGATTGTGTTACGATATTTTCACTTGCTTTATATTAAGATTTAGTTATTACCATCCAAGCCTTTGGCACATCGACATTCATTGAAGCCAATACCTAAAAGATTTTAGATTGAATGGTGTGGCTCATCGTAAAGACCATTAAATCATAGTCGGCTTCTCAATTTCGTCAATTCTAAATTGAAATCCGTTCTTTAATTGCTAGAATTGATTCACTAACATGAATGTAAAATAACCAAGCGATCACAATCCTATTTGATAATATTTGGGTGAAAATTAAATTTCTGAGTCCTGAAAAGTCTGTCTCCTATATATCAAGTATTCAACTGCATTAGATCTTGTAATTTGTCAATCATTTATGGCTTTCTTGCGCCTAAAGCAGATCAGAAAATTTGGCTCAACATAACTGTAAAATGTCACCACTAAAACGAACGCTATGTGCTCCTGAAAAGCAATGCGTGAAAACTATATGCCACACTACCGTTATTTGAAAATATGTGGCAAATGAAATAGTATAGATTCAAACATGGGATATCGTTAAAGAGCATAAGCTCTTGTTAAATGGTGATCAGCAAAAAGTCAAACGCAGGCGATAGAAAAAGAAAAATACATCAGATAATATCATGACGTTCACATGCCATCAGCACTTTGTAATACACTTTGATTATATTCCTATTTCTTTTCAGCTTCAGACCATTCTCTTTACGGAATACAGCAATGAATATTTTTTTTAATATTTGCTTCTATTTTAATGCTATTTTCTATTCGGAACACAGTAATGACTATATTCATATTTCCGACTAGCTTCAGAATATTATCTGTGCAGCAATGAATATAATCCTTGCTAATTCCTTCCAGCTTCAGACTATTCTCTACAATGAACACAGCATTGATTAAAGAATCCCAGTCAGACTCGACAAAGACTCCTATGGTAATCGATGTACACTTAGAAGTTATATCCAAGTCTACAACCTTTGTGCAGATGTCAAATGTGAAAGGGATGGTTGAGATGAATGTGGTGGGGAAATAGTGGAGTGGGGGGAGGGGGGCCTTTTATCTTCCACATACATTTCTATTTTATTGCAAATCATTACTGTGGTAATCTTCCTTTCACTTTCGATGCTATAAATGTCACCATTTCCGTAAAATAGCGTCAACTTAGTATGAATAGAGACATATTCATTATTGCATCGACAGCATTATGTAACCGATTTAGCTATGGGCATAAAACACCTAAAATTGATTTGTATTATAATGTAACAGTAGAGCCGAGTAACTGCTGATGTGAGTACGTATTCATCTATGTATGTTACTATCTAAATAAACAATATTTTATATTATTTGATAATATTTCCATGCACATTATTTTTATTTGAGCATGTGTACATCAAAAGTGCACAATTATTTGAATAGAACTTTTTCATGAAAAGCTACGTTGATGAATTGACCCTAGATCTAAAATCTTCAAAACTCAAATTTAAATTATTCCGTTCTTTAACTGACATTCCGAAAGATTCGGCCAGCTTCCTAAATAACCTAAACGAAACAATATCTCTGTATGTCTGTCTGTCTTTCTCTTTTTCTTTCTCGTCATAGTCAATTTGTAATGTGTGATTTTAAAATATTAACGATATTTTACTCAATATTTCACAGCATGGAAGAAGGATCTGCATATACATTTATTTTATACGATGCAAAATAAACTTTATCAACGTACAAAATAGACCAAGGAGGGTATGAGTCTGTTCCGATTATATTTCAGTTCTTAACGTTATTGCTTTTGCCTTAAAGTGGCCGTATGATTAGCAGAGCATGTTCATGAATAATTTAATAAATTGGAATCTATAACATAGCACTTACGCGGCAACTATATCCTTCTAATTAACAATATATAGATAATGTGGAAAATCTTTTTTTATATTGCGTTCTGGTTGAGAGTGCATTCTTTTCACGTTGTAATGGTTCTTTCACATTTTTACTGAATTTTCCAAGCGCCCAGATAAACTAGGCAAGCAATTATATTATACGAATGTTTAAATGAACTGATAATGCGTAACAATACTGGTGAATGATTTTTATGATTTAAACATTGCCTTCGAAGTTTGCATTTTGTTTTTGGTTTGGACTTGTAAGAATTATCAGATCTCGTGAATCCGTCAGTATGATATGTGTCAAGCAATATGCTGAAGAACGTTCCAGATATGTTACCTATATTGTTACGTAACACATATGGCTGAATGGCGGAGGGTATATGAAAGCCAAGAAATGAAGTCAAGAAACCTTTTACACAATCCAAATTACACCTCATACACTACTGTTATAGAACAGCATGTGTGTGTGTGTGTATGTATATGTATGTGTGTGTGTGTGTGTGTGTGCTTTTGTACGGACGTTTATATATATGTGTGTGTGCTTGTGTACGTACGCGTGTGTGTGCGTGTCTTGCGGATCCATCTATTCATTAATTCAACATATATGTACTGATTTTAAACACTAGTGAAACCTTAATAGTTATAAGGAGTTACATAACGACCCAATGTTAGAAGCTAATTCATGACATGTTTTATGATTTATGAAATGACGCAAATTTCGTTGAATCAGCTATATCAGTTATAGATTACGCTGACACAAGAGATGCTCTATTTGCATCATGAACATCCCACACTCAATCTACATTGGTTAGGTTGAGCCTGTTTAGGATTAGTAAAAGCAAGCTATCGTCAGGATGTATCTGGCATTGTATATTTTTTCAATGTAGCTACTTTAATTTTTCTCAAAGACTCCTTCAAAATGTTATGAATGCCACCCACTTTTCGGCATTCTGAAGTCACATTTAAACATTGAGCAGTATTCAGCATTTAGGTATTAAGAAAAAGCCAACTTTCTATTTGTTTTTACTTTCCTTCCATTTCCTTCAGCTAGGGTATTTTCACCAAATGCCAGTGATGTCTCGAGCATTACTTTCGCGAATAAACGCCACATCTTGCATGAAGTCGTCTAAACTACCCACGAACATAAATCTAATTCATTATTTACGGTATTATTTGAATAAACGCGCTGTATGTATCTATTTAAATTGTAAAGGACGTAGTAATGATGTATGTATTGCTCTGTATGTGTCTATTTACAATGTAAAAGGCTTAGAAATTATGTGTGTATTGCTGTGCACGTATCTATTTACAATGTAAAGGACTTAGTAATTATGTATTGCTCTGTAAATGTCTATTTTCATTCTACAGGGCTTAGTAATCATGGGAGTAGGTGTTGCTCTGCATTTGCTTTTCGTCTTCACGAATTTTGTTCAAGAGTTTTCATGTGAATAATATTAAACACTGTGCTGAATTTATTTTAACATCTGCATCTCAGAGGCACAGTTGGTAACATCATTGCAATGGCAGTTTATAACACCATTTGTTACAACTCTATGGTCGTAAATTAAGTAACAGGAAGAAGCAAACCAAACAAGTTTTGTAAAACTTAAATAATTTAATTATCAATGTTATAAATGAACATGTGAGAGGAACTTACAGTATTGTGAAGTGAATCCAAAATAAGCTTGATAAAAGTATATGAAAGTCCTAAAGAATGAAAAATGCCGTAAAAGAGTTTTTATTTTAAAAAACCGGAAATGTACTGGTCCGCCAAGATGTCGTCATCCACAACTGACTAATTCACAACAGTTCCAGAATATTATTATAGCCCAAATAATGAGCACTTTCTATTTTCACTGAACAATCCAAACAAATGTTTTTCCTCTCAGATAATATCTAAGTACACTGAGAGTAGGGAAGGGAAATGTTCTGCTACTGGACCTGTGACAAACTTATTTTGTCATTCAATCCGATCTATGAAGATTGATCCCTTCGTGTAGTGTTCGCATTATCTAACATACCGACGTCTGCAGATTATACATATAACTAGATTCATTACATTCTCTGTTTAACATGTTTTGTTTGGACCATGTGTGTTCAATATTTCACTCGTCACAGTGCTAGAGAATGTGTTTGCTCTATCGTATTTTAATATGGTGTGTTTTCACCTTTTATCCAAAAAGGGACCAGATTTGATTGGATCTGTTATAGCCAGCTATGATTAATGTCCATCCGGTATGTAATGCTGCACTCGTACTTACACAATAAATAATGGCCATGCTGGGAAGAGTTGCAACAAAATGGGTTATATTACATTTGTAAATGGACGTTTGCCAAGTAGAGCAAAGGCGTGTTACTTTATTAAATATATTTCCGCCAGGACGACGGCAGGTCTATCTCTGTCATAATGCCTTAACTTCATAAATCATGCGGATGGAAACTTTAGCATTCATTATACACTTGGATCCAAAGCTGAGCTTTTTTATTACATGTGCGATAAATGTATTCATAGGACACTGTCTTCATGTGGCAGGTTTTGAATCATGCCTAGATTTACCTTTAATATGTACGCTTCAGCCTCAGTAATATATTTTTCATGTCATGATATGCTGTTAAACACGGATCCTTGAGAAGACGTCAAAACATTGACTATATTTCTGTAGTAATTTTCTAGATTTGTCTCATAATTCCTTAGAACATTTTGCCAAAGTCTAGGGAATTAAATGGTATTTCATGACCTGATTTGCCGTCAAGCATGGATCAATGAATGGTTCAATCAATATGTACTTTCATAGAATAGGCTAAAACTTTTGCTCAGTTTCTGAGTACTAATTAATCCAATGCACATATGACTAAAATGTCAACTATAACTACAAGTTATGCTGGAGAAAGCAGAAGTGAAGTGTAAATGCTCTAATATTGTCAGTAAGGGGACACCATTGGTCATGCGTATATCAGTCGATTCGAAATTGTACATGATATATCAGCACAAACAGTGGTGTAGTGCTAAATAAAGAAATGAGAGAACGCAATAAACGAGGGACTACATGTTACTTGGATGGTGGAGGACAATGGAGAGCACGAAAAGTAAGAAAATGCGCAAAAAGATCACTACACCTCCGAATACAAATGCAGAGGGTTGTATGTTCACCGCCTTTATGTAATGACTGAGTAGTAATCTCCATACACTAGTTTTACAAATATCCGCTTCCGTAAACGCTCCTTAAGATTCTTAATTAAATTGCTGCTTTCCAATAATGCAACATAATCAATATAATTCTCTCACTTTCTTCGACTTGTTTTAACTCCGTTTTATAATTGGTGAAGTTGATTTACCAACATGAGTGCAAACTAACTAGAAAATCACAATCGCACTTAATACGTTTCGGTCAAAATTATATTTCGGTAGGCGTTACATGAGTTATACGTTCCCATGTTATTAAGGTTATGAATTACAGATACTTTGTCAACGGTCGTTTAGAGATGGTTTAATGGAAAATAAGTAGTAGTAATAGCGTTTTTA
This sequence comes from Megalonaias nervosa, assembly GCA_016617855.1. Classification (NCBI taxonomy): domain Eukaryota; kingdom Metazoa; phylum Mollusca; class Bivalvia; order Unionida; family Unionidae; genus Megalonaias; species Megalonaias nervosa. The sequence goes on from JAECUM010000033.1 coordinate 20,094, forward strand.
CGGCACCTCAGCATTGTAGTGGCCAAATAAAAGTATGCTTCCTAAAATGTTAAAATAAAGAACTGTATAAAACTGTAGGAATAATGGCAGAGAACTGCTCAGAACATCCTTACTAACATTAGTAGAAAATTCCAGCACGAAAAGGGAAATATATCGATTTTAAGAACTGAATGCTACGAAGGTATTTCGGAAATTACCGAGATTTGAAACAATAGGCCTACAGCTCTAACTGAAACGGCATATTAAAGTCTGAAAACATTTTGATTTCGAAAACATCGTACTTTGTGCTAGTAATATATCAGTTTGTGATCAATCTGATATAGACAGCGTATTGTTTTTTCCCAGCATATGCATACTGCATTGAATCGACGTATGTAATATTATGACTAGTCATGTTGGACCGATCTGAGATCATTAAAAGCTCGCTTTCATGAATTTCGGTAACTCGATTGCTATACGGCTTACCCCATATATTTCGGCTATTAACAATTTTCCACCTACCATCCTTAAAAAGAAAAATAAGTTTTGGGAAGAAAAATTTCTTGGCCACAATATCCCTACTATCCACCCTTTTTTAACCTTAGACCAGCATCATGCTACATACTCGTATTGGACGGAAAATTGCAACACTTCCACTCTCTTTTGTGGGTTTCTTGTAGTCTAGGCAGCCGCGAAATGCTTTGCACTTTTGAGATTATTTTATTTCTAAAGTTTAGACAAAACTTCATGCCCTATCATAACCATATTTATTTTTGATACTTTTTCATACCTGCTAACTCTCATTGGGAGAATATCTGTTAACATACTGTCAATAATACCAAACTCACGTATAACCTGCTAACTCTCATTGGGAGAATATCTGTTAACATACTGTCAATAATACCAAACTCACGTATTAAATCGTCCATATCGTATTTTAGACCGCACAGATAAGGTCGTATCTGATCAAGTAATTTTTATAAGTGATACTTGCTGTTTTACAGGCATTTCTTTTGTCTCATCTCTAGCCTCAATTTTTTTTACACGCTGTTGCAAGAGAAACACCAACGCCGGATATTATTAACAAAAACGGGTTTAATGATGCTCCACTCGAAATTATACTAGAGCCAATCATTAGCAGTGGTAAATATGATATTACCCGAAGTATATTGCTATAGTATTCGTAACATTGTTTTACACACCAAAGGTTTTAATGATAAAACTTGTAATACTGCATTTAGTGCTTCCACATCTTGTTTTTGAATTTCCTCTGAAATATGATTGAAATCGATGATCTGTTTTTTCATTATACAATATTTGTTTTCAATTTGTATACAGTGTCAAAATTTCTAGTACCAACAATTAAATCAAGAAACTCACGGGACTTATTGTTTGGATCAGCTATAAAATCTCTATACTTGTCATAAACATCCGACGAAGTTTCTTTATATCGTTCATCTGCTAATACCCAATTTTCTTTAACCAACTGTAGGAATTAAACGCGTTTTCTACTTGATGTTTATACAAATCTGTTTTATTTATAAAATATTTGTACTCTCCTTCTGTTTCATTGATAAACCCGAGTACCAAGCTTATTTGATCCAACGTTAGATTAAATTTGATCATACCTGATCGTCGATTGTGCATATTTGAAATGCTGCCAATCCTGGAAACAGACCTTCTGCCGCGACAGCATAAACTCGAAAATTCAAGTGTAAAATATTGCGTTGTTGAGATATATGTGTTTGTTGTACTATACAACGTTGTCCAAGTTGTATCATCGCTTGTTCATTCTAACGCCCAACTAAAAATACGACCGTTATTTGTGTCTAATCGGCCGCGCAAATGAAATTGCCAAATAGCACTGCAACGGGACATTTGATTTTAATCCTAAAGATTTCGGTTTCTCCGTTAGTCGTTCATTCTTGAAAGTCAACGACACAGCTAAAGAGGAAAGCGTGATGAGGATAATTTCCAGGAAAGTGTGTTGATGCGCTTACCTCAAACCCAACTCTGTTATCAGTTGCCTCAGAAAGTGTTGGAATATACCCAACATTGTTTTTGGTTCGTTTTATACCTCGCGAAACTCTGTCAATGTAAGCTTTATTTGTTAGATCAGCAGGATTAAATGGAGTAAAATTTGTTGTTATTTTGTTAGATCCCATTCTTAAATTACCTGTCATTGTACCTCCGGTTATTTTTACAAAGTTGTCTTTGACAAATTTCACATTGGTCACCCAATCATCATTGCTAAGAGTTGTATTGCTACGTATATGTAATTAAATTGCTTGTTTGTTAGTTTTAAAAAAAAAAATTATTTTTGTTTCATCATATTTTATTGTAATGATAATTTTCATTGGATTTGAATCTTTTTCTCGGAAAATTCACCTGACCTGATTAACACGTAACGGTTGCTTTATCACTATTTTTACCTCACCTTGGTTGAAACCTTTCTAAACATTGAATGAAAACGATTAGCTATTACCAAGGTCATGTTTGGCCCACGTGTTAGTGAAGTTACAACCAGCCTTTCTTGTTTATTTATTTCCAGCGTGAGAATCTGATCCTTAGATAGGGCTATTCTTGCCTACATGCAAATTGGCATTTTTTTATACTGCGCTGTTCAAATTAGTGATCACGTAGCCCCGCACGTGAGCCACCATGTGATCTAAAATCGTGGGTTAAGACAGACGATTTCTAGTAGATTTGCCAGTCGTATCCTACACCTTTAAGATCTCAAGGTGCTTTTTTATTGTTGATGCGAGTTTATTTTCAAGTTCATCTATTTTTGGGATTTAATGATTCATATTCTCTGGAAAACAAAACAAGTGCTTTTCTTTATAAAAATTCTGGGACAAAGACATTTAGTGGAAATTTATTCTGGAATTCTAAAAGAGAACATTATAAATTGTGATTCAACGAGGAACTGTTGCCATCAGTATAACGACCTCATCTGACGTCATCGCCTTCCATATTGGAACTTCATCGAGATTCGAACCTGGATTCAGTTAGAACTGTTTAGTGATATGACTTATATTTTTCAATTGTAGGATTAATTTTTGGATTATATTCACAAACCGTAAGTCATATTTCATATTTTTACCTTGGTTTCTATGGAAATAAATTATGTTGTTAAAATTTACAAAGCTTGTTGACTTCACTCTTTTCTTTTATTACCTTTGTACGAGCATGCACGTAACAGTATTGTCAAGTTGAGTATTATAAATCAACTTACCTCCAAGATCAATCTATCCAGTCATCATTCCACCAGATAGTTTTAAATACCGAGTGAATGCTCCTTTTAACTGATCATAACTAATAGCATCAGTATCATTATCTGGTGGCGAATTTATTGAAAGTCCAGTTACTTTTGAGTTATTGCTCATTATCAGGTTACCAGTCATTGTGTCGCCAGCCTTATTAAGCTCGTTATCGTCAACAGATTTTAGTTGACCATAAATCACAGCTTGTGTATTATCAACGGTTGCTGGCGGATATGTGGTTTCCAACCCAATAATTTGTTTACCTGTACATATTAATAATACCGGTATCCGTTCCACCGGTTTCATCAAGCTTGTTGCCGTCTACATGTTTCAACTACAAATAACTTACCGCTTGGATTTCATTCAAGTTTGCTGGTGGATATGCGGTCTCCAAATTATAATTTTTTCCCTGACATATTCAAGTTATCGTTTAACGTCCCTCCTTTCAATGATAGTTTTTTTTCGTAGATCGTTTTTAGTTGTGAGTAACTTATTGCTTGGGAAGATCAACCTTTGGTGGTGGATAATCTACTTCTAAACCACGTACTCGTTGATTTGACATCAATAAATAACCTATCATTGTATCACCGGTTTTCTTGACGAACGTAGATGTATCAGTAGTTGTTGGTGCGTCAGCAGCAATGGATCCTGTGAGTGTTGTTCCCAACTCTGAATAAAAACTCATTATTATCTAAAAATATAACATAAAATTATATAACAATGACGCAGTCATTAACGACGCCAACAACGACGTTGTCACTGATATTAAATTTTGATATGGAACGATAAGTTAAACACCAACATAACAACGAGCTACTAGATTGCCATTGTCTTATTCTTGGTCGTACAGGCTCTGGCAAACAGATCTTTTACTAAATCTCTTGCTCAACAACAACTTTAACTACGATCGGGTGTACATCTACACAATAAATCCAGAATAGGACAAATACGAGCTATTAAGCGATTATAACGATAAACTTCGCGATGAGCTTGGTGCAGGTAAACGAACTTGATTGGTTCGAGCATAAAATAATTGTATTTGACGATATTCCGCTAAACAACGATGAGATGAACAAAATACGTCTTATTTTTCATTGTCGCGTAACAAAAAGTGTAATGCGGTTTATCTTGCACAGGGGTTTTTATAACGTTTACAGGTTTATTCGGCGAAATACAGGACGTTTCATACTGTTTCCTGGACTAGATAATGTTGATGTGCGAAAAGTTCCAAACGAGCAAAAGATAAATTTATTGAATTATATTACAGAGCTACCAAAGACAAATATAACTTTTTTCTTATTTTATAAACTTTCACGTGATCCAGAGAAAATGTTTCTTTGTTGCTTTGATAAAATTCTCTAAACGAATTGTATAAGGCGTATTAAAATAGCAATGGATCAGCGTCAACAAAGAATTGAATTACTAAAGAAATTTGCTGCAACTCGAGCGGCGTTCAAAAAGAAAGTGCAGGAAGAACGTCACGGAAAAAATACTGCAGCAGAAGAAACTGCCAAACTTTTTAAGCCAGATACAGAAGCAGTACTTGGCAAACAACCAGATATATCAATATTGTCTACAGACGGGCTTACAAAATTACAAGAAAAAGGTTTGTTATGACAGTTAAAAGAACAACAAAAAAAAAACAGGCGTAGGAAACCGTTAAAGAAATTGTTGAAAAAGTAGAAGAAACAGGTAAAATATAAGAAATAATTGACTACATCAGCAGACAAAAAGATGTTAATGTACCTGTTAAATGAATAAGAGAATTTGCTGAAAAAAATTGAGAAAAATATAGGGAAATTAGCGAGTATAGCAAAAGATGATGTTACTGATGTTGTTTACCAGGATTTTATTGAGTTTCATGTCAATAATGTGGAGTTTGATAACACTGAAAACATAAGAAAATGGTCAGATGATGATTATAAAAAGTTTTTATTGGTCCATTAAAGCATATTATCAGGTTAGCAAATGAAGCAAATCAAATTTGAAAATATGGTGATGAAGATCCGTATCTCTTGAAAAATTTTAATAGAATGCGTAATGGATTAATTGCACCACTTGTGATTAAAACAGCAGAACGATACCGAAACCGTGTAGAAGATTATAAAGAAAGTTTTTATGCTGTTCTCGAAAAATATGAAAGAGAACGTGATAAAACTACAGTTGATGAAAGGCTTGGTTTTGGTGTTGACGCACCGCCGTCCGAGTTTTTATATCAACTACCGAAATGGTTGACTAATTGATGTTACTGATATCATCAAAAGAAGCTGGTAACGAAAGCACTGAAATCGACAACAAAATTATAGATATACTCGATCATCTTCGATCAAACGGATTACTAACAACGGGCGAATACGACATTTTACAGAGCGACTTCGTTGGTTGATTTTGTCGGCATAAATTTTATGCTGCATTAAAAAATAATGGTGATATCAACAGTGCTATTACTTGATTCTTCCAGCGTTAGTAGTAGTAACAGTACAAACTTTTCTGTTAACTACAATCCGCCAATAGAACTTAATCCTGATAGACAATACGAAATTGGATTAATTTCTGCTACAGCATGGCATTTAATGGCTAACGTAAAAACAGGCATCAACAACGACTTCACGATTAATCCAGGCGCGTCGACATCGTTTAAAATACCACAAGGTGCGTATAACGTAACAAATTTAAAAACAAAAACGATTAAAGAAATAATAACAAAGAATGGTGGCATTGCAGACAGTTTTGAGTTGACTCCGAACTATAATACGCTACGAGCTAGAATCATGTTAAAAACAATTTGATAATCGATTTTTCAACAGCAGTAAGTATTCAGTCAGTGATGGGCTTTAAAAATAAACAATACGGGTCAGTTGTAGAACAAACTGTATCCTACAATGGAGACGTCCCAGTTAAAATAACACAAGTAATTTAATCAACTGCTTTATTGCATCAGGATCTTACTCATCCAAGGGAAGCCAAGGACAAACGATCTATAGTTTTTTGTCAGATGTTCCACCAGGATCGCTAATGCAAATTACTCATCAACAAATAGTATAATGTCCGATTAATCTTAAAAACCAGATAACAAGCATAACAATGCAACTGATAGATCAGTCCTGGCGACAATTAGATCTTAACAACGAAATTGTTACGCATTACTTACACCTGCGCTGGATCACGTGAACAAAATTAATTTTCTCAGGCAATATTGAATAACAAGATGAAGCAAACAAATTACCTAAGAAAAATTGTGGGTGGATTTCTTGGAAACATATTTACAAAGTTAGTTGAGAATATACCAGGAATCACGCATAAAGTAGCACCAATTGCAATTGACGCATCAAAAGCTTTTGCGACAGGGACAGCTAGTTCTGCTGATCTGCAATCGGATAAAAGATCTCTGATAAAATTAAAGCCACCACAACACCTTCCGCAATGCCTTCAGCATCGGCGATATCACAAATAATTTCAACTACTGCACCAACAAAAGGTACAAAGCAAGCAAATGATAGCTACAACAAAGAACGTGTTATCACCGCGCGGTGAAAAAGTAATACGCAAACTTGTAAAAAAAAGCAAGACAAATAACGCTGCTGCATTTTAGTCCAACCCGACGACGACTGGAAGTTCCTGGACGAATATGAACCGCAGCTGGTGGTGATATCGCAGCTGGTAAAGAAATTGCACTTGTCAATAACGGTTGTAGCTTGTTTAGAAGCCTACGATACCAGATGGCCAATCAAACCGTGGAAGGTATCTCAATGAACTTGCCTGAAGCAAGTACAATACATAAGATAGTTTCGTTCTGCGATAATTATTCGAGATCGGTGGCCACAAATATGATGTGGTTTAAAGATATTGAACTTGGAACCTCTATATCAAGCGAATTTCGTACTGGTGCTGGTGCTCCTAACGCAAATAATAATTATTTCATTGCCGATCCAGCTGATAATGCTGTCGCGAATATTGGAAACACAATAGGATTGGCCGTTACAAACATACGAAAAACAATGCTATAAGCGAAAAGAGTTTGCCGCAGAATCTCGCCAGATAACAGTGATCCTTCCGTTAAGCACAATATTTGGGCTTTGCCGCGATTACAACAAAGTTTTTCGTGGACTAAAGCATACACTTGTTCTTGACCAAGCAGAACAAAACGATTGTATAACGCATGCTGCTGAAGTAGCTGAAGGACAGTTTTCAATTTCCAGACTCGCGCTATGGATGCCACGAGTTGTTCCATCGGTCAACAAGTCTATAGAACTCGAGGCAATGTTGATCGCGTACAGAAAAAAAGATACATTTCCAGCAAAATAAAATTCATCAAGCAGCAGTTCCTAACACAACTGATTACACATGGCGTATTATTACTGTGCCTGGCGAACAATTGCCAAGATATTTTTTTTTTTTGTTTTATTTCAACAACAACAACGACTTGATTACCAAGAGCAAAACAATGCTGTATTTGATAACGCTGTCAGACGAAGGTTAAATTCGAAACAGTATCCCTAACGTGCAATCGAATGTAACTTTGCCGATGATGAAACAAGAAACGTTACTTGACCGTATATGTACCTGATGGAAGCAATACAAAAATACCAAGACGCGGATAACAGAAGCCAAATATCTATCGAAGAGTTTCGTGTAATTTACCCAATCTTTTATTTTGACGTATCAAAGCATTCCGAACGAGCTATAGGATCTATAGCTGATATTGAAGTTACTTGGAAGCTTGGCGCGGTTCCATCTAACCCAATTAGTGCATATGCGCTAGTTGTCAGTGATAGATTCTTGACAATTGACATATCCAAAGGAAGAATGACCGTCCAAGTGTGATTGTCTAGCAAACGGTTTGAAATATTATGTGACAAACAGTTATAATGACAACCACAACAATGACGAAGTCGTCGTAGTATATTTCCAAAGAAATCTACCTGACTCAATGTCAAATTGAAAAATTATCAAAAGCAATAGCTTAACGCCGTTCTGTTTCCCTAAAGATATCGTCTCGCGCGAGTGATAATAAAACAGCAATCAAACTAATGTTAACGCAACAACAAATCAATAAACTCAATCGCAAAGTGATCTGAGGAAAATCGTTTGTTCTTAAAATGTCTGTTGCGCAAATAACAGCGACGGCGAAACACGGCGGCTTTCTTGGACCAGCATTTGCAAGGATAGCCAGGACTGCTATACCAAAACTAATACCTGTACTAGGGACACTAGGACTAGTAGCAGCATTAGGAGCAGTATCAGGAGCAACTAAAAACGCGGCTGCCGCAGACGGTATCAAACAAATCCTCGCTCTCTCAGTCAGTGCGTTATAGTTTTATGTCACAATAAAAAATGAAATGCCAACCAAAGAACGATCAACGAAAAAAAAACAAACACAAAAAGAGAACGTCAACAAACGCAAAGCGTTTGTCGAGGTCAACAAGACAAAAAAAAATGAAACAAGGAGGAATTATACCTTTCGCTCCACTTTTAACGGGACTAGCCGGCAGTCTACTGCCAAATCTGTTAGGGATCGGACGCAGAATAATTCTTCCAGGGACTCGCCGTTGAGCAATTTTGATGTACTAGAAAAACTAAAATCTGATGACGTTGTCGTCGTGAAAGGATTTCACGGAGTATATTCTAAAGATGAACTAGGTAATCTACCAGCAGGTGGTTCGTCTGTTGTAAATATACAAAACTTCAATGATGGATCTGGTACTCACTGGGTCGCTGTTTACAATGATAATTATTCTGATTCGTTCGGGCTTACTCCGAGTGATCTTATAAAAAATATATTTTTAAAAATTAAAAAATAAATTGCTCATCTAATCAACTACATCCAATCGGAACAACTGTTTGCGTTTATTATTGTATTATGTTTGTCCGGCAGATGTCAATAGATCCTGATTTTCTAAAGTTTATTTTCCAATTTGATAGGTACCCGAGTAAGAACAACGATAACCTGACGCGACAAAGTCGTTGCGATAATTTTGTGTCACAATCAAATATAAAAAATGACTCAGTCATCAACAACCTACTGTCTCAAATGCAAAACTAAAACGTCTAACACGGACGTGCGAACAGAAAAAAACAAGAAACAACAGAATGATGTTAAAAAGTATTTGTGCTGTTTGTGGTAAAAAGAAAAGTATATTCCTGGCAATGCCAGGCAAACAAGTAGCGGAGACACCGTCAACGACTTCGTCGTCCGCATCTGGAATAATTCCACTGACAAAAGACACAGTTGTTTTTGTCGATTAAAAAATAAAACAATGAAAAAGTGCAATTGTGATTGCGACAAAGACTTATGCATCGAACAAGATAAAATTGTTACGTATTGCCAATCCTGCAATCGCCGAGAAGTAATCGGCAGCAGCATTGACATCCACAAATTTATTGGAAACTTACCGCTTGGATTTTGCCTGGAGATCAATACACTGGGCCGTATAATCCACTAGATAAACAACTATACGAAAACGATAATCCACTGCCTGGACAGGAGCCTTATAGTCAAGATGATGCGAGAGCAATGCGTCACGGCATATGTTACAGAGACAACGAACAAGATAAGCCTGGCTCTGATAAGATAATGCTAAACGGTCTTCATGATATGAATCCGGTAAATCTGCGAGAACGATTTGACAGGAACTTAGTGCAAGGATTAATTGGAACAAAATATAAATTTGGTCTCAGTAGAGAGCAAGAGCTTGCGATGAAGACGCTTGCATCTGAATTACACAAATCTAAAAAAAAGGATGTTTCCGTGACGTAGGGTTGTCGCGAATGTCGTTGATGATATCTGGGCAATAGATTTAGTAGACATCTCAAATGTTGCTCAGTTTAACGATATTAAGAAATACTTGTTTGACTCTATCGATGTTTTTAGCAAATACGCGTTTTAGTATACCTGTTGCGAATAAAACAGGAACATCGATAACTGATGCATGAAATCAAATAATCGTTAGCACGGAAGCGTCTTCGACGCGGAGAAAACCAAATAAAATTTGGAGTGACCACTCACTAGAGTTTTTTAATAAAAAATGTGAACAGTTTTTGGAACAAAATGACATAAAAAAATTATGTTACAGGAAATGAAGGAAAAAGCGTTACCGTTGAAGGATTTAATCGTACACTGAACGAGCGGATCCAAAACATTTGACAGCTAAAAACACAAACAGATATATGGATAATCTTCCACAGAGAGTATCCTACTATAACAGCACGAAACATGAAACTATCAAAAAGTCACCCAAAGACTCAATCAAAAATCTGACACTAGCAAACGAAAATTTGTATCGGCTACATAAACTTAAGATCGGAGATCGAGTTCGAATTTCTCGGACAAAAAAAGTATTTGAGAAAGGATTTACTCCAAACTAGACCGAAGAAGTATTTGTCGTTGATAAAGTTCTGGCGACAATTCCTGTAACGTACGCGCTAAAAGATCTAGCTGGACAACCAGTAATTGGTAGTTTTTCCGACCAAGAATTACAGGAAACAGATCAAGATGTTTTCGTTATCGAACGAGTAATCAAAAACCGTGGCAATAAAAGCCTCGTCAAGTGGCGCGGTTACAGAGATAAATTTAATAGTTGGAAATTATTGGGAAATAATGTTTTTGCAGATTTCTTCGAATTTATGTAAGACAGGTTTACATTTTACTGGCTTACATAACGATATGAATTACGATTTTCGTATGCCGCTGGCGATATCTTCGCTCAATGTCAACGGCGTTGGGTGCATCAAGTTGAAGATCTTGACAAATATAAAATCAAATTTTCTACATTTTTACGCAGCATCAAAGCAACTGTTGTAGTGTTTAAAAATGGCTTTATCAATTGCCAAAATAATCGATTCTCCGCAACCGTAAAATTGAATTTTATAATTTGTTTGCGATGTGATATTTGACATTACATCTACCAGTTGTCGGTCTTCCATATATTTTCTTATCGACAACGGTTTTTATTTCTTCACCGACATCATCATCGTTGATATCAAGAACTTCGTCGGCAACACCGAAGGTGTCGACTACGTCACTGGTATTTGGTTTGAAAATAATACCTTCGTATGGTGTGTTGCATAAATACTTGAGTCTTTCGAGTAGATTCATATTATAATTGTCTTTTGTCTAATTTTAATAAAATAATAATGGACAAAATAAGATATTGTGAAAAAGCAAAAATACATCACAAATACGAGCTTGAGAAGGCTATACGAAAAACCTTTATCGGCGATGAAAATATTTATGTTAATCTTCTTCTGGTAAACAACGGACCTGATAACGTGCTACTAACCGAATCAGAAAAAGAACAATTGCAAAACAGAAATATTTGTTATCTAATAGAAAAACTATCATGTTATGGTGTTAAGCTGTATTAGTCGCGGAGAGCTTGCAAAACTCTTGCAAGAAGTTTAGTTGTCTTACCAGAAGGCTATTCTGTCAAATGTTGATTGTGATGTTGCCGAATTTGCAACAATGTCCGCAACTCTTTTAACAGTTGCTGGTTTCATTTTAAAATATCTTGCTGCGGCTGACATTGATGGAATGTTTTCTTCAATGTTATATGAAATAACGGGTTTTGTTGGACATCTAAAATTACCATCTCCACCTCGGCCTTTTCTAATATTTTCTTGCTGGGTAACCAGTTCTAGATTCTCCAATGGATTGTCGGTTTTAGTACTACTGTTGTGATTAATAAACAAACCTGATGGAATTGGTTCGTTAAAAGCTTCGAAAACAAACCTATGACAAAAATAATTAACTCGGTCGGTTCGTGTTCCTAATATCATTATTTTAAGATAGCCGTTATTGCTTAGTTTTCCTAGCACTTTTTGTTTTTCAGTTTCGAATAATTCCGGTATCAGAGGCTTCGTATAAATCAAATATTGGATGTGGTTGAAATTCATCTTGCAAAGAGAAGTTTGCGATATTATCATCAGTAACTGCACCATTAATATGATATACTCGTAGTCCTTCTGGGATTTCGTCGCAAAATAACGAGTATATGAAATTTTTCCTTGGTATTTCAGTTCGCGTCGTATCTTCTTTCGATTTTACTGATACCTTGAAACCCGCTGGTGTTTCTTTAACAAACGCCTGGCCATGTTTGACGTGTTATCACCGATCCTAACATATTCCCCGCATGCAAGTTGTTTTTGGGGTGGATGTGATAATACTCTTACTCGTTTGCGCTTACCATTAAATTTAAAGAGGCCTATCGGAGAACCAACAAAAATAGCTGCCACATTTGCTGGATTTAATAACAGCTATTGATTTGATAAACAAATCTTTCTGGCAAAGTTTACCTCAACAAATCTTTCCATTTGTTAGAACCAACTATAAAAAAGTGAACTTGAAAAACAAAGGTTTGAAATCCTAGTGCAGTACCACGTTTTGTTCTCAAAGTTACATGTTTATGGAGGTGATGCTAACGACGGCAACAAAAGTTGCTGACGAAGAAATTGTAGACCCTTTTATTAACGCAAAATCCAAGCGTGTTTTGCCTGGAACAAATCTTTCATTGCTAGCTGATCAAAACAAATTTGGGAAAAGATAGAAGAATTCACGGAATCAGATTATGTTTGGAAGTTTGAGATGATTTCCGAAATATTATTTCACACGATGAAATATAACGTATTAAGCGGTAGTTCATATACTGACCTGCCGCAGAAAATAAAGAACAAAAAGTGCTGCATCAACGTCAGAAACTTTGATAATAAATGCTTCCAGTGGGCCATTCTTACCGCGATGTTTACAGCAGATCGTGTTGACAAGTATTTCAGTCACGTTTCAAAATTAAATTTTACTGGTATTGACTTTTTCGTTACAGAAAATCAAATACCAAAGTTTAAAGGCATAATAATATTTATGTTAACGTAATTGGTCTTGACGAGCACGAAAACGTCTATCCGAGATATATTTCTGAAACAGCCTCACAATAACAATAAACCTGCTATGTTATGAACATCATTAAGTATGGATTAAAAACTTCAACGGACATGTTGGTAGACAGTACAGCAAACAAAACAATAAGAATTACTTCTGTTATCGTTGTTTGCAAGGTTGCTCTGACAATGAAAAATTACAAAAGCATCTACGGTATGGTTCGGAAGTACAACGAATAACAATGACAGGGTAAAAAGAAAAAATTCTTCAATTTGTCAACCACAAACATATTAAAACTTGTTCTCGTTATCTACGCTGATTTCGAGTGCTTACTTCAGTCTGTACTTGCTGAAGAAAATAATTCTAACCAATCAAGTACAAGAAAAACTCAAAGCCATGTTCCATGCGGAGTCGCGTACAATGTAGTGTGTTGCGTTGATCCGAGTTTATCCAAACCGATTAAAATATATCGCAGTGAATGAGTCACGGCGCCTAATCCAGCTGTTTGGCTTTACAAGTAGTTAATTGGCGAAGTTGATGTTATTTCAAATCTTTTAAGAAGAATCGCTCCAATGGTAAAATTAACTGTCCAACAGGAAATTGGTCACGAGCAAGCAGTATTTTGTCATATTTGTGAACGGGAGTTTGATGCACATGCATCGCCCGCGCCTGATAACAAAACAGTACGTGATCATTGTCATTTGACCGGACAGTATCGTGGAGGGGCTCACGACAAGAGTAATCTAAAGTTTCATGCTCCAGATTTTATTCCAGTCGTTCTTCACAATTTCCGAGGATATGACAGTCATATTATCGTAGAAGCTTTTGGTGATTCTGAAATAACGTCTCGTTTAAAACTCGATAACGTAATCAAGTGTATCCCAAATAACTTTGAAAAGTATATGTCAGTTACTTTAGGTAAGTTGCGTTTTGTCGACAGCCTACAGTTTATGGCAGCATCATTAGATGAGCTGGTGAAAGCCTGTAGCGAGTTTTATAACCTACAAGATTGTTTTGGCGGCGACAGCGACGCTAAAGCAAGCTTGTTAACAAAAAAAGGAGTATTTCCATACCAGTATCTCGACAATCGGAGTAAATTTGATGAAACTTCTTTGCCCGACAAGGGTAAATTTTATTCGCAGCTATAAAACGAAAATATAACTGATGACGAGTACAAATATGCGCAAGATATATGGAAAGAATTTGATTGCAAGACGTTTGGCTATTATCATGATTTGTATAATAATTATGGACTATATCCTTGTTGGTATTGCTCTGCTCCTGGGTTATCATGGGATGCTTTGTTAAAGTTTAGCAAGGTAGAGTTAGAATTACTAACAGATGTTGGCATGTTTAACTTTATCGAAAAGGGTGTCCGTGGCGGTATTAGCGTGATAACAAAGAAATATTCGGAAACAAGCAACAAATACATAAAAGAGTACAATCCTGTGCTTCCATCGAAGTATATTATTTATCTACGCAAATAACATTTATGATTATACAATGTCAGAACCAATGCAGTTTGGTGGATTTCGTTGGATTACACCTGACCAATTTTTAGCGGAGACAGATAAAAGATACCTGACGATGTTTCATATTTTGCTGAAGTTGATCTCGATTATCCTGCTTCGTTGCATGATTTGCACAACGATTATCCGTTCTGTGCGGAATCGATGATAATTGATTATAGTTTCCTTTCTCAGGAACAACAAGCAATGACATCACCGAAAAAAAATTCTATGGTAAGTAAGCTCGTTCCAAATTTACTTGATAAGCGAAATTATGTTTTGCATTACGAAGTTCTTAAGCAAGCAGTACATGGTTTTGTGTTGAGCAAAGTTGATTGTGTGTTAAAATTCAATCATTCACTGTGGATGAGAAGTTATTTTAGCTCAAACACTTCGCGAAGAGCTGTAGCGAACACTGATTCGAGGACAATTTCTTTAAGCTTATGAATAACTCTGTATTTGATAAGACCATGGAAAATATTAGAAAGCGAGTAAACATCGAGCTAGTTAATGATATCAACCGCAGAAACAGACTTGTGTCAGACGATGATTTTGTCAGCATTGAAAATTTTAATGAGAATCTTGTCGCGATACAACGAAGAAAAACAAATTTGAAACTGAATAAGCCGATTTACGTTCGATCTTCTGTGTTAGATTTATCAAAATGGCTCATGTACGATTTTCATTATAATTTTGTTAAGAATCAGTGGCCGTTAACTAAATTAATGTTTAATGATACTGAATCGCTTGTTTATGAAATCGAATTTGGGGACGTCTATCAGGATATTTTTGATAACCAACATCTGTTTGATCTTTCCGATTATCCTCGCGATAGTCAATTTCATGATAATACAAATAAAAAAGTTATTGGTAAATTTAAGAATGAAATGAATTCGCTCATTATCAAATATTTTATTGGACTGCGTATTAAAATTTACGCCGTGTTGCTGGACAATAATAAAATAACAAAAAAGAAATGTTGCCTGGTGATTTTTTTTTTTAAAAAAATTATTGTGTTTGATGATTATAAATATGCGCTTGATGTTGGTGTTAGTTTATAAGAGCAAAGGCCATTCGAACAAATCATCATAAACTTGAAACAGATGTTCTTATCAAACGTGGATTAAGTAACTTTTATGACAAACGTTATTGCGAAAATGGAATAGATACGTTTGCACTTGGGTATTGTCGTTCTGACGATAAATCTATACATGATATTATCTTTTCATCTGACGAAGTCGTTGACGATAAATCTATACTTGACATTATCTTTTCCGACTAGGGTATGAAATTTTATCTAAAATATAAAAATAATGTTCGAAAATATGACAGTGACAAATAGCAGCAATAGCAAGATCAAATATTTGATGATAGACGGTAAACAGTTAACAGTTGAAATTAACAATGAAACTTCATGAATATATTTCAGCGGCCGTGACAAGCTAAAACTTTCGCTTGTTAGATGTGGCAACAGCGAGTATATCAATTATCTTGAGAAATTAAGCCAGGAATTGTCAGCAGGATTTAATAACTTTCATGATCCAATCAGTCAACAAAAATATACTCAACTTGCCATTGATCTTGATCGGTCAAAAGTATTTTCAATTAACAAAAATATCCGCTTAATAAACTAAAAATGAAAGATTTATTCAAGTGTCGTCGTTGGGAAAGTTCCGTCTTTATCATCATGATGATGAAATATTTCTGATATCCACAGTTGAAACACTAACAATAGGTGATGAAGTTGTGTACAATTTTGTCTAAACTTTAGAAATAAAATAATCTCAAAAGTGCAAGGCAGTTCACACAAAAATTTGCCTGATGGGTGTGGTTAGGGTGGGTTTACAAATGCGTTTTTGTATTTGTTTGGAGAAAAATAGGGTTTCTGGGTCAGAAACCTCCTTTTTACTACTACTACTACTTAGATAATAAATTTGTTTGTCACATTATATTTAATCGATCACTCAGTAAAGAAAGTGATATGGATTTTGTTACGAGTCTATGCTCTTAAAGTAAGTAACAGAAAGAATGAAAGACAACAATCTTTGTAAAATTTAACAAATATAACTTATTTCCCTACAATACAAAGTGAAAATAGGAAAAAACAACTTACGGTATTGCAACTTAAATAACTAAATAATCCAGGACTTACAGACTCAAATCCTAGTAACTAAAGTCTTGCATAAATTTCAGTAAAAGTCCAGAATAAATCCTGAAGCTGAAGTCGATGACGTGTCTGTCGTAGCTATTGAAGTGTTGATGTGTCAACAGTCTTTTGTTGAATCACAGAAACATAATTCCATGTTTGATTATACTATAAATTCCAGTGAATGTCTCTAAGAATTTTTTCAGAGCAATTTTGTATTTCCAGAGAAAATAATCACTTGAATTCAATAATTTGAACCAAAAAAAAAAGATTCCAGGCCGAAATAATAAAAAATACTGGTCACAACATATAATACAACTTAAAAGTGCTAGATGTTAACGAACGTACGACCAAGTCCTCACACTTACAAGATTATATAGTTCTATACTTAACCTCAGGTCACAATTATCATTTTCTATAAAAATCAAAAACATTACCTAATGGAAAATAACCTTCTAGAATGATCCTTATATTTACAAAATCAAAACCATAACTTGTTAAATTCACTTAGGAAATTCCAAAACCCTGACCCAAATAAACATATTTATTTCTTCTATTAATAATTATCCTGATATTAAGCCCATACACAGAAAGAAAAATTTAGCTATGTATTAGTTGTTTACATAAAATGAAATTTAAAATAAGTCTGTCAGGTCAAGCAGAAATGAATCAGTTTTGGACAAGGTCAAGTCCAGCATGCCGTGTTACATTGCAATAACATGTAATGAAATGAAAACTATTTTTAAAAGTAACAAACAAACATAAAAATTAAATATATATATAACAATTGTTAATATTCTGTTATTCCTGATCAAAATATTCAATAATGGAGGAGCCACATGGGCCCGGACATGACAAAGACACGTACAATAACTGTGCAAATGATTAACGACTAGAATTCTCGGGTTTATTCCTGGTGATCTATATGTATGAGATATTTCAATATACTCCTTCAATTCTCACATTTTCATATTCTTCCGACTTTCCATTTATTCACATTTTGCCTTTGTCCCCGAATGCCTTGCTAATTATCACCTTGTATCGTACCATATTTCGACCCCAATTTTATGTTTTCACCGTTGTTATAGTACCACTTTACTCTATTTCCTATTTTCATTTCTTATTACGCCCCTCGACTGTCATTTCATTTCCCTACAAGATAGTTCTGATTACAAGTTGTACTATCATATTCAATGATTTTCACTTATCTAATAATTTTCGCTCATCTCGAGTTCTGATAGTCTCTCTTCTTAAAAGTAGGTTACACGAAGCAGTCGCGTCTTGTTACTTTGAATGTGCATAGACGATTTTTAACTTACTTTGCACATACCATATCAACACCTAATACACGAGTAAAATTAGCATCTATACACTAAATAGATACGGCCTTCGAACCAATATAGATTAAAAAGTAACTTTACAGATTAAAAACTTGGTATCCTTCCATCTGATTGACCTTTTATTTCTACAAGGGACTCGCGCAGAAAATAGAGCCCTCGCTTCAAAACTTTAAAACAAATTAGAATGTTCTAATGCCATATGGAATTTTGGCTCAAGTCGATCGTCAGGAATTGCTATCATTAATGGCAATACTAACATCACCTTTTTTAAATACGAGACCGATTTTGATAGAAGAGTAAATTGCGCAAATTCAAACAAAATAGTACAAGTATATAACTTAATAATATGCCCTACCGTGTCCTAAACATCTATGCCCCATCCTGATTCGTACAAAAAAGTGAAGATTTCACTTCCTTGTTCCCGTATTTAATGAGACAACATAATAGTATCCTTGCAGGAGACTTTAATTATGTCTTAACCCTAATCTAGGTCGAGTAGGTAATTGAACTAATTATAGTGATAAGTCTATTCAAGCTTTAAAATCTCTTATATTTAATTTTAAGCTACTAGACTCCTTTCATAAATAAAACTCTAAATCTACAGTGGATACCGAAACACAACATGATCCCTCTTTACATCACTAGCAAGTAGATCTGACCGACTATATGTTTCTAAAAAGATAGCAGATTATACCATAAACTCGATAGCAGTCAACATTACTCAGTCTAATTATGATGCAGCAATTTTATCTATAGTATGCAACTTGTTAATGTCATATGGTGCAGGTTACTGGAAATGCAGTAGACTGCATCTAAACCATACCATATTAAAAACACTTTTCAGAGAGACTTAAAATATCAATTTTGCGTTAGAATTTTGGGATGAACAAGAAAACGAAATAAAAATAAATTATTCGATACTCCAAACAAATTTCCAAAACTTAAAATCCTGAATTATCGAAAGAGGACTACCATACCTTAAGACAAGTTATATGACCTAAGTAATAATGAACTTTTCTTCCAATTACAATAACTTCGTATGTCGATCAAGGAATTACAAAATGAAAATTATAACGGTTCAAGCCATTAGGAGTGAAGAAAAAAAAATCTTAGATAATACTGAAATACTGGGGCAATTCTTTGTTCAATTAGACAATAAAAATGATTCCCAGAAAACTATTAAAGAAATTGAAGATAATTGCGTGATACTTGACTCGTGCTGATATATTACATTGTTTTAAAGAATTGTATTGGAATATTTAAAACTGAAACAATTGAACTATTTTATGAATTTTTAACTGGGTTACCTCGAATAACTGCGGGAGGATAACCACTTTTTTATTGGCCCAATCACTAAAGCTGAAGTTTGGAAATATTTATGATGGATGCAAATAAATTGATCAGACCTGATAGTCTTACGAAAAAGTTTTATGTAGCGCTTTGTTTTTTATCTTTTAGGCGACACACCAGTCCGTCTATATCATTCGATTTTCGAATCAAACGCGTTAATTTACAAAATTATATATCTCGCTATTAAGTAAGAATTCTAAAATTCAAATAATATGAAAATTGGAACCTATCTACCTAATAAATTTAGATCATAACATTTTATCTAAAATTATTACTAACCAACTCGGAAATGTTATGTCCAAATTCATACACATAGACGAAACGTGGAGTTAATGGTTGCCCTATTTTTCATCATGGTCGCCGAATAAGAAAAGTATGCGACTATATAGAACAAAAAGAAATATCAAGCGCATTTATAAGTTTAGACCAGGAAAAAGCATTTTATAGGGTTAATTACAAATGTATGTTTAAAAAATTAGCATCTTTTGGTTTCACTCTGACTTTATTAAATGGGTGTCGATTTTCTACACCGATGTCAGTTCCTCGGTCATAGTAAACAATCGAATTTCAGATTCCTTTCTAATTTCAAGAGGAGTTCGTCAGGGTTACAGCTTCACAACCCCACCCCTTTGTATACGTAATAGTGTATTGAGCTTTCGCAAACAAAATTCGTGAGATCTCCCTTTATCCGGATGATTGTACAGGTTTCTGTTGCTCAGACAAATCAGTCGAAAGATATTTATTTTGGTCTCTCATGTACGATCGTGCTTCTGGTCGTAAGGTAAATTACAATAATTCTAACGGTATGTTCATGGGTAAATGGCACAACTGCAGTAATCACCCTTTCGGCATTTCTTGGATTAATGAACAAAATATAGTGGGTTTTATTTTTGGCAATGAGTTAAGTAATGATGATCACTGTAATAAAAAGTATATTAAACTTACCAATGCACTATTACTATGGAAAATCAGAATTTTATATGGTGTCTATATGTCTCGCATTATTAACCTTTTAGCCAGTAGCACATATTTGTGTTACGTGTACCCCCGTACAATAATAACAAGAGAAAAGAGTGAAGTCAACAAGCTTTGTCTATTTTAACAAAATAATTTATTTCCATAGAAAACAATGTAAATATTGGAAATAGGACTTACGGTTTGTGAATATAATCCAAAATTTAATCCTAAGAATGAAAAATACAAGTCCTGTCACTAAATAGTTCTAACAGAATCCAAGTTCGAATCTCGACAACGTTCCAATATGGAAGGCGATGACGTCAGATGTCGTCGTTGTACAAATGGCCACAATTCCTCAATTGAATCACGGTTTGTTTCCGTATAACTCCAGAATAAATTTCCACTGAATTTCTTTCTCCCAGAATTTTTATAAAAAAGTACACTCGTTTGGTTTTCTAGAGAATAAATTATTAAATTCCAAAAACAAATGAATTTAAAAAAACAATCTGGCTCGAGCCCTCAAGGTTTTAAAATACAACTGACTGAAAAGCTCTCAGAAAGGGTATTAAATCCAGCTAAAATATCATCCCGTTCTCGCATGATAGGTCACGTAGTCTCTTAACACTTGAACAACGAAACAGGAAATAGGAAATTTGTCACGTAGCAAGAACAGCCCTATCTAAGATTCTCACTCTGAAATAAATTTAAATATAAAGCATTGTTTATTCAGACTACACGTAGACCAAACTGACCTTGGCAATAGCCAATCGTTTTCGCGTAGTGTATATACTACCGCGCACCAAGGTGAATTAAAAATAATGCTAAGGTAACATCTTTTACGTTTTAGATAAATAGAATTACTGAAAGAAAATATCGAATCCCATGAAAATAATCATTACAATAAAATGTAATGAAACAAAAATAAAACAAAAAAAGAATTTCAAAACTAACACACAAGCAATTTAATTACATATACGTAACACGTCCCCCATTAAGAAAAAGAAAGATTTATGTAATAAAGCTTTCTTTTCACCATATGTAAATTATACATGAGGTAAACAATATTACATAAGAAAATTCTTATGAATTATATAAAGTGTATATGAAATAATATTTCTATACACGGGAAAGTGCATCTGCAATCAAATTGTCTTTTCCTATGATATGCCTGATGTCAAGATTATATTCTTGCAAAAACAAACTCCACCTTAATAATCTTTGATTTTTATTTTTCATCTTATCGATGAAAGTAAGGGGGTTGTGATCACCATAGACAATAACCGGAGAAGGAGCTGAGCTAATGTAAACTTCAAAATGCTGTAATGCCAATATTAAAGCCAAACATTCCTTCTCGATTGTTGAGTAATTTCTTTGGTGCTTATTTAATTTCTTAGAGAAATAGCACACTGGGGGATCAACACCATTTCTATCTTCTTGGATCAATACTGCTCCAACCCCAACATCACTTGCAACCAAAGATAATTTAAAAGACAGATTGAAATTTGGAGCTGTTAGAACCAGCGCACTCTTGAGTATGGCTTTTAACCTATCAAAAACTTCCTGACATTTTTCAGTCCAAAGGAACTTGTTTTTCTTACTTAACAAGTTTGTCAGAGGTTCAGCAATATTATAAAAATTGGAACAAAACTTTCGATAGTATCCGGCCATACCCAAAAATCGCATCAGTTGCTTTCTACTGACAAGCACAGGGAAATCAGAGATAGCTTTAACATTAGCATCGATAGGTTTAACTTGACCATGTCCCACTATATGTCCTAAAAAAGTTACACAAGCACGGCAGAATTCATTTTTAGATAAATTGATTGTCAAATTGGCATCAGTGAGTCTTTCAAAGAATTTTCGAATCGTGGCTAGATGTCCTTTCCAGGTGTCGTTGTAGATGATGACATCATCAATGTAAGCATCACAATGATCTAGACCAGAGGTAATCATATTCATCAAGCGTTGAAAAGTACTTGGGGAACCCGTCGTCACAAAAACGGCATTATTTTATATTGATAGAGTCCATCTGAGTCACAAATGCTGAAATTTCTTTCGCTACTTCTTTTACTGGAATTTGCCAAAATTCTTTCAGAAGGTCAAATTTGGTGACATACTTGGCATTTCCAATTTTATCAATACAATCATCGATTCTTGGTAATGGAAATGAATCTGTTTTTGTCACAATGTTCACCTTCCTATAATCAGTGCACATACGGAAAGTTTTATCTGGTTTCGGAACAAGTATAGATGGTGAACTCCAATGACTTTTACTGGGCTCTATGAAATCGTTCTCCAGCAAATACTGAATTTCATTTTTCAAGTATTCCTGTTTGAGAGGATTCATCTTGTATGGGTGTTGTTTCACAGGTTTTAAATCTACAATTTCAACGTCATGAAAAATTTTGTTTGTCCTTGTAGGAATATCTGGGAACAAGTGCTCATATTCGAATAATAACTGTATAAGTTCATTCTTTTCTTGTTGTTGCAAATGTAAACGTTTCTGGTCCAGATTTTCCATAATTTCCGAATTCCGAAGATTTGTTGCTCCAAGATCAACAGTGTCCAATTAAATTTCTTCAATTAAATCCTCAGTTGGTGGGACAAGGTACAACTAAATTTATTGCATGCTTTACTTGGCTATCTCTGTCAGTATACTGGTACTCCATTAATTTATTTAGATCAGAGTACTATTATTATAATTTAACTCATTCATTTTCTTCTTTACTTTGTAAGGGCCGTAAAATCTAATTTTCAGAAAATTTTGAAGAATGAGCAAGAGATAATCAACTCTATTACAGGGCTCAAAAAATCTCTCAAGTAAAGTTTTGTGAAACCATAGTTTCACTTTTGACTTGAATTGCTGAGTGCCAAATTCAAGCATTACTAGTTGGAAAAGTCCAGACATAAAATTTGACCCTTGACCTGATTGGACAGATTTGGGAAGGTGAAATTGAGTGAAAAAAAAAACTTTATCAAAGCTTTTACTATCGTTTTGGTTTTAATGTTCCTCAAAGGAATCGCCTCTGGGAATCTTGTTGACGCACACAGAATGGTCAACAAATATTGGTTGCCTGACTTGGTCTTAGGTAAGGGACCAACACAATCTACCATAATTCTGCTAAATGGTTCGTCAATGCAGAAATTGGTTTCAGATGAGATTTAGGTATCTTCTGATTGGGTTTTCCTACCATTTGACAAGTATGACAAGATCTACAGTATTTACAAACATCACTTTTGATTTTTGGCCAATAAAAGTGAGTCAAGATCTTGTGATAAGTTTTATTTATCCCTAAATGACCAGCCAGAGGAGTTTCATGGGCCAAACTAAGTATTTCCTGTCTGTAAGATTTTGGAACTACAATTTGAAAGTTCACTGACCACTCGTCACTAGCAGGTACCTCGGGAGGTCTCCATTTTCTCATAAGAATTCCATTTTTAATGAAATAACAGACAGGTACGTAGTAGCTTCAGTTTCACTAATGGCCCTCTGAAACAAACAGGAGATCTCAGGATCTTTTTCCTGTTCGACGACAAGTGATTGTCGTTTATCACCCTGATTAGATAAAAGAGAATGAGTATTTAAAAGAGGCTCACTGTGATCAATACCTTTTGATAGATCCAAATTAGAAGTGAAAGTGACCTCCTCAAAAGCCTGACCAATACATGTGTCAGCTAAAGGAATATTTTCCTTATCAAAATCATTCTCAAGAGCTTTCCTTGACATATCTCTAGTAACTGCACAACCTGGGTATAAGTCAGAGTATTCTTTTTCAATAGGATCAACTTTCTGATCCAAACAAGGCTTGTCAGTTACAAGTGGATTAACCACAACCTTGTCTCCGGCTAGGTCGTTGCCTAGCAACAAATGAATGCCCTTCACGGGTATGGTAAACTCCTTACCGACTGTCACAGGTCCTGAAACTAAGTCTGATGACAAATTTACAGAATAGAGAGGAACATTGACAAAGGCGCACTCTACTCCCTGAATTAGAATACTAATTAAAACAGGACTTCTCAGAAAAAGGCAAAGTACCTGATAATAAAAGACTCTGAGAAGCTCCTGTATCCCTTAAAATTTTAATAGGGATAGGATTGGCCAAATCACCCAAGAGTGATATAGAACCCTTCGACATGAATGGTTCATAATTCTCCATAATAAAATCAGACTGGGGTTTTTGAGACCCAACAAATGCATTGCTTTCAATACATGACCGTGACCTTGACCGCTTAGAAATAAGAGCATTTGGGATAGGTCTATCTTGATTCTGATGCCTATATTTCAATTTAAAGCAATCAGAAATGACGTGTCCTTTTTCTTTCAATAGGTACACGTAGGAATAGACAAGGATTTTGAATCAAGTTTATCAGAAGCTTGATTTTTAGAAGTTGTGACAGATTGAGTTTTAAGAGGAGTTGTATTAGGCTGAAATACCTTTCTACCAATAGACTGCTGAGTGAATGATTTCCTACAACAGGAAATTTATGAGTTAAGGAGTACTCATCGGCAGCAAGAGCAGTATTTTCTAAGGTTTCGATCTTATGCTCTTCAAGATGATTCTTAATGTTATTAGGAACACAGTTTTTGAACTCTTCTAGTAAGACAAGTTGCTCAAGACTTTCATAATCATGTTCAACTTTCTTGGCTAAGCACCATCTCTTAAATAACTGCTCTTTTTCTCTAGCAAATTCAGCATAAGTTTGTCCAGCTTCTTTTTCATAGTTTCTGAATTTTTGTCGATAAGCTTCAGGGACTAACGCATAACCCCTTAAGATGCACTCCTTAACCAAATCATAGTCAGAACTCTGTTGTACTGACATTGAATGGTAAATATCACTAGCTTTACCAATTAGTACACATTGTAGTAGATGAGTCCAATACTCCCTTGGCCATTTCAAATTTTCCTCAACTTTTTCCAAACGAGAGAAATATTTGTCTACTTCTTTTTCTCTAAAAGGGGGCACTAACCATATATTTCTTGTAATGTCAAAACTTGAATTTGTATGTGAAGTGGGAGCGTGCTTTTCACTTGCCAGCTCAAATTTTTTCATTTCAATTTGAAATTCCCTTTCATCCTTCTCTTTGTAATTCTAACTGTTTATCTTTCTCCCTCTCCTGTCTCTCTCTCTCCTTCTCTTCTAATTGCAATTTCATTTGTTTATCTTTCTCCCTCTTCTGTCTTTCTCTCTCTCCTCTTTCTCAAATTGTAATTTCATTTGGTTATCTTCCTCCTCTCCTGTCTCTCTTTCTCCTCTTTCTCAAATTGCAATTGCAATTGCTTCTCTTCTAATTGCAACTGCATTTGTTCTTTCTCTTTCTGAATCTCAAGCTTCCTTAACTTCATTTCCATCTTGTATTTCATTTTTAATTCCATTACTTTTATGTCAGAGTCCGATACAGACTTACTGACCGAAGCCAAAACACTTTTATCAAAAACATTCTTCTCTACCAAATATTGAATCAAAATATTTTTAATTTCTTGTTTCGTTAAGGACGATTTTGCTTCAGAAAGATCGTACTTTCTGGCAAGTTCAATCAACTCGTCTTTTCTGACTATCCAACTGCCCCTGAGTTGGACTAGAAGGACAAATTTCCACTTTTGTTGGCATTGTGAGTGAAAGCCTGTTTTCTCTAAAGATTTCGAACAAAATGTAAAATAGTACTTGGGATTTAAACACTAGGGGAATTTAAATTTCAAAAAAAAAACCAATTTCCTGAAATATTTAACCAAAATTCATATATCCCAAGGACGAGCATCCAATTTTCCCCTGTTACGTGTAGGATCGTACAATAATAACAAGAGAAAAGAGTGAAGTCAACAAGCTTTGGATATTTTAACAAAATAATTTATTTCCATAGAAAACAATGTAAATATTGGAAATAGGACTTACGGTTTGTGAATATAATCCAAAATTTAATCCTAAGAATGAAAAATACAAGTCCTGTCACTAAATAGTTCTAACAGAATCCAAGTTCGAATCTCGACAACGTTCCAATATGGAAGGCGATGACGTCAGATGTCGTTGTTGTATGGCCACAATTCCTCAGTTGAATCACAGTTTGTTTCCGTATAACTCCAGAATAAATTTCCACTGAATTTCTTTCTCCCAGAATTTTTATAAAAAGTACACTCGTTTGGTTTTCTAGAGAATAAATTATTAAATTCCAAAAACAAATGAATTTAAAAAAACAATCTGGCTCGAGCCCTCAAGGTTTTAAAATACAACTGACTGAAAAGCTCTCAGAAAGGGTATTAAATCCAGCTAAAATATCATCCCGTTCTCGCATGATAGGTCACGTAGTCTCTTAACACTTGAACAACGAAATAGGAAATAGGAAATTTGTCACGTAGCAAGAACAGCCCTATCTAAGATTCTCACTCTGAAATAAATTTAAATATAAAGCATTGTTTATTCAGACAACACGTAGACCAAACTGACCTTGGCAATAGCCAATCGTTTTCGCGTAGTGTTTATACTACCGCGCACCAGGGTGATCCAAAAAAAATGCTAATGTAACATCTTTTACGTTTTAGATAAATAGAATTACTGAAAGAAAATATCGAATCCCATGAAAATAATCATTACAATAAAATGTAATGAAACAAAACTAAAATAAAAAAGAATTTCAAAACTAACACACAAGCAATTTAATTACATATACGTAACTTTTGGTATACTGCAACCGTGCCTGAGCTGCCTAAACGTGAGATTTTGATGAACAGAAACATAATTACGCTCCTGTGGAACTCCAAATTCTAACCCCATGCTAGAGCCGTATATGTCAACCCCCTCCAGAAGGGAGGTTTAAATATTACTCATTTAGAATGTAAAATACGCGCACTACGTATACAACACATACAAAAGTTACTCCGTGATGCGTATTCAGCCAAATGGAATTTCTTGTTAAGGTATTGGATTGTTTTTCAAGTGGGATCTTTCAATCCCAATTTTGGCTTTAATAAATATATTCACACTTTATACCAGTTTTATCAAAAGTGCGTAACTATTTTCAAAGAATTTCACGAAAATAACCCACTCTCATTTTGTAGTGAAGTCCCTAATAAGATTTCTTTTTATCAACAACTACGAAATTATCATCTGGAACACAGGATTAAAAAACTCTATGACCTATATTTTCCCCAACATTTGGAAAAAATTACATAATAAATTCTTCCACCCCATCACAAGAGATGTGTGTTTCAAAACTATACATGACATTTTACCCGTCAACTACAATATTGTTTTAGCAAGATTTATAATCTAAGTTATGCACTTTTGTGGTGGTATTGTATATATAAGTCATTTATTTTTCGAATGCAAATTAGTATTTCCTCGACAACATCTAATAATTCAATGGTTGAAAAAATGAAATGCCAGGAAACTCTTTCAATACCTTCCACACTTTCCTTAAATTCGGCATTTTCCCGAATGGGTCTCGTTCCCGGAACTGGAATTCGAGGACCTGTGCCTATTATTATGCGCTGAATATAAATATTAGTATGGATCAAACGTATACAAGCATATTATCATAAAGAAGTTGTAACTAGTAATACCTTGTTATCCTTCTTTCTCGTTTAAAAGAATCAGAGCTGACTTTTCCCGACTCAGCCTAATTCATTTCATCAATCAATGGTTTTTAGCTGGTATATTCTGCTCTCTTGACAGTTTTAATTTAGCCATCGATATCAGTCCGCGATAATAAACACAACCTACTTTGTATGATACTTTACCTGTTTTAGGTTTATCCAATTGTACATCCTTTTTGAATTTCGTCATCCCTCAACAAACTTTTGTCAGTGTTTAATCTTATCTTTACTTGGCAACACGCCAGTCACTGGAATCTCCCGAGCTGCACGTGCTAACAGCATTTTCCCCTTTGCACGCGTTTTTGCAGTAGCCCATACTATACGTACCTTGCCTGTGTTTTTGACGCCCTTTATAATCCAGTATTAATCTGTTTTGCATGACGTTTGAACATGACCCCTTTTCTTTTTTTCTCCTAAGTTACGTTTATTCTTTGCATTACTTTCAATACAGGTTCTAATCGTTTTAAATTATATATCATAGCTTAAATTCATGACTACAAGTTACGTGTTTTTTATTTCTGGTAACACGCTTTCATGTATAATTGTCCTCACTGTCAGAATACGTGTGTGTTCACCTGAGTACTATTGTACGTTTTTATCATGTATATATCTAACTGAATACAATTTATGAAAAGATAAACAAACGCACAAACAAATCCACATGCGCGATAATAAATAACTACATCACTCTTGATTTTCAGCAAAGGGAGTTTCATGGGCTAACGTTAGAATTTTTCTGTCTATATGATTTAGGTACCACAATTTGATAGCTCACTGACCATTTGTCATCAGCGGGCACCTCATATGGTCTCCCTTTTCTCAACGGGATTGTCGTTATGGTCTCCCTTTTTTCAACAGGATTGTCGTTTGTCACCCTGATTAGAAATAAGAGAATGAGTAGTTAAAAGATGATCATAATGATCACCACCGTTTGATTGACCAGTAACAAGAGCAAAAGGGACTTCATCAAAAGTCTGATTAATGCATGTGTCATCTATAGCTCAAGCAATTGCACAAGCAAAGAATAGGATCAACCTTTTTATACAAACAAGTCTTGTCAGTTACAAGTGGATTAACCACAACTTTATCCCTAACTAAATCATTACTTAGCAATAAAGGAACACCCTCAATGGGCAAAGAAAGCACACCACCAATTGTCATTTGCCCTAAAACTAAGTCTGAAGTTCAATTAATATTATGGAAAGGATTGTGAATGAAACGGCAGTTACTCCCTGGAAAAGAACACCTTCAGAAGAAGAAATCTCAGACAAAGACAAAGAACCTGATGAAAAAAAGGTCTAGTGCTTTCAGGCTATTATTTTTCAAACTGGGAACAATATTTATCTACGTCTCGTTCTTTAAAGAGGGTACCAATAGAATACTTTTGCAACATTGAAAACTGAACTTTCATGAGTGGAGTGTTTTTTCTTGCCAGTTCCAATTCTTTTAATCTAATCTGAAATTCTCTTTCTTTCTTTTCTTTTTTGTATTCGTAATTTCATTTGCATCTTTCTTCTTTTTGTATATGCATTAGCCTCTCTTCCTTTTCCCTTACTTCTTTTTGAATTTGATATTTCATTTGCATCTCTTTCTTCTTTTTGTATCTGATTTGCCGCTGTCTCATATTTTCCTGCATTTGCATCTCTCTTTCTTTTCATCCACTTGAATTTGTAATTTCCTCTCCATCTCTTTTCTTCTTTTTGAAATTCTCTCTCTCTATCTCTCTCTCTCCCCCCTCTTTTTGACGCTCAAGCTTTCTTAGCTTCGTTTCATTCGTATTTTAATTTTCACTCCATAACTTGCAAGTCAGAGTTAGATGAAGACTTATTAATCAAACTCAAAACACTTTTATCGGAAACTTTCTTTTCTACCAAATATTGACCGATTTATTTTTATTTCTTGATTTAACTAAGATACCTTTGCCTCCTAAAGATCATATTGTCTGGCACGTTGGAGCAGTTCATCGTTTTTCAAGGACTCTAGCCATTCCTGGGTAGGATTTAAAAGAAGGTTTCTCGCTTTGTGAAAACTAAGAGGTTTCACAGTGGAAAATTAAAAGACCAGGAACATAAAAATTCGAAATAAAATGAATTTAAATTTCACAGCAATTTCGATTTCTGTGAAATATTTCTAAAATTAGTATCCCGGACGAGTCCCCAATTTATGTTACGACTCTATGGTCACCAACTAAGTAACAGAGAGACGAAAAACCAACAGTTGTGTAAACCTTAACAAAGAATTTAATTACCAAAGTCATAAATGTAAACGTGAGAGGAACTTACAGTATTATGATATGAACTCAGAATAATCCTGATAAAAGTTTATGAAAGTCCTAAATGAATGAAAAGCTCTCTATCAATTTCAAATCAGGCAGTGTACTGGTCCGCCAAGAGTCGTGATTTTGTCAAGATAGCGTCATCAAGAATTCCTTCGACAAATTCACAACAGTTTCAAAATAATATAGTCCAAATAATGAGCACTTTCTTTTTCCAATGAACAGTCCGGGCAATGTTTTTCCTCTCGAATAATATGTAAGTACAACACAAAATACGTCTGCAGACCTACAACAGGCATACAAGAAATGAGGATGACTCCAAAATTGGAATGAATCTGATTGCTCAGTTCTCGCTTAGTATACACCTAATATTACTACTCTTTTTTCATAACATATCCCCACGTGACACATCACACTACTGATTTTGCGTCGAACTTGCCTATTCATGTGACCTGGTCCAACCAATGGAAAGTGCTGACTTCTAGAAACGTCGAAACCCCATTAGCCAATGAGAAATTAATCCAAATGCGCCATTAAGTCTTATTATTAAGTTTATTATTAATAATTGTCGACACATACCTAAGCATCTATTTATAGATCCTATGTAATAGTATGCTTTTAACAGACTCAGGTCATGCAGGCAAAACTAACTAAAGGTATTCTGCACAACTTACAGCCATGTATAAGATTACAAACATTATATATATATATATATATATATATATATATATATATATATATATATATATATATATATATATATATATATATATATCTGTGTGTGTGTGTGTGTGTGGCTAGTTTGATACTGAACAGTACCAAATTTTCATCTGGATATATTTTTTGCTGCTTTCCTCTTTCTAAGGTTTATTAGTTGATTTCCAAACACCGAGTTGTTCATCAGTTTGAAGCAGTCTACGTGAAAATTATTGCCAGATGATTGTCACAAACTCATATTCAGCTATATCTACCCAGCTTTATTCTTCAAACAATACATTTAAGTGCATCTTTTTCAGTTTTAGACCCAACTGCAGGTAAAACGCTAAGTTT
Source organism: Megalonaias nervosa (assembly GCA_016617855.1). Classification (NCBI taxonomy): domain Eukaryota; kingdom Metazoa; phylum Mollusca; class Bivalvia; order Unionida; family Unionidae; genus Megalonaias; species Megalonaias nervosa. Next base: position 51,422 of record JAECUM010000033.1, read on the forward strand.
ATTTATCTTCGTTTTTCAATCCACAGTTAATTTAGTATTATTGTAAACATTTATCAATTTTGTTTGTATAGGGGATAAATCATTAATACCTGTCACATGCTTCTTTTTACTAGAGGATAGTCTTGAACAATTTTGTGCAGATGTATTGGTATTTCACAATCCACTTTTAAAATCCTTCTTGTGTCGTTAATATATGGAATGTTTATCAAGTTCTTAAACCATTATATTTTGTTCTTCACTAGCCCTAACAGTAATATTTAATGGCATATACTAGCTCGATGCCGACCCATAGAGGATATTGATATGCAGGTATAATATTGTATAATCTTGGCCATGACCATGATAATGCGTTGGGTCACGTTTGGAGTGCTTCTACATACATTCCTAAATTCTTCGAAGATGTAACACAGCATCAAAGTATTTTTCCTCACCTAATAGTCGTGAAAGTCATCTAAAGTTTGAAGGTTGAAGTGTAATATCACATCCTGTACAAAGTGATGATCGTTATGTTCGAATCACGCAAATCAGGAGAAAAAAAAAGAAATTTTGTCGTTGGATTATCTTTTTTTTTATCATGAAATCCTTCGAAAGCTATACACGTCGTCGTACAGAGATATATCCATTCTCCACTTTCTCTTCCTTCATAAACCTAATTATTAAATCTAGCAAAATTTTAACAGAAGTAAACTAAAAGGTTTTCGAATAACAACCTTCGATTATGTATATGTTGCTTTGTTATTATAATTATTACTACTCTATGGTCTTAAACTAAGTAATAGAAAAGAGCGAAAACAAACCAGTTTTATAATATTCAACAAATAGTTTATTTCCCTAGGATAAATAGTGAAAAATGTAAAAAGAACTTACGGTATTACAAAGTAAATTCCAAATAGTCCTAGAATATCTAACACAAGTCCTAATGATTAAAGTTCTGAATAAACTTTAGTGGTATTCCAAAATAAAATCCGGTGTCGTAGGGATGTATCATCAGTCTTTTGTTGAATCACAATAATACAATCCAAGAAAATATCCTTATTTGAATTTCACTATAAATCGAAATGTCTATTTCCGAGAATGTTATTTTTGAGCACTTTGTATGTCCAGAAAAGAATAATCTGAATAAATTCCAGACTAAATGAAACACTGGACACATGCTCAGATCTTACTTCACGAATGAATAATTTCTAGATAAATAAGATTATATAGTCCTCTACCTGACCTCATGTCACAATTAGCATTTCCTATATAAAAAAAGAAAAGAAGAAAAGAAACAAAAACTATTAGCTAATGGAAAATTTCATTCTAGAAGGTTCCAAATGTTTACAAGACAAAATCGAAGTTATAATTAGAAGGTCGGTTACTAAAATTACAATATTAAATTTAGCATGCAACCAGAAGACCCGGGATTTCATGAGTTATTTCCAAATTATGGACGTAGACTGAGATAAACATGTTTGTTTGTTTTTTACAAAACCAAAAACAATGATTCAGGTCAGGTAGAAACTGAAACTGAACTCGATTTTGGATTTCTCTACCAAATGCTTCTTCACTTAGCAAAGGAAACACTTACAACCCGCAATGTGGTGGTGGTAGTGGTGATGGTGGGGTACGTTATTGTTCTTTATCCAGCGCGATAGTACTTTGTTCAGTTAGAACTTTCGTGTTGCTAGTTTCACGAGTCTCGATCATTATCAGTGGTGTGGTGCTAAATAAAGAAGTGAGAGAACTAATAAAGAAGTGAGGGAACCAATGTTACTCAGATGCGAGAGCAAAAAAGTAAGGGACGAGCAAAAAACGTAATGAAACGCCATTCCCATAGCACTACATCCCTATTCTTTATGCAAGCCACACAGAGGACCACCTTCCGCACCACCTTGATGGCTACTTCAAACACATGTTAGCTCATTCAACCTGTTGTTTATTATTCATTTTACCGCAAAGCCAGCTCCTCCGTAAAGTACTTCTAACCTTTTAGGTTGCTTCCAAGCGTTTACACTATCAACTTGTGATTGTTCTTTTTATATGTGGCCAGCGTTAGTTACACAAGTTAGTTACAAACAATTTAACCGCAACTTTATGGTTTTCGATGTCTTTATGTCTGTTTGTATTGCAGTGCTATTGTTGAATTTATCAGTCGGATACATCATTTTTGTGCACACGCTGTAGAAAACAGCGTTTTATTTATTTTTTCAGTGGCATGCTTTGTATTGTCAGAAAATAATGTATGTCTGTCTGAGTTGTAGTAGAAGTATTATCAACAGTGCATTCATTTATCAGCTATCGTGAATTATGTGTTTATATGTCAGTCTGTGTTGTGTGTATACAACTGTTTATATTCAGTTTCTCTCCTGCCGCAGCCAAACCACTTTACTCACTTTAATGACGTGACAAACGTACACATTTCACTACCTGAAACGAAACAGACATATTAGTCTATATTTGAGTAGATGAATGATGACTGTGCTGGCATTCGTTTGATATGCTTTGGAGACAGTAGTGCACGCCAAAAACGATATTACTAGTTTAAATTGAAGAAGAATAATAATAACAAGAACAAGAAGATGAGACCATATCACAACAACGATAACAGAACTCTTTTATAAGTAAGAGTATAAATTTTACAATATTTGTCTTTCACTACTTCGTGTAGAGGCGAGTAACTGTCTATACGCAGATACGTACTAAAATTTTGACAAGAAAAAATATGCAATTCAAACCAATTATTTTTAATGATTTGTTATATAGTTTATACGCAACCTCCCCGAATCCCCTCTAGCAGGAGGAGGTAAACCCCTCCCACACCCTCCCCTCTCGTCGCTACGCAACAATTGGAATGCCGTCGTCATTCTATACTTGCGTATGACGACAGATTTGTTTAGCTACGCTCTTGTGTGTAACTTATTTTTGATACGGGATTCAATTATATACTGAGGAATGTAATGCAATGGTCATACTCTACAAGGAAAAGAATTGAAATAGCCAAATAAATCATCGGTTGTGGGTAGACTGGGCTCCTATCTTACTTCTATATATTCGGTCGTTACATATGACGTGGGAACCAGGCTATTGGTGCTGGGGGGGAGGAAGAGAATATTATTTATAACGTTATCGTTAAGCAAAAGAACTTATCTCACAAAAACAATTCAATAGAATTATATGAGTTAGTTCTGAAGAAGTCATACATATTTCAAGCAGCAAGATGCACTAACGAGATAGGCCTATTTTTTTTTAAATTCTAAATCTCTATGTAAACTATATTAAAGAAAAGCAGAATAACTTCTCCCAACAGCTCTGCATTTTCATTGGCTGGTACATAGGGCGTCCCTGGAGAATCCTTGCAACAGAGAAGACATCGAGACCAACTTCAAGAGGTTCTTTACAGAAAAAGTCGATGTTATTTCACACCTTGTAGAAGTAGAAACATGCCGAGAAGAGCTCTGCGTTGTGTTGTGGATTTAGACATCCACAGAGTAAGTGAAATACTTTCATATACGTTGTGATTATTTTTGAAAATTCCAGTCTTGCGGGACCCAGCAAGTTGCGTCTTGTTTTACACAGCTCTCCAGATTAGCGGGACTTTAATCGTTTATTTTGTCATCAGCAGATACAGTTTTCTATAGAATTAAATACGACAAATTTGCAGGTTACTATTTTGTTTTGACCTCATAATGTCAGGTGTCAACATGAAAAGAATGAACGATGTTGCGTACTAACAATAATGCTGTAACACGTCCCCACTGTGAAACACTGGTCTGGTGCTTAGCTACAGCATCGCTATTTTGATTATATAGAGGCTGCGATGTTATCATATATGTATATCATATATATATATATATATATATATATATATATATATATATATATATATATATATATATATATAGATAGATAGATAGATAGATAGATAGATATAGATATATATAGTGGAGCAAATAGAGATATTGTAACAGTTGAAAAACTAATACAGAGTTAAATAAGTTACTTAAGAATAGATTTAATTTTTTGTTCTCGGAAAGTTCAGCTTATTATAAAGCTTATATCAGATGTTATAACGTTATTAAACCTATGTAAGGTAAATATTTGGTATGTTTTCCCTAACTACTTTGTTGGCCATGACTGATCACACTAAAGTAAAAGTCACACGGGTCAAATAGGCATTCAAAACTGACTATTTCAGTAATGGGTGTCATATTTTAGAATTTGATTCTACATACCTTTAAGTGGCAAGTATTCACTTCATTTGGATTTGTATGCACCCATATTCCTTTGGAAGGTCATTATTTAGATGCCCCGAGAAGTGTATATGGCAAAATCAGAGTTAAAGTACCTAGATGCTTTTGGACAAAATGAACCTAAAGGTGTGATCCAGTACAATCCAGACTGAATATTGCATGCTGTGATGTCACAATGAAAGCTATGCATATTGATAACAGATTTATACTACCCTTGATTGTGACGATTCCACTTGAAGCACTCTTATTTTGACCCAAGTTTAGTACATGGCCACCATTGTAAAAGTCCATAGCGATAGATAATTTTCTTCTGGAAGTTTCATGGTGACAGTTAAGGTGCAGAGCATTTAATAATCAGGATTGAATAGGCTTAGGGTAAAGAAAATTATTGTTAAATTTTAAAAGAACAATTTATATTTAATTCAAAATGAGTAAATGTGCATTTATGACCCATGTGACTTGTATTGTAGATTTTCACCATAATTTGTTTTCCAAATAAAGTTTTCCATAAGATATGTAGATAATTTTGCTATATTTATTCAATCTGTTTACATCTCCAAATAAGGATGCATTGTCCCTATATGTAGGCATACTGATTTGCACACATTCATATTTCTCTAAATACTCGATGCAGAAAGAACACTACATAACATTCTGTTATTGATCATATTCTGGCCACTCACATTCATTTTTCCAGGTTTTCTGATACTTTCTGTAGTAAAAGTCATACAGGTCATGTATGTGCTTTTACTCACTTAAATATCATCTTGCACCCATATTTAATGCTTCCCTATTTTGACACAGTTTCATAAATTTACATTTCCCAAGAGAACGCATCTCTCATTGAAGTAACAAACACATCATTTGTTTACATTGATCAACATTGAGTCACACAGGTAGAAACATTTTTGAAAATCCTAATATTCTCATTTGTGAAATGAAACAAAGGTACATACCATTAAAAAAAAATGCATTTCACTAATTCTCTTATTTTCAATCAGTAACCCGACATAGAAATTCTTATCATCTATTCTGACAGGGTAAATCAACTTCCTGCTATAATAAGCATCCAGTCTGTTACTCAGCAAGTGTTAGTCAGATTTTTCACAGCTGATAACCTTGTTAGTAACACTGTTCTGAACAGTGTACAATGTTAAAAAGTTTAATGTAGATTTGTCATTAGTTATATTCTGTGGTGGTTCTTTTGTTGTTACAATTTGTGGAAATTTACAGGAAACGTAATTTTATGATATATTGCATAACTAAATCAGCATCCAGTTTATTATTTCTTATTTGAAAAAATTATTGTATTATATTTTATCTGATAAATAAGAAATTTTTCTTTAATAATAAATTTTCAATCAGCCTTTTAGAGAATCTTGATGTTTAACTTATTTAAACCAATTTATTATTTATAAATTGGTTTAATAATGGTAAGAATTACAAAAAATGAAAATAACATACACTGTAACATTATGTCTTCTGTCTCTGATTATTTGTACCAAAGACGTAAGTTATGAAGGATACAAACCAGTTTAAAATTTAGAAAAAACAGTATGGTTAAATATTGCAGTTCTGTAAATTAACAATACCAACTAAATATAGGAAAACAATCATAAACTAAAATCAATACTTTTAATCATTTTTATCATAACACGAACATGCTTTTCCCCATTTTGATTATTTTAGCTCTTGTGATAAAATATGTTACAAAATGAAGATTATGATAAATATGAGATAAACTTTAAGGATGCTAAATTAAGTTTGTTAGATGTAATTTTACCTATAAACTTAAATTGTTTGTGTGCTATTGATATTGCCCTACAGTATATCATTTCCTCTGGAGCATATGTACTGTAGTGGCACAAGAAAAATAGACTCCGATGAGGTGTATCAAAATGGATGGCTAACTACATAATCTTTACAACAAAGGGTAAGCTGGATGAATGCTCATTGAGAAGAGTCTGAGAGAATATCTGTACTTTGCTAAAATAACTAATGTTTCCAAAGTAATCAGAGATATCACTATGAAAAGTACATTTCTGAAAAGGGGAAAGTATATGTTTAAGTGCATCAGAATTGGGTAGTCCAGGATATAAATTGTTGTTTTAAAATTTAATATTAATTTTGTTTAACCAAAGCCTATTCAATCCTTATTATTGAATGCTCTGCACCTTAACAATTATCAAGAAGCATCCAGACAAAAACTATTAATCATTATGGACTTTTACAATGGTAGCCAGGTATTAAACTGGGTCAACATAAGAGTATGTCAAGTCTAGTCATCAGAATATAGGGTAGTATGAAATTTTTTCAACATGTGTAGCTTAATTGTGACATCATAGCATGCAACATTCAATCCAGATTGTACTGGGTTACTACTCTATGTTGATCTGATCCAAAAATGTCTATATACTTTAAACATTGATTTTGACATATGTACATTTCGGAGCTTGTAAATAATGACCTTCCAAATGATATGGATGTATAACAATCTGTGTAAAGTGAATAATTGCCAATGATAGGTATGTAGAGTCAAATTCTTAATATTGACCCCCATTACTGAAATAATTGGTGTTTGACTTTTACCATAACTGTCTTTACTTGGTCATACTTATGATCATGCTCTTTATATCATCATCAAATTTCTGACATTTACGTGGCACCTGTGCACCTTGCAAGAACTTTCATATCACAATGCAGTGAATATATATCAATTTTGAGCTAAAAATATCTTATCTGGTATTATTTTTGCACTATTGGTTGGGTTGGCAAACACAGCCTTTTCCATTTGGGCAGGTTCTGGCACTAGCCTATCATTTAATATTTGGAAATTCACCATTTTTTACTGTGTCACTCACCCAATATGTTTCAGCAGTGTATATCATCAATATTAAAAGCAGTTAATTGGGACAATTATTTGCTTGAATCACGCTCTAGCTTGGACCCCACACTGACAGTTTTCATTGTCTTAGATTTTCATTCTTGTATAATAATACTAAACATTTCACAATGAACGAGCAAATTTAGTCCTCTAATGACATTTATATGAGTGAGACATAATTACTTTCATATTGTTCTGAATTACAACAAAGGAATAAATGGTCTAGACCATAATTGCTGTCTTTGTACAAAGTATATGACTATTCAGAAAACATTTAGTCTAAGTGATTTTATTTTGTCAGTGCTCAATCTCATGGTGATACAAATGCCTGTCTTGCACATCACCTAGTGAGCAGCCTACATGTAAGCAGATGACATTATTTGTTTGCTTCATTTGTCTTCTATGTACACAAATTCTTTATAAGAATTTAAATAATTTTTTACTTTCAGTTTTTAAATGCAATATAAATAATCATAGTTAATCTAAAATGTAATTATATCATATGCTGTGAATTGCAGTTTTATTACATTTTGGCATTTCATTTTCATACACTCCCTTCCATGAGAATTTAGAATAGCAACAAAAAATTCTACATTAAATTCAATCATATGCAATTCTGCATTGAATTTAGACATAAAGTCCATCTGGAGTCACAAATGCCTAAATTTCCTTTGCCCTTTCCATCAGTGGAATTTTCCAAAATCCTGTCAGAAGGTCAAATTTGGTGACATACTTTGCATTTCCAATTTTATCAATGCAGTCATCGATTTTTGTTAATGGAAATTAATCCGTTTTAGTCACACTGTTCACCTTTCTATAATCAGTGCACATGCAGAAAGTATTATCTGGTTTCAGAACAAGTATACATGGTGAACTCCAGGCACTTTTACTCAGCTGTATGAAATCATTCTCCAGAAAATACTGGATTTCTTTTTTCAAGCATTCCTGTTTAAGAAGGCTCATCCTGTAGGGGTGTTGTTTCACAGGTGTGGAATTTACAGTTTCAGTGTCATGGTAGATTTTGTTTGTTCTTGTAGGAACATCTGGAAATAAGTGCTCATATTCAAGTAATAACTGTTTAAGTTCATTACTTTCTTGTTGTTGCAAATGTGAAAGTTTCTGGTCCAGATTATTCATAATTTCTGAATTCCAAAGATTTGTTACTCGAAAATCAGTAGAGTCCAATTGCTCACTTCAGTCCTCACTGAGTGGGACAGGCACAACTAAATTAATTGCATGATTAACCTGGCTATCTCTCTCAACATACTCCTTTAACATATTTATGTGGCAAAGTTGTTTTTGTTTTCACCTCCCAGGAGTATTTATGATATAATTTAAATCATTTACTTTCTTTTCAACTGTGTAAGGACCATAATACTTGGCTTGAAGAGGATTTTGTGGTATGGGCACAAGAGCCAGGACTCTATCACCAGGCTGAAAACTCCTTTCCTTTGCATTTTTATCACACCTTAATTTCAATTTTGACTGAGTAGAGTACAGATTAGTTCTTGCAACATCACATGCCTTTGACAACTTATACCTAAAATTAGAAACATAATTGAGAAGATTGATTTCAGTATCTTCATTAAAAAGAAGTTTCTCTTTTAACAACTTCAATGGTCCACACACAGTATGTCCAAAAACTAGTTCAAAGGGACTGAATCCTAAAGATTCTTGAACTGATTCCCGAACAGCAAACAATAGTAAATGAATGCCTTCATCCCAATCCTTACCTGTATCAAAACAATATGACCGAATCATATCTTTCAAAGTTTGATGAGATCTTTCTAAAGCCCCTTGGCTGTCATGGTGATAGGCAGAAGATTTGAATTGTTAGATGCCAAATTTGTACATAACTTGCTGGAAAATTCCAGGCATAAAATTTGACCCTTGATCAGATTGGACAGATTTGGGAAGGCTAAACTGAGTAAAAAACTTTATCAAAGCTTTTACAGTGTTGTTTTAGTTTTAATATTCCTCAAAGGAATTGCCTCTGGGAATCTTGTTGATGCACACATAATGGTCAACAAGTATTGGTTACCTGACTTGGTCTTAGGTAAGGGACCAACACAATCTAAGCAAAAGTGGCCTGATCAAAAGCCTGACCAATACATGTGTCAGCTAAAGGAATACTTTCCTGATCAACATCATTCTCAAGAGCTTTCTTGGCCATAGCTCTAGTAACTGTGCAAGCTGGGCATAAATCAGGGAATTTTTTTTTCAATAGGATCAACTTTCTGATCCAAACAAGGCTTGTCAGTTACAAGTGGATTAACCACAACCTTATCTTCAGCTAGGTCACTACCTAATAATAAATGAATCCCCACAATGGGTAAAGAAGACTCTGTTCCAACTGTCACGGGTCCTGAGACTAAGTCTGATGACAAATTTACAGAATGGAGAGGAACATTAACAAAGCTGCACTCTACTCCCTGAATAAGAACACTCATTAGAAGAAGACTTCTTAGAAAAAGGCAAAGTACCTGATAATAAAAGACTCTGAGAAGCTCCCATGTCCCTTAAAATTTTAATAGGGATAGGACTGGTCGAATCACCCATGAGTGATATAGAACCCTTCAACATGAATGGTTCATAATTCTCCATAATAAAATTAGACTGGGCTTTATTAGACCCAACAAATGTATTGTTTTCAATACATGAACGTGACCTTAACCTCTTAGAAATAAGAACATCTGGAATAGGTCTGATGCTTATTTTTAAATTTGAAGCAATCCGAAATAACATGTCCTTTCTTCTTGCAATAGGTACACATAGGAAGAGATAAGGATTTCTGATCAATCTTATCAGAAACATGATTTCTCAAAGTTGTGCCAGATTGAAATTTAGAAGGGCTTGTATTAGGCTGAAATACTTTTTTACCAGAAGACTGCTGAGTGGAAGACTTGCTTACAAAAGAAACTATATGAGCTAAGGAATACACGTCAGCAGTATGAGCAGCATTTTCTAAAGTTTCGACTTTATTCTCATCAAGATAAGTCTTAACATCACTATGAACGCAATTCTTGAACTCTTCATGTAATAGGAGTTTGTCTTAGATTTTTGTAATCATGATCAACTTTCTTGGATAAGCACCACCTATCAAATAACTGCTCTTTTTCTCTTGCAAATTCGACATGAGTTTGTCCAGCTTCTTATTTATAGTTCCTGAATTTTTGCCAATAAGCCTCTGGGACTAACTCCTACCCTTTAAGATGTATTCCTTAACCAGATCATAGTCAGCACATTGCTGTACTGATAGGGAAGCATAGATGTCTTGGGCTTCGCCAAAAAGTGCACTCTGTAACAATAGAGTCCAATGCTCCCTTGGCCATCTCGAATTTTCAGCAATTTTTTCAAAATGAGGAAAATATTTGTCTGCTACTTTTTCTTTAAAAGGGGGCACTAACCTAATATTCTTAGTAATATCAAAACTTGAATTTGTATGTAAAGTGGGGATGTGCATTTCACTTGCCAGCTCTAGTTCTTTTAATCTAAATTGAAATTCTCTTTCTTCCTTTTCTATTTGCATTTGTCTCTCTCTCTCCTCTTTCTCCAACTGCATTTGCATTTGTTTCTCTCTCTCCTCTTTCTCCAATAGCATTTTCCTCTCTCTTTTCTCCTTGTCTAATTGCATTTGCATTTTTTTGTTCCTCTTTACCTTTCTGATGTTCAAACTTTCTTAACTCTAATTCCATCTTGTATTTTAATTACTTTACTTTTATATTAGAGAGTCAGATACAGACTTACTGATCAAATCCAAAGCACTTTTATCTGAAACATTCTTTTCCATCAAATATTGGACCAAACTATTTTTTATTTCTTGCATCATTAAAAAAGCTTTTGCCTCAGAAAAATCATATTTTATGGCAAGCTGAATCAATTCATCTTTTTTCAAGGAATCTAACTGCTCCTGGTTAGGATTTGAAATAAAGATCTCCACTTTTTATGACGTTGTAAAAAGTTTGCTGATTTCACAAAAGATTTCTAAAATGTGAAATAATACTTGGGATTTTAAAATTCTGAAACTAGGGGAATTTAAATTTCAAAACAAAGTTTTCTGAAATATTTTAGCAAAATTTGTATTCCAAGGATGAGCACCCAGTTTTCTGTTACGAGTCTATGCTCTTAAAATAAGTAACAGAAAAGAGTGAAGACAACAAGCTTTGTAAAATTTAGCAAATAATTTATTTCCCTAGAATACAAAGTGAAAAATGAGAAAAAAGAACTTACAGTATTACGAATTATATCCAAATATAATCCAAGAATTAAAGACACAAGTCCTAGTAATAAAAAGTCCTGAATAAAACTCAGTTCAAGTCCTGAAGAGATCCAAAATTGAAGATGATGATATGTCTGTTATAGCCTACAAAGTACTGATGTGTCAGCAGTCTCTTGTTTTATCACAGAAATATAATTCCAGGTTTTAATTCAGTATAAATTCCAATGAATGTCTTTATCCAAGAATTTTATTAGAGCACTTTTGTATTTCCAGAGAAAATAATCACTTGAATTCAATAATTTGAAGAAAATAAAATTCAGCCCAAACTGGGCACAACATAATACATCTTAAAGTGCTAGATGTTAAAGCACGACTGGTAAAATCCTCACAGTCACAAGATAATATAGTTCTCTGCTTAACCTCAGGTCACAATTAGCATTTTCTAAAAACAACCATTACCTAATGGATAAAACCTTCTAGATTGATCTAATGAGCCTTGTTTATTTACAACACAATAGCCTAAAAATTCACTTAGGAATCCCCAAAACCCTGACCCAACATATTTACGCCTTCTTGTTTACCTGAATAATAATCCTGATAATAAGTTCATACACATAGAGAATAATGAAGCTATTATTATTTGTTTACATAAATGAAGTAAAAAAATTAAAAAAAGTCAATCAGGTCAAGCAGAAATGAACGCAATTTTGGACAAGGTCAAGTCCAGCAAACAATGTTACATTACAATGACATGTAATGAAATAAAAAAATTTAAAACTAACAGACAAACAAGTAAATTAAATATACATATCAGAACATTGCAGATATCTCATTCATTCATTCATTTGCTTGGTTGAAAGTTTTTTTTGTGACTTGTTGAACTCATCCACATTGTCAACTTTATCTCTCAACTTTCAAACTGACCAAACAGCTTGTTTAGTTCATCCACAGACAGATCTAATAAATCAAAAGCTCTGGCATCTGCTGCATCAGCTTCCAATGTTTATTTGTTTACAGTCAAAAGTAGTTCCTAACACCCAATACTATTTTTAGACACAAATGTATGGAAAATACTGCACATTTCTGACAATGTAAAGTTAATGGAAAAAAATGAGGTTATAAATAATATTCAATTCAACACTGAATTCATCATATTCAATTAATTATTGAATTCAGTCATGTTTAATTCTTCTTTGAATTCAGTCCTATTCAATGTTCACACTATTTGAATGGTGTGTTTCATTTTAGTCAGAAAATTAACCCCATGGACCTAAATTGAGATTAGTTACAAATGATCATTGCAAGGCACAGAAACAAATACTTTTAAAAATTATTTGCTTACTCTGGTGCTATTCGAAGGAATGAACTCCCCTCAGAAACAATATGTTCAAAACAAAATCATATGACTACTATATCAAAAGGCAGTTTTCATTGTAAATATATCAATATATGCACTTCAGTTTATTCTATCACATTTCATACACGCTTTATGCATTTATACTCAGTGCATTTAAGCATACTTTATTATTTTTAATTCTGTAATTGTTTTCACTTGTATTTACAATACTTTGTATATCGGAAGATCCTCAGGGGAGAATAGTATCTTGTTCTGAGTTATCCACATCAAAGGAAGTATTTATTATTATTATTTATTTAGTAGCAGTAGTAGTAGTTTTGTGTCCCTCCTTGCATAGCTGAAGTTAAAGGAGGACTCTTGTTATTTGCTTAAAAATGTCATAATTAATGTTGTTAATTTTCCACTATGACTAGAATTAAGAAATATACTTGGCTTGAAAAGTGTCTGACACGTTATTAAATCTGAATTTATATTGGTTAAACCTATAGCACAGAAATTGTTTTGTATAATACTAATCATTAAGCATGGAAGTTCAAGGCATGTCTCCTTGCTGGTTGCAGCTATATACATGTATGGATGGTTCATTCACAATGTAATTGCTAAATTAATTTTAATCTCCTGCCCTGACATTTTGTAGGTATCAGCTCCAGGGGTGTGGCTGCCAAGTCGAGAAGATGTCTACCTCAGCATAAGTTTGTTTGGGCAGTATCGAAATACCAGGACTGTCATCTCTGTCTTTCCCCTTATCCTGCATGAACACTTCCGATTTGAAAAGGTTTGTATGGATTCTTATTGGAAGGGTAAACAGACCCAGAAAAAAATCATTCATTGGCCTGCTTTCGTGGAACTGAACTTTTCATCAAATCACAAACAAAATAGGGACATTGTCTTCATATTTTTTATTAATTGTTATGAACAGGTGAAGGACAATTTTACTTGCTCAACAGAACTAGTCAGCTGTTATCCTGTGGAAAAATGTGTTCATATAAAAGTCAGATTGTTGGGTATGACTAATGTGGATGTAAGTAGTTTGGTACCAAGGTCAAGGGGAGTGTATCATTGTGTTTGGGTACTGACAAAGATTAAGATATAAAAATGTGTACAGTTGACCTTGTAGATTTTAAGAGAATGCAATCCTTAATAAATAGCATAGCTGCTTATTTAAATTGTTGTTTTTTGGGGAGGGGTTTGGGGAATGCAGCAGCAAAACTTTTGTCCAGGAATTCTTTTCCCAACAACTTTTGAACAACCACGGATTTGAGCAGCTTTAAATCTGTTTTAAATACCATGAGTAGAAGCAATTGATGCAAATGTTCTTCCATAGGTAAATATCTGGAAATAAGTCGCTGCTGCTGCTGCCCTACTCTGCTGCATGTGTAGTGTTTAATTTGTGGAGATTTTTAAAATAGCTTTTATTGACCCTCTGAAGGACTTACCTTGCTGATATCAAGTTTTAGTTTTCATTTTCCTCCTTGATATTAGATGAATATTATGATATATGTGTAGTGTTTTACTTTTTAGTTCTGTAGTTTTGCTTGTTGGTTTTAATTCTGCAGTTTTACTTGTTGCTTTTAGTTCTATAATTTTGCTTGTTGCTTTCAGTTCTATAATTTTGCTTGTTGCTTTCAGTTCTGTAATTCTGCTTGTTGCTTTAGTTCTGTAGTTATACTTGTTGCTTTTAGTTCAGATCTGTAGTTTTGCTTGTTGCTTTCAGTTCTGTAATTTTGCTTCTTGCTTTTAGTTCTTTGGTTTTGCTTGTAGATTTTAGTTCTGTTCTTTAAATTTTTAGTTCTGTAATTTTGCTTGTAGCCTTCAATTCCCGTGTCTAGTTCTCATATATTTTCCTATATATGCTGTTTATAGCTCATAATTGCTGTATTTTGTGGTAGATATGCTTCCAGTTGATTTGACACCAATCTTGTATGTGCTTTTATGTCTTGTCTAACTAATTATCCTTGTATATATAAGTTTTTCTTTGGGTACAGCTGTCACTTAAGTGTGTATTTGACCACTCCAAATACATGTATCTTTTTAACTATGTGTAATTTCAGTTTGGATCTAATAATGTAAACTGATTTCCCTGCATGGAGACTTTACAAATAGAAATTGGGCTTTTTCATTTTATTGGTTTAGAAAGATTGTAAATAACTTGTAACAAATGTCTGTCTGTTTGCATGTATGTATGTACAGGTAAAACCTGTTATAACACGATGCTCGGGTCCAAAGAAGCAGGATTGCATTAACAATTTTTTGAAAAACTTTCCCGTAGACAATGTGCATTGAAATTTCAATGTCATCAGTTTTAAATAACCTTTTGATCATATATCATTTGTTTTGGTTGCCTGGTTTCATCAGACATCAAATATACTTCAGTTTTGAATTGTATACATGCCAATATGGCAGAAATGGTGCATGGGGAAGTTAAGGCAACATTAAACGCAGTGTTAGGATTACAAATCTGTTAGGGATATGAATAATTGGCTTTTCCAAGAGCATGAATTTAGGATGTTAAAAAGAGAGGTCACCATAAAATTAAAAAATGGGAGCCATGCTACCACCGCGTTATATGCGGTATCACATTATAATGAATCACATTATAACAGGTTTTACCTGTATGTATGTATGTTTCATATATATTATTTTGTTATGATTCTATGGTCTTAAACTAAGTAACAAAAGAGCACAACCAACAGATTGAGTAAAATCAGCAAATAAATTTTTTTTCTCTAAATTACAAAGTGAAAATTTAAGATGAACTTACAGTACTGTGAATTAAATCCCATATAATCCTAAAGTTTCTGTCACAAGTCCAAAACTGTAGAATGTTCTGAATGAATTCCAATAATCTTAGATGTGTTGATGTACCAATGGTCCTGAATGAGTTGATGTACCAATAATCTTGATTTATCACAATGATATAATCCAGAATGTCTTTGCATAAATCCACAAAAAGAACTTTGTACTTCCAATGAATAATTTTGAAATAATTGATTCCTCGCAAATTATATTGGAACACAACAATACATAAATCAATAAACTGAACTTAAAGGAGGAATGAAATAATTTTGTTTACCTCAGCCTTATATAAAAACCTAAGACACTATAAAGTGACCATGATATGTGTCAAAAGTTCACTTCCTGAATATTCTAAGTTTCTAAACAAGGCTAGTGCTTGAACTCAAATATCAGTAAACTTTTTAAAAAAGATGATAAAAGTCAGGTAGGCTATAACTACTCTACCCTTAGCTATGGACAAAGGTCAAACACAAAAATGAATTAAATATATTTATCAATATGCATTTATATGTATATACACTTGCCTGTATTTAATTTATTGTTGCATGTGTGTATGTATGTGTGTATATATATATATATATATATATATATATATATATATATATATATATATATATATATATATATATATATACACAGTGGGACCCCACTATAACACGGTAGTTGGGAGCCATAGAACCCGACCATGTTATGAACCGAACCGTGTTATAAGTACAGTGCCAAAAAATTTGCAGGGTTAGCGGGGTGGGTGGGGGTGGTAATGAATGAAAACGAGTGCAGAAACGTGTGCTTCATTGGCATAATTACCATTTTAAATCAATGTATATTAAATGAGAAAACACCTGCAATGATAACAGAGATTGCATATATAATATATTTCTTTATTCGTAGAACTACGCATTGGTACATACACGTGTATAGTTTATATATACATATATAATCTATAGCATAAATAGAGTATCAAACCCTTACTCAAAATTTAATAAAAACGAAATTTAATAAAATTAATACAAGAAACACACACATATGGAAAAAAAACATTAACACATAAAATACTTTAACTTTTGTCACAAGGGGGTTACTCAAATGATGTCAATCTGAGAGTAACCACACCAATAAAACTTAGAGAACATATGTCGGATATTGTTTGAGCAACGACTGTATACGGAATGCATTGACGACAAACACAAAGTAGACTTGATGGCTTCATTGCTCATGGATCAGTAATAATAAGATTAACACTTATGAGCTGTCATTTTTCAACAATAAACAAAGATCAAATTTCTCAAAAGGCCCAGCCATTGGTTCAGAAACTCGTATTTCCGATGTTTATTTTGGCACAAAACTGTAAGAAATTGGTTAAATTAAAAAATTTTAGGAGCCACGCCATGATTGTTTTATATTCGAATCCATACGCAATTACCTCCCCAAAGAAGAAATGTTTTCCGTGTACGAGAATAATACCTGTATATGATATTTCAGGAACCACGCCACAATCGTCTTATATTCGAATTTATATGCAATCTCTTCTCCAAAATGATAATAAAACTTTTATATATTTTATTTTTCATACTTACAAGAATTTTTTTTTTTTACAAGGTAATAATGTAAATGAAATTTCGGGAACCATGCCACGACTGTGTTATATCCGAATTCGTGTTATAATGGAGCGTGCTATAGCGGGGTCCCACTGTGTGTGTGTATATATATATATATATATATATATATATATATATATATATATATATATATATATATATATATATATATATATGTATATATACATGCATACATGCATACAAGGATGTATGTATGCATGTATGTCAGTATTTTTATAACCAGTAAAGTAGATTTAGTGTATTTTATTTTATTAAGAATATTCAAACTGACACTGAGTACAGTTTGTATTTTGTCTGTTGAAAATAAATAGTGGTTATGCTACTTGACAGAGTACATTTTAGTACTGGTAAACTGAAAATGTAAGTTGGAGAAAAACTTATTACTTTTTAGAGAGTTATTATTGTGCATTTTGTATAGCCAAGGTTAGGTGAACCATCAGTTGGACAAAAACTTTTTTGACCACCAAATGAAGCCTTAAAAACTGATTAGGTATACATGTACACCAGTCAGGGTGATCAGATTAGGTAGCAGTTGATTTGAATATTTGTTATATAACAGTTGATGGACCTGCGCCATATTTGACCTGTGAGGTAAGTTATTATTTTTTGGGTCGAGTTTTCTTTTACTGTCGGTGTCCAAAATTACAGACATTTCTGCAATCTGCAGAGGAAGATGGATTATGGAGGTGTGAATTTAGGGAAGTTTTACTGTATACATGTATGGATTATTTTTGCCTGATATGTACTTATATACTCACATATGAATAAAATCGAAGTACAATCTGCATAGGAACAGATTGGCCATCATATAATGCACCAGCAGATCTGGATCTGTGATGTTTATTTGGAGTAATTAGTTGAACAAACAACATAGACACTGATCTGATAGTACATTTAGCCAGGACAGATTAGGGTCTATTGTTTGCAATTTGACCCATTTTTACTTTGGTGCAAATTTTGTACATTATTCTTTTCAAGACAGAATTTTGTATATTTTGATTATTATTGTTATCACATTTTTTATTTTCAGACATACTACACAGCTGTTGATCCTGCACATGTAGCTGAGTTCCTAGAAGGTTTGTAAAGTCTCAGGTGTTAATGCATATGAATTATCATCTCTTTTTTGGCCTAATCTCATAATTACCAAAAATTATCAAATTAAAAGTTTTCATCTGGAAAGAAAAGATTAATATTTTGAGACATCTTTTCAAATTCAGTATTCATTATAGTTTTATAATGGACATAGTTCTTTTACTTGATGTATTTTTCTGTGTGTATAAATGGACATTACTCCTTTCCTAGACCCAGATATACCAATCTAAGACTTATATAGTAATTTTTGTTCTTGGTTTCTAATTGTATTCCAATCTTTTTTGTTCGTTTGTTCTATTATGCATAATATAAGGGATATTAATATATTATAATTCTAATGGAAATGAGTGTACATTTGATTCAATTTTGTGCTTTTGAAGGATTAGACATGGTGTTATTTACTTGGTTCCCTAGATTGATTCATAGTTCTTATACATTCCAGAGTGCCATCGTTACCTCAATTTTTTAAAATCTTGGCAATTTTGTACTAAAGATATCTCCAGCTGATAATAAACTGATACCTGATGCTTACATCAAAGCTTTTGAAAGTGTGGTATGGGTTGTAAGAACTTGTTGTTCAGTCTGCATAAGTTTAGATAAAGCCTGTGCCAAAAAAATTATTGACTTATAAACAAATTGAAAACATTTCACATGTTTGGTATGAAAATGGTGTTGCCATCTAAAATTTGGATGGTCAGACCTGTGTAAATTTGGTATGTATACATCATATATATATATATATATATATATATATTGCAGATGAGCTTATTATATTTGAGCTTGTCCAGCTCTGTGACTATTCGGATGGTGCTGTTCGTCTGGCCTCATTCTCAACTGATGCCAGAGACTTCCTGTACCCATATCCAACCCTTGCTCCATCTTATGCCCCTACTGAAAGAGAAATTCTCATGTCACGTACAGTGGCATTTCCTGTGAGTAAAAGATGGTTAATCTTGCTATTTTTTCTAAAACAGTCACTCAGTAAAAAATAAATAATCATTAGTATTTCATTAGCATCTCTTTTTGTCCTAGAACTTATGCTGTATAAAGTTCATAATTTACTAGCTGATGATGACTTTAGATGATAAGTATGTGTGATCAAAAGAATGATGACAAATATATGTGTTGTGTGTCAATTAAATTTGTAGTACTGTAGTATTAAACACACCATGTTTCCATATAGCATTATGCATGTATCAACCAATCTTTAAGAAATACCCTTAATTTTAATGTAGTTGACTAGTTGATTATTAGGCAGTGTGCAATTATGGAAAGTTGGCAGAATATCAGAATTAACAACAAAGTAATTTACATAAGAATGATAAAAATGGAAACAAAAGTATTAATTGTTTTATTTGAATTTGCTCAGCAGTAAGTCATGAAATTCAGTATTGAAATATTGGAAGTTTACCTTGGCTAGCTGTTAAATGTGTAGACATATTTATTTGATTTACTGTAACTTTATGATTTTGTTTCTTCCTGTCTTACTGTCAGAAAAAAAACGTGTATAAATTAACCATTTTTAATGATGTTATAAAATTTAAACTTGCATGAGTCGTATTATTGATAGAAATTGAAAACTAGGAAACATAATGATACATAATTAAACATATTCTTGACACTACAGGGCATCTCTCCAAAAATTGAGTTCACAAGTAAAACAACGATTAAAGAATCCCGATCTCCAGAACTTGATGCCCTTGAAGATGCCATGGAAGAAAGAGAGGTATTGTTGTTTCCTTTTCCTTGATGTATGTAGCACTGACTTATATTTAGGCTTCAAACTGAGCATGTGCAGTCAATACTAGTATATTTGGTCAACACTAGTTTACACAGACACTACTAGTATGTTCAGTCAACAATAGTACATTCAGTCAATATTAGTATATACCATATTTTCCAGCCTATAAGACAATACTTTCTGACCAGAAAATCTTAGCCTCATCTTATGCTATGAATTGACTTATATATGGATTATATCATCCAAATCGTTTTATCTTGTGTCACATATTTTTTGCATGGAGAAAAAAGTTCTCCAATAAGTATGAAAAATAATGTGTAAAAAATATTTCATTTTGGGGAAGAGATTATGTATGAAAAAATATAGGACCCAACACTGAGTAGGATTTTAAACAATTACATGATCATCAGTATTAAAAATTAATGGACATCACATGTAATTGCGCTAAAGCAGCATGCACTAGTAATATACATTTAAATCTGATTACATATGTGTGTTTGAATTGACAAGTTAGAAGATGAATAACCATGACAAAGACAGATATTCGATTACATTTTTCTTCTTGCACCACACAATCAAATAAAAATAATGCCCCATTATGAGAGAGACAGAGAGAGAGAGAGAGAGAGAGAGAGAGAGAGAGAGAGAGATATCTTGATGAATCTGATGTTCACTTTCCTGATGACTGTGATCTTATGTACAAGTGCAGTACTATATTCCATTATCAATTCATACCAATGGGTAAGCAATTCCTTTTAGTTAACACTTCCATTGTCTAAGAATTACATCTGGCTTTATAGTGGTATTTACATGCTAATTAAATATGCTACACCTGTTAGAGGTCAAGATTCGGCATACCAGATCAGATTAGTGAGGCTCTCAATAGGGAAATGAGGCTACCAATAGGGAAATGAGGCTACCAATAGAGTATTATGAATACGGTACCGTATAATGAAAAGAAATGCTGGTTATGCACGTGAATTTCTCAACCAGTGACATCTTTTGAACTGACAATTCTATCAGCAATTTAAAGTATGATCAAAGATCAAAAACAGTTGCTACCTATGTATAGAAAGAGTACATGCACTTTAAAAAAAAAAATCTTATTTGTTGGGAATAGAAAGATCATTGTACTTGCAAAGAAAATTAGACACCGTGCAAAGTGATCATTCTCAGTATTTAACCTAGATGCAGTCTATATGGATATAAATATTGTGAATATTGAAACTCTGAAGGAGTATGGTAACCATATGTATTTTCATAGTTTACATTTACTATTTAATTTATTAATGTTTTCTCTCTTTGACAAAAGCTTCAGCTAAACAGGGGCAGTAAGTTAGAACCCCCCCACCCAAAAAACCCCACAAAAAAACACGAAGAGCTGAAACCTCTCTCTCTCTCTCTCTCTCTCTCTCTCTCTCTCTCTCTCTCTCTCTCTCTCTCTCTCTCTCTCTCTCATATATTGGACCATATTTTATTTTGATCACAAGGTGCAAGTAGAAAAATGCGATGGAATATGTATGCATCCTTCTCTCTGCATCTCTCTTTCCCACCCCACCCCCCAAAAAACCAACAAACAAACTGGAAAAAGCATTTTAGTATTAATGATGCAATTTCCCTATCGCTGATAATCTGAAATAGCATACAGTGATACTTTTAATATTTATGAAACTGGAAGTTATTATAATTTAATTCCACACAGCATCGCAAGTTTTATCCTCTCTGTAACTCAATATATTTTCGGGTCAGCATCATTATATGTAGCTAAAAGTGCATAATACATTTAAAATACTTAGTGTGAAACAAATTAGGTACTTTTAGTTACATTTAATGATCCTGACTAGAAAGGTTACTGAGTTAAAGATAGGATAAAATTCGCTATGAACATTCAGTGCATTGGAAAGTGTGTGTATGTATGTATGTATGTAGCATTTTACGACACCTCAGCACAGTATTGGCTGTGTGAAGCCTATGACGGATAAAATTTCAGAAATGATGTGGAAGGTTTTGTAGGGTACACAGTCATCACAGAACCACCAGAAATTAGATGATGACAAGACAGAGTATGATTACAGATATGATCAATAGAATCAATAATTCATGCACATGGTGTCCAAAACACAGTCTGCAGTATAAGCGAGGGTGTGAGTTACTGAGGGACGGCCAAAAATTTAAGAAGGGAATGCTGTTCTGGCTGGACATTGACAGCAAGAAGACGATGTTGGGTGGATGGAGCTGTTTAATGGTCTAATATTTGTTTTATAATCACATTGGGAAAATTTTCAACAAAAAGCTTTCTAAGATCAGGTTGTTCACTTTTCTGTTTCAAAATCACTTTTATTTTCAAGAGAACCAACATCTGTAAGATCAGTAAAAACATTACTCCCAGAGTTTTCAACACACAACACCATGTGTACCTTTGAAGACATTGTGTTCTGTCACTGCTTTTTGCATATGAATGTGGAAATATTCAAGTGTTATTGTTGATTACAACAAAACAAGATTTCCTTTTTTTCAAAACCTTGGGACATTTATTTTGTGAAACAATAACCATCAACATCAAAACTCATTTTATTTAATTGTTCTGTTGGTAAAATATTTATGCTGTTCTTTAATTGAAAGTATTAGTGAAATTTCTGCTCATCCTTGAGCAAACCTGTGAGTGCCAAATTTTAAATTTAATACAGCTTTTGGAACTCATTTCTCCATAATGAACTTTTTCATTCACTGAGCACTCCTGTCACTTTTTTCATTTGCTATCATGGATCAGATTTTTTAATTAGTTGGATAAGCCACTAATAAATGTTAAATATTTTAATAATGTTACTTTTATAACACTATTAGAAACTGTTCATTTGATCCATGAAATGAGTTGACCTGACACACTATCTTTACCATTAGCTCAGATGCAGGTAGGTTTTGTAGACCTTTTAAATTTTTTTTTATTTCAATCCCATTATTTTATTTGATACAAAATACATAATGTGATAGTTAAAGCAGGTCTACTTTTCATTGATTGTAAGAATATAACAAAGACTTCTATATATTGAAGATCAAAACACAGCTCTTAATCAGGTTCTCAAAGAAATGGTTGCAGACATAGCTGTGAGGGTAGATTGACACTTTTCACATTTGAATAAAAGAGGGCATGTAGCATTTATGATGATTACACTGATACCAAATTAAAAGATGGAACTAAAACAGAAATTTGACCAAACTTATATAATTGGTATTTAGTTCTTACAGTGTTGCTGTCAGTAGGTATTTCTGACATTTGTATGAATCAAACTTTTTTTTTAATATTGTTATTTACAGAGTACTGAGAATATTGTTTTTTTGTAAAGAAAAGTTAACACAAAAAAGACTTCATTTTTAAAAGTTGTAAATTTTGTAATGTTGATTCAAATTGCAGAGAACAAACTGCCATTTTTGATGAGAAAATGAGGGATATATGAAGATTTCATTTGCCAGTTTTGATCTCAATTTTCTTCATGTTCAACAAATAGGGGCCAATTCTGTGGGCATTTTCTAGGCCACAAAATGGGATCCATGATTGATACCCATGTTGTAAGTGGGTTCATGAGTTACCTGGGAGTAAATTATTGAGGGAGATGTGTAAAAACTACATTGCTCAAATTGTGTGTGTGTGTGTGTGTGTGTGTGTGTGTGTGTGTCTTCATTATTTTTCACATGTCATTTATTCATTATTTAGCCTTTATGAAACAGAGATCCAGGGATCCCAAAAATGCTGGGAAAAAATAATTTCTTGTGTTTCATAATGTTTTCATATTTTTTTTTCTTTAACAAATGTGATTTCTCGAAGATTTGGTGCATTTGGAAAGATTGCTATGTGTCACATAATTTGAAATCTATCTACTTACACATATGTTGAAATTTTTAGTAACCAAGTTTTAGCCTTCTAACATGATGCACAGTGAATGTAATCCTTACAAAAATTGCACTTCTTCAATAGGGACCTGTTCATCTTCCTCAAGTTCTTCTTACAGATGTCTTGTATACAACATGTGGCTGTCATCCAACCAGATGTGGTGAGTTTGAGAAAAATGGGGATCCTGATGGCTACCTGAATGAACTCCTGACTCTGGCTCAAGAGAATAAAGATAAAATTGTGGCAGTTGGAGAGTGTGGGCTTGGTAAGAATACTATCAATTTTTCACTTGTATCAGTTATCTTATATTTTTTTCTAAATGATATCTTTGTTGGTTCCTCAATCAATAGATTGGGGAATGGAGATTCTGCTGTTTTTATAGATGGATTGTTGTGTGGTCTTCTATTCCATTGTTTGTAAAAACCACAGAATCCATGAAAATTGGTATCTCACAAAAAATGGTGAAGTCACAGTCTGCAGATATATGGGCTTCATTTCACAATACACACTTAGTATTACTTGTATTAAGGTGAAAAGATAATTTTATTGATGTAGTTATGGATTAAAGCAATCCACTTTAATGAAATAATGTATAAGTTGATGAACATTTCATTGCATTAGAGTTAGCTCAAAGAACTCTACATAAAAGTCTACAAAAGATTGCTTTGCCACAAAACATCTATACAATAATAGAAGGAATATTTTACAATGTATCGTTGTACTGGTTAAGTAGTACATTTTTTAATAGATGCATCCAGAAAAGTGTATATTTCTGTGTAAAATTTTTCTCACTGACATCCTGAGATGTTGTTTTCGCCAGATGTTAAAATATCATTTATTTGGTACCACATGGTGAAATATATCTGGTATTAATGTTGGAACAGAAAATGTCCTCTAAGTAATTTGGAATCTAGCTTAGAACACATTGAAGTTGCAATATCATCATCGTAAATCCCATCTTGTTGTACTTTTATCTCAAAGATATTTTCTGTATTGGACTTCACTTGTGGGACCTTGCCATATGTTCTCAACATTTTGAGCCACATTGTGGGACATTACTATATTTTCTTTACATTTGATTCTAATTTATGGAACCATGCCAGATTTTCTCTGTATTTGATTCAACTACAGTCAAACCCACTTATCTCGACCTCAGTTATCTCGAGAACCCGTGTATGTCTGCATTTTGGTCCGGTCCCGAAAAAATCCTTCTTTGTTATGCTAATTTTTCCACGCTTATCTCTACCCCTGTTAAGTCGATAACCCTGTTATGTCAGGCATAGGTTTTGGTCTGAAGTAACATGTGGACCTGCTTAATTCAACGAAATGCAACTTTTAATGTCCATCTCAGAGAAATTTTTACAAAAAATGATCCAGCGTTTCTGCTATTACCGGTACCTCGTATTTGCAAGGATGGAAAAAGTTGGTACAAGACCAGATTTTACCGATACCAATGCTAATCAACCAATCTCATCAATGCATGGTTTATCACTTACACAGAGAAAATTATCATATAAACAATACTTTAGAGTAAGGAAATTGAATGCATGCGTAAGCTGCTTTGAAAATGGACATTATCACATGTCCACACCATGACAATGTAGTTTGTCCCACAGAGCATCGCAAATTTGATCTTATCTATAACTCGGAAAATTATCAGGTTAACATCATTAAATGTAGCTAAAAATACCTAATTTGTTTTACACAATATATTTAAAACAAATTCAGTAATAATTAAAGTGATTTCATGGTTGGTGCAAGAGTAAGCCTTCAACTTCAGCAAGGCTAGACCACGTGACTCTCAATAAACTATAAATAAAAACCCGCAAAACTCCAAAGTAAGCTGACCCCCCCCCCTTAACGCCCCCATTGGTTATTAATTTGTTTTGAACAAGAGTAAATAAAAGCACCAACGGTATTGTTAAAAAAAAAGTCTATAGCACCCAGTATTTTTTAAAATGAAATTTGTGATCGCTGTACCATGATTACATATTCTTCATAAACAAACAGAATGAAGCAGAAGGCGACTGATAGGATTAAAATTTGAAACAGAAAGAAGAGTGCTTTCATTTGTGTTGTTTTTATCTTGAATTTCAAAGTCTTGCAATCCATCGAAGAGATTAGCCTTCCTTCTGGTCCTGTGTTCTTGCCAACGATCACTGATCAAAGTCGGGAGGGATATGGGACTACAACTGTATGAATCGAATAAGTTGGCTTCATATAGAATTTGATGTTGAGACAGTTAGCTTTAAAGACTTGAAACACATTTTACTATTTGTCGGTACATGAATACCGACTGCCCCGTCTTTTTCCGGCACAGAAGCAAAATTTATCGGTAAAAACCAGCATATACTGGTGTAAAGGTACCTCTAACAATCAAAAAAAAAAGATTGATTTTCACGCACAATATTGGTCAGTTACATTTTGCTGCTAGTTATAAGTCAACTCTAACAAAACAAAACACTTTAAAAAAAACAAAAACAAACATATAGTCCTATATGTACATGTACTTCAGTTGGCCTAGATTTTGGATAGCATGAGAAATTCATTGTCTTGCTGAGGCTACCAAAGGGATGAGGCTATTCACAGGGAAATAAAAACAACTTTAAACCACTGATGTTGTTGCAGTAACTTATTGTTGTATAAATATGGGACTTGTTACTTAATCTCATTTAAAAGACTCCAATCTTCTTTTTTCTCCAACCAGGCATGACTGGATTATTATTTTTATTGTGCATTAGAAATGCCATTTGTTTTTAGAAATAAAACTCCTCATTTTTGGTACTTCTGATGCATAATCATTGTTCTGCAGAAGATTTATTAACTGAACCCTGGTATCTCGGGACCCGTCGACGATTTTTTGACACCCCTGACATAATTGAGATAACCAGGTTTTACTGGATGTGGAACCTTGCCAGATTTTCTTTATATTTGACTCCACTATGTGGAACCTTGCTGGATTTTCTCTATATTTGACTCCACTATGTAGAACATTGCCAGATTTTCTCTATATTTGACTCCACTATGTGGAACCTTGCCAGATTTTCTCTATATTTGACTCCACTGTGTGGAATGTTGCCAGATTTTCTCTATATTTGATTCCATTATGTAGAACCTTGCCAGATTTGCTCCCCCAGATTAAGCTGTGTCATGTAATACATATAATACCATGCAGTCACTCATGCCAAGCAATAGTTGTGGCTCTGGTATTAGTCATGTATTAAATCAGATGTAAGAACATGTTAATTATGGTCACTTGACATTTTGGAACTATTAATTTGCATCACAATTCTGACATAATGAAAAAATTAAATCATTTTAAGCTGCACATTTAATTTTGATTTGTGATCAGCAAGCATCCTTATGTACTTAATTTATTACCATATTTTGAAAAGAAATATTGTATTTTTAAAGATTGTTAAACAAATATTTTATGGGGTTTCTTTGCTTAAGGTTCATTATTAAAAAAATTAACAAACAAAAATAATGAATGCGAGGTTCTTTGTTGACATTAATGGGAGGGGGTAGGTTGCATAAGACCTTAAAATTGTGTTTTTAAATATAATGGTATAAATTATAGCAACTCGTATTATTAAAGTATTAATGTCTGTTAAGCATATTTTTATGTGCAGGCGAGAAAAGAACTAAATATGTGTTTGTAATCATTAAACAAGCATTGACTGCATCAGGAATCAAACACAGGGCCTTCATGTTGAAAAATGAAGCCCCAATACTTCTCATGAAAGTATATTATGAATGTTCAAAAAATAGTTTATTTAGGGACTGGCCGAAAAATTGTCTTTTGATAAAAGAAACAATATCCTGAGTCATATGTTCTCCCCCCCTCCCCACAAATGTATGGTAGGTTCCTCACATAACAAGATACAGTTGGATACTTGGTAATGTGCCTTTTTGGATGACTCTACTGTATTCTAACACTCAGGAATCCAAAACTAGTCAACAAGACTGTCACCTAAATTTATACAGAATGTGAATCGCAATGACCTTTTTGTATAGAATGTAGCTTGATCTGTAATACATACAGATACACACACACACACACACACACACACCATGAAGCATGTTTAATCCATGACATTCCATTAAAGGATCATAAACTAGCTGAGTACATGTTACATGAAATAATAAATTACCATTTAGAAACAAAATCTTGTGTTATCACTATATGCCAGTCATATGATTGTTTTGGTGGATTCTTACATATCATTGTGCTTGAAGTATCTAAATGATTCAGAGATGATAATTTTTAAGAAATGTCAAATTAAATGATTCTGTATTTTCCATTTCAGATTACGATAGACTTAATTTCTGTGATAAAGGAACTCAGCTTAAGTAAGTCATGATCTTTTACCACATAACAAAAGAGCATGTAGAGAATTGAATCAATGTAAGTCATGGAGAGTTCATAATTCTTTGGATTGTGAAAGACTAAAACCAAGTGATCACCTTTTTAATCTTATTTATTCTGCAAGAAAATAATGATTATGTAAACGTTGAGTTTCACATGCTTTCTTCACGTTTATCTTAGAGTAGTAAAATGATACTGATAAAGTGACAGTTGTAGTTGGTAATTACAATAAAGAATTATGAAGCTGCAATTCAAGTGAGTTATTTCCCTTATATTAAGTTTGGAAGATATCAAAATCTAAGTTATTAGTTTTGTCAAAATGAAATTCTTGGAAGACATCAGGCTTTTATATACTGTAAAATCATAAATATTCATGGGGATAACATTTTTGGGTTTGGGAGTAAACTTGACTTTTTGGAGATAAAATTTCATTGGATCACACTGTTGATGAAACTGATGTTCAATAATACTATCTTTAGTAGTGTACCTAATTTCATTGATATTTGTGACCCATCAGGGCTTTATAAATTTTATAAAAGTCTGCTTGCCCAGGGCAAGCTGACTGGAAAATTGAACTTACCCTTGGGGATTTGAGCTTGCCCAAAAACATGACAATACAATATCACATCTAAAGTAAAAATGCTTGGTAAAATAAAATACATGTTGTATTGAGAAAATTGTATTATATATTTTTGTCAGTATAAAACATATTTTTTCTCTTTATCTTTGTTTGTGCCTTATTACCATATTTTGATAATTAAAGTTATCAAAAAGGTATGTGTAAATTCTGCATGTGGATAGATATAACATCAGGATAAAAAGGAAGGGTTAGAATGCAGATATAGTTAGAGCAGCGAAGACAGACATACACTTGTATAAAAATAGATTTTTTGGATAGGTAGATAACGGTTTTGGAAGTAGCATGATTTGAGGGGGGAGAGCTGTTTAGGTAAAAGACCTGCAACTGAAAAAATTAAACGGCCAACAACAGAATTGTATTAACATAATTTTAATCATTTTTTAATATAACATTATTCTGTATCTACTTTTCCACTTAAAATTCAGTTGTTCATGCAGACTCATGTATCCATCCAGTAAAAAAGTAATTTGAAACCAAAGTCACACTCTGACATAGTCCAATATCAATGAATTCAACCTTGTTTTCTTTCTGGTGAGCATTGTGCCCATAAAAGCAACAAAATTAAATCCACTGCAAATTTTTCAGATTTTACAGTAGTGAAGTTACTGGTTATTCTGATGACAGTTGACTTCTTAGAACTATTATTTTTATGTCTTGAAAACTATGGAAAATGTTATTACTCCAATAAGAACAAATTATTTGGTTCGCAATCTTGTAAGTAATTTTCATAATTACAATAATTAAATAAGACCTGTATTCTTTTAGATATTTTGAGAGGCAATTTGAATTAGGAGAGTCTACACAGCTGCCTATGTTTCTTCATTGTCGTAACTGCAGCATAGATTTTCTGGACATAATGAAGAGAAACAGAGACAGGATTAAAGGTGGAGTGGTAAGTTAACTCAGACAGCTTGTACTTATGCATAGGACTTTTTTGGACTTCTTAGTGTGCATCCAGGTGTATAAAGGTATTTATTGATTTATCATAGATGTTTGACATGTTGGCCCAAATACTACTTTTTAATTTCATTGCCACAGATATTGGATGTAATGAACCCAACTACTGCTTTTTAATTTCTAATTTTAATTTCATTGCTACAAATGTTTTTATGCATATTTTATGCATATTTTATTACTAAGCAAACAAAGTCAGAAACTTTGGATTTGTCTATTTATCAACTTTGATTTGGAGTTGAATTGTAAATAAACCATGGAGTCCACTCAAAATACATAAAACGTTTCGTGAATTCTTGTGACTTAAGGGATAATTATTTTTTCATTTTAGGATCTGAGGTTGTTTCTTTAAATTTGTAAATTGGGTTTTACTGAAAGTTCATTGATAGAGCTGGTAATAAAGATGCTTCTGACAGTGAAAGATTTATTAACATCCTCATATCTCGTTCTAATTCATTGTTAGGAAATTTTGTTAAGGAGTTGTCAGAAACAGTATTTTGTATGCCTCTAAATCACAATGAAATAATACCATATTTCTCTGATGATAAGCCCATGCTTGATGATTATCCTGTCCTTGATGATGAACCCTTGCTTGATTATAAGCCCAAGCTTGATGATAAACCCAAGCTTGATGAAAAGCCCATGCTTGATGATAGGCCTATGCTTAATGATATGCCCATGCTTGATGGTAGCCCATGCTTAATGATAAGCCCATGCTTAATGATAAGGCCACGCTTGATGATAACCCCTTGCTTGATGATAAGCCCTTGCTTGATGATGAGCCCATGCTTGTTGATAAACCCAAGCTTGATGAAAAGCCCATGCTTGATGATAAGCTCATGCTTAATGATAGGCCCATGCTTGATGATGGGTCCATGCTTAATGATAAGGCCATGCTTGATGATAAACCCATGCTTGATTATAAGCCCATGCTTGATGATAAGCCCATGCTTGATGATAAGGCCATTCTTGATGATTATCCTATCCTTGATGATGATTCCTTGCTTGATTATAAGCCCAAGCTTGATGATAAACCCAAGCTTAATGAAAAGCCCATGCTTGATGATAAGCTCATGCTTAATGATGGGCCCATGCTTGATGATAGGTCCGTGCTTGATGATAAGGCCATGCTTGATGATCAACCCATGCTTGATTATAAGCCCATGCTTGATGATAAGCCCATGCTTGATGATAAGGCCATTCTTGATGATAAGGCCATTCTTGATGATAAGGCCATGCTTGATGATAAGCCCATGCTTGATGATAAGGCCATTCTTGATGATAAGGCCATGCTTGATGATAAGCCCATGCTTGATGATAAGGCCATGCTTGATGATAAACCCTTGCTTAATGATAAGCCCATGCTTGATGATAAACCCATGCTTGATTATAACCCCATGCTTGATGATAAGCGCATGCGTAATGATAATCTTATGCTAGATGATTAACCTACCTCCTGTTTTACCAATGTTTGTCAAATAGTCATTAAAAATATTTTTCATAATAAACACATATCCTACTTTTTGATAAATTTACTATCCTGGGCCTCTCCACCACCCACCCAGGACTTTTTGTGAGAGAAATATTGAATATTGTAGTTTGAATCAATTTATTATGCTTGCCCACTTCCCTCCCCACTGCCCTGATTTAACAAGAGAGAAATATTGTAATTTTAATAATTTTTCATTGATTTTACTGTTACAGATTCCAGTATTTCTGAAAAATTTAATGCATGAAACATTTTTTCTTTTGCATCTTTTTTTTCTGGATACAAAATTCAAATAATCTTCAGAAATTCCTCCACCAAGGCTGTTTCAGTTTAATTATAACTATACTCTTTAAGATTTTTCTGACAATTTATTTTCTTCTAAATAATTATTGTTGAGAATGCCATTAATAATATAATTCATTTGGTTTCTGATTTCATCAGTAAGTCTTATAATTGAAAGGAATGCATAATGATACAGATGAACAGCATGCAGATGATGACAATGAAGAGAGATTACTATTGTGTGGGGATTTTATTTGCAGTTTTTATTATACCAAACAATAAAGCAGTTATCTTCTTAGCTGATAACTCACTAATCTCCACAAATTAGAAGATTTAAAGACTATGAAACAACTCATTTTTGTTTTTATCTACTAAACCTGGTTAATATTTTATCTTTGAGTGTTATTGTATACACTTTGATATCTTTGAGTGTTATTGTATACACTTTGGTATCTTTGAGTGTTATTGTATACACTTTGATATCTTTGAGTGTTATTGTATACACTTTGATATCTTTGAGTGTTATTGTATACACTTTGATATCTTTGAGTGTTATTGTATACACTTTGATTTGAGCAGAGCAACATTACAGCATAAACATCACATTGTGTACACTTCAGTTTTATTCTTTTTGTCTGAAATCAGGATAGCAGTGCACACCTGGTCTTATATCATCAAAAAATTATATTTATAGCAACCAGGTGAATTCATAACCTGCCCTTTTCAGCTGATGAAAAGTACGTGTAGATCTCAACTTAATCAAATTTAGGCAACTGCATATTTTTGGGTGGAATTACTGTTAATTCACTTTTATTCATTGGATGTGAATCTGTTTGGATTTCATGGTACCAATTTAAATACCCAACAGTTTTTTTTTTGTTGTAACAATGCTGTTTCTGTCAGGGACAAATTTGATTCCTCAAAAATATATGCATTCATAGCATATTATATAGGATTACATTTACTTAAGCTAAGAATATAAATATTATATTTGCCTTACAGGTCCATTCCTTTACAGGGACTAAAGAAGATGTGTCAGCCATATTGGATTTGGGGTTGTATATCGGGATTAATGGCTGGTGAGTAATAGTACATTCTCAGGTTTTGAAGTATTACCATTAGTTTCAAAGCATCTGATTGAGACCATGAAATCAGAATATTTGGTTCTGCCTTGTTGATACCTTTGAATTGATCATGTACACACAGTATTATGTATTTTAGTTACTACTTCAATACTTTTGTTTTGAGTCATATCACTAAGAATTATTGTACAGTGGTCCCCCTCATATACGGCCACCCCTTCTGCACTAGGAAAGTGGCCTTATAACATGGGTGGCCTTTCCAGAGGGGGACTATATTTGTGAGATGTGTACGTACATGTACATATAGTAGGAAGGCTACATATAACTTAAAGCAGTTAATATCTTCATTTAAAAGTAGCATTAATTATTAATATGTTCTTGTCCTAAAAACAGATTTATTTCAAGGTAACATAAATTAATAGTTCGTAGTCTTAGGCATGAACTGTGAGTGGGGTATTGTTGGCATGCGCATTACAAAACATTAAAAATGTTATTTGAGTCTTGGTACATACGCTGTTTTGTATTTAAAATAATTCCCTTTCTAGTTACTCCATTTTCCCACTGCTACAGAATGTTTTCCTTATTGTATGCTCTTGTTTATTTGAGTCTTCCCAACATAAATTTTTTGGCATGTGATCTCTCTCCATTGTCGTCAAGTCAAATAACTTTTATTTTTCTTCTAAAGTATTATTTCTTCATTTACGTGATGTCATGTTAAAGTTTTGTAATGATTTATTCCTGTGTGGCTAATCGTACAATACTGCAATTTAATTTTGCAGATGAAACATTTGTAAACAAAATGCATTATTATACAGGAGGTGATACATGAACTGTCACATGATTTTTCAGTCTTTGTCTGGTATCCTGTTTTGTCTATTGTTAATTGTTTCTCTGTGTGTGTGTGTGTGTGTGTGTTAATCAACAAAATGTATTTTTAGCCTATCTGACCATGTTATAATCTTGACAATTATGTTGGTCGCAATCATCAATTCCAAAAAAAAAAAAAATCTGCAGTGTGAAGCCCAAAGCTCTATCAAAACACTGCTGACCCCATTTCTATCTGACCATGTTATGATCTTGACAGTTAAAAATGTCCGATCGTAATCATTAATAATAAAAATATAAAAAATCCCGCTGTTTGAAGCCCAAAGCTCTATCACAACACTGCTGATCCCATTTCCTGCAGATGTCGGCGTTAATGATATAATAATAAACTTAGTGGTACATGTACTTTAGCCAGCACTTCTTTCAGTAATGAAAACCTGACACCCGGAAACAGACATTGGGAAAGATAATCGGATTACTTACCTCACCATAATTAAATATTGGTTCTGGAGAAATTAATAATAAAATGTGGCTGTTTGTGAGGGGTAAATTTTACATTTGTGCACTAATATGGTGACCGCTGGTTGCGTTAGCGGGGTGGCCTTTCTTGAGGGGTACTTTTGAACACAAACTTGTCAGTGCCAAGGGATTCTGGCCATAAAGAGTGGGTGGCTGCTGGTCAGGGGGGCCGTTCATGAGGGAGACCACTGTATAGTAATCAAACCTTGTTAATTATTTTTGCCTAAGGTAGCAAAGTGCTCTAAGGTGCCCATCTTTGCAGATAACTTGTATCTTACCTCTGTCTGTATGGGTTCAAGTCATTGTTCAACAAACATGGGTATTTGAGAAAACTAGCTGGTAGCTTCCCATGAGTTGGTGGCATGCCAGTCAGCTTTCATGCAGGGAGAAAAAACTCCTAACTTTTTAGTTGTTTCTTGCCTATCTCCTGATCTCATAATATCTCCTGGTTTTTTAAGAGAGCTCCCGATTATTACATTATGCCTGCTGATTTTCATTTTTCTGAACAAATCCTACATAAAGAGCTAAATCATATGCAGTCCACAGAAGCTATATTCAGTTTCATCACATGTGTATATTATTGCGACATAATTACACAGCACACTTATCACATGACTTAAACATTACGACAGATGGATAAGTACAATAAATTTACTTAAGTTGCATTTACTCATGTAATTAATAAAAATTTTATGATGTTATCTTTTAATTAAGGTTAAATGCAAAATAATTATTAATTAGTGGGCTTGGGTAATATGAAGTGTGTGTTAAAGTGAAGAGTAATTAGCATATGGCAGAGTATGTTTACACATTCCTCAGTTTCAAAATGCCAAAAAACAAGGTAGATGAAAGCACACTTGATAAGAATGATTGAAAGTGATCAAAAGGGATGAAGTATCTTTGTAAAGTAAAATCTGAATGGGTTGGCAGTATCAGTCGGATTCATAAGTCTCAGCAGGGTCGACACCATGTCTTTTGCACAGGTTGTAAGAAGGATGTATATTATCGAACTAACCAACATCAAGATGCATGGCGAACTAACCAACAACTAAACTGCACAAGACGAATGCATCATCAGTTCAGTGTAGTTCACATGTTATGAAGTTCATGCCAATCATGGGCCCTCAACTTACTCCAGGGAACTGGCCCTCAAAGCAGGGGTGAAGTTTACCAGCTTAATGGTAATACATAATTTCCTATTTGTGGTAGCAGATCATCTTACTGAATTGATCTAATTGACATTTATGGACTCTGAAATGGCAAAACATGCCCTTTTTGTTGTTTGAAAAATTACCATTTGTCCAAAAATATGCCTCTTTTGTAAAAGATGCCTCTCTTGCATACTCCTCTGAAATTTGATTTTCGTACGGTTTAGTTTTAGAGGACTTGGAGACTACTCCAGTGGTTTAGTGGTTAGAGTGTCTGCCTCGGATGTGGTAGGTCATGGGTTTGAACCCCAGCCAAGTCATACCAAAGACTTATAAAAATGGTACTAATAGCTGCCTCACTAGGCGCTAAGCATTAAGAGTTAGTATTAGGACTGGTCTGCCTGGTGTCAGGATAATGTGACTGGGTGGGACATCATGCTACATGTCTGCGGCATGATGCCCCAGTGCTAGACATCACTATAAACTGCCACACTGAAGACATTAGCGATATGACTGAAATTTTTTTTTTAAAGCTGTGTTAAAAATCCAAATCACACACACATACACACACATATGACTTGAGTGTTCAGTTTTAAATAGGCCAGTTTAAAGAAAAATCCCAAATCACACACACATACACACACATATGACTTGAGTGTTCAGTTTTAAATAGGCCAGTTTAAAGATTCTTTCCATTACCCATGGCATTATATATATATATATTGAAACTACTATCCAACCTTGAAATGCAAATATTTATTTCAGCAACTGATGCAAGTCAAGTTCTTTAGTTCTTTTTTGACAACTGGACAACTGTCTGGTTTGGGGATTTTTTTATCCCCAAGTCAAAAGAGTACACAATTAGTTATCTTTTTATTATGTTTTCTGACATACAGATATTAAAACCATGTGCTTCCAAACAAACTTAAGAAACAGATTTCCGATGATATTCTTTGCACCTGCTTGAATATTATTAATACCTAATTCATAGTTCAGTCTCTTTGCCAGAAAGTACTGTATTTTCAGCAAATTAATTTATTCCCTAAACATTTTTTTTGGATCTTTTAATTCACATTACTTTAAATTATCCAATTTATTCATTTGCATGCTCAGTTAATCACTAGTATTGATGATATGATTTTAAAACTTGGGTTGCACTGCTTTCTGACATCATTTACTTGGATTATATATAAAAATTTGTGTTACAGGACAGCAAGCTTGTTGTGTACTGCATACAGAAAGGTCTAATGGAATGGCATACTTAAAGTGTATTGGGTTAAAAGTAGCAGATTTTTTTTGGTAGAGTTTTTACAAATAAACAGTAGATTTAAAAGACTAGCACACTTGAATTTGAGGATTGTTCGGTAAAAATTTTTTATGTAAACTTGAGCATTCAGCATAAAATCTGTTTGCTTCCATGATGGAAATCAATCAGTTGATGATTATTTACAGTAACTACAACTTATTTAAAGTTAGCATCAACATGAAAATCTTGTAACACATTTGAAAGCTGATCTTCTCAGTTTTCCTGACACAATTCAGATCTTAGGATGCAAGAGCTTGGTTCATCATCAATGGTCATCGTGGTATATTCCTTGTGTCTGCATCAAAATAATGCAGTACCTATGTACATGCATATTTGTATATGTGAATAAATATGCACAAGACTGATCATACTACTTTTATGTTCATGCTTTGCATGAATTGTTTGTCATTCTTCAGCTTTCTTTGAAGTTCTTTTGAACTTTAATACAGGCATTCATGTTTGGGAGATATGGAATACAATCAGCTTTAATATCTTAATATTATTGCTGCATTTTTTATTGTTACCATAGTAACTAAGCTATTTGGTATAAATCTCAACAAATGTTTGATCAAAATACCTTTAAATATTTGAACTGTTTAAGACCATGTGAGGACATTCTAGAACAATATAAGCACAGAATATACAGTCAAATCATTACTGACTTTAAGTGTTCCATCTTAACACTTCACTGAAAACAAAACACCTGCTGTACCTATATTTGGTGGAACTTGGACAATCAAAGCCAAATAATTAGAAAATCTCACTTTTCTCAATCATAAATTAAAAAACTCTAACCTTGACTGATTTGGCAGGAATGTATTAAGCTTAATATAAATGAATACTAAAAACTATGTAATTTTGTCACGATTTTTACACATTATAGGCTGGATTTGATTGCCATGGCAACCAACCATTTCATTGCTGCATGCTGAAATAAAGTGTACCCAATATCCATCCATTGTCCACAGAAAATATCTGACTATAAAGAAAATTATTATTGCACATAAGTAAATTCAAATAGGATGCCAAATTCTTGAATGAATGGATAAATCCTGTGCAAATCAGGAAGGTAAAACTCCAGACTGATGTGCAGTAAAGGGTTAAAGTCTGCAGCTGAAGGGGTTTGCAAAGAAGAGCATGGCCATTCTGATGCAGAGGATCATTTACCATTCTGAAGATTGAGAGGATTATGAGTTAGGATCATGTGCTGTCAGTTTTGTCTGTTCTTTGGCCTTTGTAGGTGTTATATTTTTATTGTAATTTGTATGTACATTAAATATATTTATTCATGATATTTGATTACTAGCATTAAATGTCTTGCTAAAACGTGTTTTGTACCATAAACACAATTTTACTAATTAAAAAACTATTTAAAGTTAAATGTGTTTTGTTGTATTTTGTGGAAAATGGGTGAAAACAATGCTTAAAATAGGTCACAAAGAAATCTCTTATCTTAGGGCCCAGTCTGTTTATTATTTTATTCTGTACTTGGCATTTGAAACATTGACAGGTACATGGTGGTTCTTTCTGGGGTTTTTCTCCACCAAATATACTGGCTGCCATGTATAGCCTACATCATGCTGAAAAATGATATTTCACCCCACAGAACCAAATCAAACTTATTTTTGCCTGTACAGTATGATGGAATTTGATTTGTTAGTAATAGGTATTTAATCTTTTGCTTATCCAGCTTCCCAGGACTGTTTTAGGATGCTTGATTGTGGGATTCATGCTAGCATCATAAAATACATTGCTCAGTCACTTTAATGTTTGGAAATAAACAACATTACCTCTCAAACTGAGCCTCCCAGAAAGATAAAGATGATGTCTTTCCTAAATAGAGCACCCTTCCAATATATCCAGTCTATCTATCCAGTCTTCCAATCTATACAGTCTATCTATCCAGCTGGACAAATATAGGTACTTTTGATTAGAGTAGTGCCAGAGTCCCCATAATTCCCATGCAAATGGGGGTTTTGTTCTGACCATGCTGACTGCTGCCATCCTGTCAGGATCAACTGATTCAGCTGACTGATTAGCCACCCATCACTACTAATAAATAGAGGTAGGCCATTACAGTGAGTCAGGCCACAAACCATCCAGACTTATGCAGCATGTTATGAGGACTGATTTATGCACATGGCTGCCCAGCTGGCATCCATGGTTTTGCAAATCAGCTTATATGGCCTGTTATCAGGATCCATACAATCAGTGAGTCATGCTCAATTATCAAAATCATGGCTCAGCGGTCAGCCTGGGTTCCCACCCATCCATTCATTCCAATGACACAAACTGTGTCACTTGCCTATCATTTGAGCTGTCTGTCGGATCCAGCATTCCAGGCTTATCCTGCAGGCAAATACTGTAATATTCCTAATGACAATCCCACATATTCTTCTTCCAATATACTGGTTACATGGATTTGGAAGCCATGCCATAAATGAATAGCTCCTTTCACAGTGAGTGTGGAAAAATCCTTGATCAGTTGGCTTATATTATTCTGATGTGATGATTAATTTGGGTGTACATTTTAATAGATTAATACATGTACTAAGGTAAAATAATTATTCCTTTTTATTTTTTTACAGAGTACAGACGAGTTAATGTTATACTGCAGTGGTCTTAGTGTTATTCTTAGTTTGCATCTGATAGAGTGATTAAACAGAGTATATAACTGTCAATACCTCCAGTGTAAGGCATAATATCTTCATGGATCATGGCCTGCATGTTTCCGACATTGCAGGGCAAAGTGTCACCATGACCCACTTTTCTTACATTAATGGCTGTTGTTACAAGTCAACCTACTTGTTCAAGTTTTAGTGTCATGCATAATATGACTTTTTGCCATGGTATCTTTATGTAATTTTATCAGGATATTTGCTTCATTGGAAACCACCATGGGAGAAAATAGGTCATTGTTGCCAACTTTTTATGCATGAATGAGTTGTTCATATGTTAAACCTAGTTTCAAAATATTTGTCTTCCTGGCTGTAGTAATGACATGTTAAAAAACTTGGTCAGGGTCTTCCTCAAATAATGGGAAATTTTCCCATTTGGAATATAAGACACAGTGACCCACTTTTCTTACACCTAATGACTTTTTTTTTTACAGGTAACATTAGTGTTTAAGTCGTGTTTGCCTCATAGCTCAAGTTTAATGCAAAGACATGCAAATATGCACACATACATGTACATGCATCCATGGACAGATGGGTGGTATAACACTTCTTCATTTTTTTAAAAACAATATTGGAAGATAACAATTGCAACATCAAGAAAATAATATGCATACAGGTAAGCTTGGTTGTCTGTGAAAACTCTTGTTAAATTACAGTTTTGAGGATGTGAGTCAAATGCAGAGTTGTTGTTGTAGGGTTTAATGCCATTTTTCAGCACAAGATAGGCTATACATGGCAACCAGTATAAATGGTGGAGGAAGAACCCGGGAAAACCCCAGAAAGAACCACTGACCCACGAGAAGCCACTGGCAAGCTTTCTCACATTCCCAAATTGGCTGAACCTGAGGCATGAACCCACACAGACAGAGGTGAGATGGCAATAATTTGTAACAGTGAGCGCTTTGGATCACTCGGCTACTCAGGGACCCTAAATGCAGAGAGATTTTTATTTTTATTATTATTATTATTGTTGTTGTTGTTGTTGTTGTTATTATTATTATTGTTCAACATATTAACTCTACATTGTAGTTCGTTAAAGACAAGAGAGAATCTGGAAGCCATGAAAAGTATACCAACTGATAGACTTATGATTGAAACAGGTACTTTTTTTTATGTATTTCCTTTTCCTTTTTATTGTTCAAATTAATAAAAATTACCAATTGTGATAATTTGGGTGTTTATGTTATTATTTACCTTGCTAGAGTGTCATGATAAATTAAATTCTCAACTGTTCTAGCATGGAAACATTGAAGATCTTTATTTTTATTCCCAAATAAATAAGTAAATAAATAATTAACCAATAATTATTTCTTACAGCATGAGTAATAAGTTACCAGTAACGAATTCATTTAATCATCAACTTTTTGCTTGTTATGTTTACAAGCAAGCCATTTTTTTAGTAACTGTAGCTTAAATGCATTGACCACTGTAAGAACCTCAAAACATTTTTTGAGTCTCAGATACCCACCAATACTGTAAGCCTCAGATACCCACCAATACTGTTAGTCTCAGATACCCACCAATACTGTAAGCCTCAGATACCCACCAATACTGTAAGCCTCAGATACCCACCAATACTGTTAGTCTCAGATACCCACCAATACTGTCAGGGAAGTTGGCCACCAATACTGTCAGGGAAGTTGGCAGGTATGAGGTTTAGGGATTTTCCTTTGCAGAAGTTAGGTAAGTCAGCTATGAAAAGAAAATGTAAATACGAGATGTGTAATTTCTCTAAAAACAGTTTTAAAAAATTAACAAATCAGTACATGTAAGGATTAAAATGAACAGAAGAAGATTCTTTAATAGACCTGTGGCTTTCATGAAAAGACTTTTTATGATATCTAGATGGTATTAAAATGATGCTGAACCAACTTCTATAATGTCTGCCTTTATGGCCATCCTCAGAATTTTTTATGGCTACTTCTTCTGAAGGGATTTTCATATTGACATGGATTTTTTACAACAACACTATGGCAGTTATTTGCTGGTTCTGAGTGGAACTGGTGCTCATCTGATCTCCAACATGGCAATCACTACTCTGCTTGAAGGAATGGTGGTAGTTAGCATTTAGTTCCTGTGTTTGCCATTATCACCCATCCTGCCCCTGGAGTTATGACTGTTTACCATTGTGATTAGCACACCCAAAGGAACTGTGGGTTGGCTCTTTGTTTAAGGCATTGAACATGAAATTGAAGGTTGCAAGTTTTGAGTCCTGCCATCTGATAAATCTGGAACAATTACTGAATTTCTCAGAACTGGTTTTAAAAGGTCATTTGTTTGTTTTTTTCTTTGCTCTTGGTAATTGTAAATGAGCACTATTACTAAAAATAGAAAAAAAACCCATTTAAATTTCTTCTGAAAACCCTTTTTGTCAAGGAGCTTTTTGTGAAATTTGGTCAAATTCCACTGAGTAGTGTTTGAGAATCAACTTTAGGTTTCCTGGTTTTTAGTAATAGTGGCTCTATTTCTAGTGGATAGGC
Organism: Megalonaias nervosa; assembly: GCA_016617855.1. Lineage (NCBI taxonomy): Eukaryota > Metazoa > Mollusca > Bivalvia > Unionida > Unionidae > Megalonaias > Megalonaias nervosa. The sequence continues at coordinate 93,026 of JAECUM010000033.1, forward strand.
AGCATATGTAATGACAGGTATCTATTCCAGGATGTTTTCTTTCAAATCTGGTCAAATTCTGTTGAGTGGTTTATGTTGAGAGGTTGTTTAATGTTTGTTTTATTTTTAGTAACAGTGGCCATATTTTAATGGTGTATAGCATTATTTGAACTAATTATAAAAGACTTCCATGCCAGGATGCTTTCAGTCAAAGTTGGTCAGATTTTGTTGAGCAGTTCTTTTAGAAAGAGTGATTTAAGGTTTGTCTGTTTTTAATTAACATTTGCCATAGCTGATGGATTTGAACAAATTGGAAAGATCTTCCTATCAGGCTGATTTCTGTCAAATCTGGTAAAATTCTGTTGAGCAATTTTTGGGAAGAAGTCGTTTAAAGATTTATTTTTTCATTTTTTAATAATGTGTGTCATATTTGATAACCAGGTGCACTAAAGATCAGTTGTATGGTAACTATCCAATGGTAGATCTTACCACTGCATTGAGGGAAAAATGATAACACACTACATATTCACAGACATTTGTGATAATTGCTTTCAAAAAGCATGTACAGCTAAATCCATTTCAACCATTTATCTTCTTTAGATGCTCCATGGTGTGAGATAAAAAATACACATGCAGGATCCCAACATATCAAGACAACTTTTCCATCCAAGAAGAAAGAAAAATGGGAGAAAAATTTCTGTGTTAAAAGCAGAAATGAACCAGCTTTTATAGTGTGAGTTACAAGTGATTACATATTTGTACTAGAGCTATTGGTAGTGGTTGCTTTGCATGGGTTTCATTTGCTAAAGGTTGGCTTTGCAGAGTCTGCAGTGGAACAGTTTTATGGAAACAAAAGCTGCTGTACAACAGTTACCAATGTAGAATTCTTATTATTATTCTGATTTGGTAAAGACAGTTAAGTGGAAAAGTGCAATAAAGAAACTGTTGTACAACTGTATAGAAGATGGTATGTTGGCCAGTTTGTATAAAGTCTTTCAGGATAGTGCGGATCATTCAGTTGTAATATATTTTGTGATAAACATTTTTTGATTAGTTTAAAAGTTGCCATATGAATATGGCATTATGTATATTTAATTTACATGGTTTGTTATTTTTTTTCAATTTCATTATATGCTATGGATAATTGTAGTTTGGACTTGACCTTGTCCAAAATCAAGTTCATTTTCTACATAACCTAAATCATTAATTTTTTTAAAATTCTGTAAACAGCTGGTACATAACTAATTTTTTCTCTATGAGTATGGGTTGACTGTTAGGATTATTATCTTTTCTAAGTCAAGGACATTGTGTTTACTGTGTCCTTTATTATAATTTTAGTAATAGACTTTCAGATTATAACTTAGATTTTAGCTTGTAAACTTTGGGAAAGTTCTAGAATGAAATTGTGACCTGAGGTCAAGTAGAGGACTATTTAATATTGTTTTTTTTTGTTTTTTTTAGAAATTATTTTTTTGTGCTTTAAGATCTGAGCAGAATCAGTTGTATTATTGTTGTATACAGTATTTCATTTGGGCTGGAATTTATTTATTTAATTCAATTTTTTCTTCTCTGGAGATACGAAGTACTCAAAACTATCTTTCTTGGAAATAGACTTGGAATTATAGTGAAATTCAAATAATGATATATTCTTGGATTGTATTATTGTGATTCAACAAGACTTGGCACATCATCACAACATCGGCCACCACAAGCACATCAACACTTGCACTGTTGGATTTGGATTACGGGTACCACTAAAGTTTATTCTGAACTTGATTCATTAAGGACTTGGGTTAGTAATTCTAGGAACATTTGGGATTAAATTCACAATACTGTAAATTCTTTTTACATTTTTCACTTTGTAATCTAGGTAGATAAATTATTTGTTGAATTTTACAAAGCTTGCTGCATCTCACTCACATTTGTCTATTACTTATTTTAAGACCATAAAGTCATAATAATAGTATAAAGCATGACACTGTTTAAATTTGTATTAGTTTTAATTTGTATTAGTCAGGGACTAAATTTTTTAACTCTACTGGTCATACAACGGAAGAGCTTATGGGAGGGCTTGTTGTCTGTTGTCTGTTTGCACAACTGGAGGATTGCAATGAAAAAAAAACCCCAACACATTCATCCCAAGATCTAGTTGGATCTAAATCAAAATGGTTATGTCAGGATATTGTGTTATCACCACTCTTCCTTAATGGAGGGTCACATCAACATGGGCTTCTCACTAAAAGACTTAACAATGTCTTGTTGGTCCTAACTGAAAATGTTGCTAATAGGCCACTGAGGCCCCAAAATAAATAAAAAACATTGTGCCCTGCAGGCATCCAATACAGCTGTCACAATGAACATACTGAAAATCTTGTCATTAAATTCTCCAGAATGGCTGATCAAATTGGCATGTGGTTCTCAAAAAAGATCGTCTAATGGTGTATATTTTGGCCTAAATGCATTTGGTGCCAATTTTGCATCCAGTATGCCCATTCTTATAACTCAGGAATATCAGAGATGGTTTCAATAATCAGCAGTCTAAAAGAAGAAATGATCTTATCTTGGATTCCTGGAAATTCTTTTTGGACAGTAGAGCATCATTCCTTTACAAATAATACACCTTTCCCATGATAACTTTTTGTTGATGGGTCCATAAATATAAATGAGGGGGATGCTGATTATGGCAACAGTTGTGTTAAAGGAGGTGTGGTGAATCAGCTGTCACTGATATATCATAATGATGGTGTCTTTAAGTTCATTGGCTTTTAATATTCAGTGATATTACATAAGAAGTTACTCAGGTTAACAAGTTCATGCTATGTATTTAATACAAACTGATATTATGTGCAGTACTCACAGAATCGTGCAACATGTATTTTAGTATGTGTATCCATCATAAGTAACATGAATGAACTAATGTTTCAGAAGTTAAATTGCACTCAGAAACCAATGGAACTGAACCCATCAGAAACATTTGCACTGGTCAGTTCCACTAGACAGCAGCTTTCATTGTTAGCCTGAACTACATCAGCATCACAGGACAAATAACTTAACACGACTCCATGTACATCTTTGGGTTCTTGAGAGTATTCTCACAATAACTTGTGCCCTGACAGGAAAAACAATCTGACATTGTAAAATTTAAATAGCAAAATGTTATGTTCAATATGATTAATGTTTTCCGTATTGAAATTTAATTAGGTCACCACAAATTTTGTTATTAAAAGAATGGGAGCCATAAATCCTGTTGTGTTATAACCAGGTTTCTTTGTTATGTGGGTGTGGATTCATGAAGGAGTGGTGTATAAAAAATTTTCATCTCTGATCATTTATTATAAGAACTTTGTAAAGTATTAAATGCTGTGCATAAGTCTGTTGACAAATTAAGTTGATAAGCCTACATCTCTTAAAAAATCCAAAAAACATGAAAGGTACATCTAGGTCTATGGTCCAGGAGACAATGTTCATAGCAGATTGCATCACTATGATTAATTGTTCTGAACTATGATGGCAAACAACATCCTGTGTAAATATAACAAGTTGACCATCAAGGACCCTATGCTGAAGATGGAGTAGACAAGACAAAAGCTGTGAAAGGTACATCTAGATCTATCTGACATTGTACACACCAAATTGCACAGAATAGGTTGAATGGTTCCTTGGGCTGTATTAGTTACAAGGATCTGCTGCAGTGGGGATTTAAAACTGATTGAAATCGGGCAATAACTTCATCAAAAGTGAACCTGAAAAGACAAAACCTTTCAAAAACACATTTACATGTACCTGCCAGATGGCATCCAATTATGGTTTGAACAGTAAAACTGAGGTGGTTACAAGTGTGAACAGACAGACAGATGGAAGGATTATTACTGTACTTGATAATATTTTGCTGGTGCATTTTTCTCTCTTATGTACATACGTGATGTACTGTTGTGGGTCTTTGGTCTTGTATGGAAATAGTTTCTTTCATCGTTACCAAGTAGTTGAAGGGAAAAAAAACATGATAATTGTCATAATGTTGTATAAACTATGATTGGGTATAAGATGGGAAATTATACAATTGTTAATCATATCAGTGTGTCATCTGCAGCAGGGTGCTTGCTAATAGATTTGCCAAATGTATCAATAAGATTAATCATTACTATCTTATCAACATGGACCATTACTATTTTTATCAATACATTAAAATGTTACTGTTTTTAAAAATCATATTGCCATATTCTGAAATATGTGTTGTCAAGTACAATGGAACAGTTGAATAAGAAGACATGCTGTATGCAGCTGTCAGTATATTTAATGAAGGAAGAATTTGGGAAGACCCTAGTGAGAGCTGTCAAACCATGGGAAGTTGCTGACAAGCTTTCTTGCATACACAAATGAACAGAGGAGCAGCAGAGAGGGTGAACCCAACAAATTAGTTTTCGAACAAATATATTTAAACATGAAATCATACTAAATAAAGCAAAAATATAGGTTCAATAACTCTAAACCAAAACCTCTAACCGAATTGAGATTCTCTCTATGTGGGTTATTTGCGCTGTTACTCGCTCGTGACACCTGTGTTTGTAAATGCTATGAATTTTACTATAATTCCAAGTCTATTTCCAAGAAAGATAGTTTTGTTCGTTTATGTGCTCGTGCGTGTCATTTTTGTCAGTCCACCCTCTCTGCTGCTGTGGATTTTTATCCAAATATTTTATCAAGTCCGTTACGATATCTCGACCTAGGATCATGCAAATTTATTGTTTTAAAACCAAATGGGGTAGCTTGTGCTTTTGAAAAAAAGGTTTTGAACTTAATGATATCCATGTCCCCTGAACACCAAGTATAATAAATATTTTGCAGCATACGACTATCAACTCCGTTAAACACAACTAAAATATTACAGTTATCTCTGATCACTTTTGGAATTTGTGTATACCGCTGGGTAACATAAATCATGTCTGTATTTTTATGTCTACCTCTGGAAAATATCCGAGCTGGATTTGATTGTTTGTCCAGCATGACATCGTCGTACGCTACTAAATTATTAATAAGTCCATTAAGATCATCTACAGATACCGCTTCATCAATACTAGTAATAAAATCAATAATATCATTACTGTCTTCATCCAGCAACTTTGCATTTTCTTTAAATTTTTAAGCACTTCATAGCATCGTTGATCATCCACGGATGGTGCTACTAAATATAGTTTATCCCATTTGAGCCATCTTATTATCAGATTAAGCAATAATTGCGTCTTACCACTTCCAGATGGCCCAATTATTATCATTCTAATAGAATTCGGTAGCTCTGGGTGATGCTTGACTGGCTCTTGTTTTCGTGTCGCCGAAAAGTCAATTATATCCATAATAATAAATAATATGAATCTATATTGTGTTCGATGCAAGGCAACCACCCCCACCACTGGATTAACAACAACAATAACAAAAAATAAAAGGTGTGCATTGACAGGTAAATGTGAAAAGTGTGGCACAAAAAAATACAAATTTATTTCAAACACAAAGACAGGAAGTGATATCGCTGCTTTGTTGGGAAAATTACCTGGGACTCCGTGGGCAAAGTATCCCGGAGAAAAACACTTACCAGGGTATAATTATTGTGGTCCTGGAACTCGACTTGATATCCGACTTGACGAATGAGATCAACCAAGACCAGGAGAGTATCCAATAAATAAGATTGGTCAAGCGTGTCATGTTCATGATGTTGCATATAAAAGCATGGATTTACAACAACGACATCTCACAGATGTGAAGTTGATTCATGCATTAAATTCTATACCTGATAAATCTCTCAGAGAAAAACTCGCTAGTTTTCTAGTGAAATCTGCTATGAAAGGTAAAATAATGCTAGGGGCTGGGTAATTAATTATATAATTATTATAATGGAATCGGTTTATTATAGCCCAAGAGGATATTGGAAGGGCAAAGCAGCGATTAGTAAACTTGCTGAAGCAGCAAAAGTCTCACGTGCTGTTGCTGCAGCGTGGTTAGCATGACAGGCAATATGGCAAATCTATCTATGTCCACCTAAAATAATTAAGTACGCGTATTTTGATGTCAGCGTTCCCAATGAAGTTCATCAAGCAGACATTTTGTTTTTACCGCATGATACTATTAAAACACATGGACATCAATCACGCACATACAAATATGCGTTAACTGTCGTTGACGTTGCAAGTAGATATAAAGAAGCAGAACCATTATCAACAAAAACAGCATCTGAAGTTGCATCTGCATTTGAACGAATGGCCACAGTTGCTACAAGTTGATCCTGGCAAAGAATTTCTTGGTGCAGTATCATCGCTGAAGAAAAAGCATAATGTCAAAATCAGACGAGGACACATCGCAATTCATCGTGATCAGGTAATAGTTGAACGATTTAATCGAACACTCGCTGAGCGGTTATTTGGATACCAGTATGCAAAGGAAATAATTCAGAGCGACAAGAGATCTTGTGAATGGGTTGCAAGATTACCAAGTGTGATAGCTGCGTTAAATAATGAAATTACTCGTGCAATTTCTATGAAACCTATTAATGCAATTACAAAGAAACATATACCCCGTAGCGATGGCTACGGACAACGACGTGACTTTTCAAAACAGCCAGTGTTTGGTAATGTGACTGTCAGGTATTTATATGAACATGGTGAACTTGAAGGGAGTAAAAAAAGAGCAACTTATCCTATCTGGAGTGTGACCACACAAAATTTCTAGCATGGTTAGATCCACTGGTAGACCCGCAATATACAGACTGGATTCAACTGCTCCTCAACGTGGATTTGTACGTGAACAATTACAAGTAATTCCTGAAGACACACAGTTACCACCGCGTTCACTTTTGTAAACTAGCACCCCTACGTCGATTGCATTCAAGACATGTCAATATGACATTTTCGCGTGTGTGACCGATACTACTATTAATTCTGTCTACGATGAACTGTCTTGGATTATTACTTGTATACTCCCATAGCATATTGCAGTTACAACTTGCACAATGATTGTTCTGTCGTTGTTTTAGTGTCATAATCAATTCAGTATCAATATCAAAGTCGCGATTATTTTTTTTGTCACATTGCTTATAACCAAATAGTTTTTTTCTTATTACGCCAACACCTTCGGTGTCGCTAGCAGTTTGATTATTATTTTCTGTAAAATTCATAATAACTCTGTGTAGTTGAGATATTCTTCTGACTCGAGACACTGCGAGATTAACTAAATTTGACCATTCGATTCTATCATCGACAATCCAGATATTTGTATCAGTAATAGTTAGTCCTTGTGACGAATGAATCGTTATAGCATATTCTAATTTCCATGGAGTTTTATCCATGATCAACGCACTCTCAGCAACATAAACATCAACCAAAACAATATCATTCAATACAAGATTTTGTTTTTCATTTGTTCCTGGAATTTCAACTTCAATATTCTGTCGTCGAGTATCTGCTGGGTGATAACACAATGGTACGGGTAGATTTAAAAAATTTTCTTTATGTAACAGAAATAATTTCTCTTGCAATTCATCACGAACTATTTTTCTACTCGCAACTATTAAATCATTTGGTCTCCATAAATTCCAAAAATCGTTCACAGGAGTTTCTGGAATTGTTTCACACATTATCTCACATTGTATTCGATCTGGCTGTAGTCTGATTAATCTTTTAAATTCTTTCAGAGGTTCATCAATAGCTCTGTGATCATCGGTCATCTCCTCATAATAATCCACAAACGTTTTTAACCACTCGTGCGGAGACTGCCCAACGAAAGGTGGTGGTTGACCATGATCTCCGCACATTATCACAGCAGTATTTTTTGTCAGTAACCAATCGAGAAATATTTTTAATGTTTCTAACGATACCATACAAATTTTATCCCAGATGATAATCCGGGGTATATATTTCTCACCCATTCGATCAGGTGTCCACGTATCCCCGCACTATCTGAAGAAACCTTGATAAGTTTGAGATTTTACTCCTCGTTCATTTATTTCTCTGGCTAGTCAATGTGTAGGTGTCAGAAAAATCATATCAGTGGAGTTCTTCAAACCCGTAACATCGTTACGGCGAAATAATTCAATGTCACGTGTTGTTTTTCCAGAACCTCCAGGTCCATTGAGATAAACGGTTTTATGTCTGGCCACAGGATCAAACACAGGTGGTGCAGATGATTTCAATATTTGATTGTCATTACCGTAATATATTTCCTTGATTTCAATGTCTGCAGATTCTGAATAATCAAGTATATTTTCTTGTTTTATTCTCCATGATCCCCATTCACCATTACCGAGTAGCGGTTTAAGCAAATCTAAATACGCTTTATTTATATAAAATGAATCCATGGCAACTCTGACAGCGTAACGAGGAAATCTATTTATCATCGATAATAAATTTATCGAAACGTAAGCGAGCATAGAAGATCTTAAATGTGTAAATTGCGGTGACGCACCATCAATATAACTCACGATTGTACCTAATTTAGACCCGCCTGATAAATAAGCATTACTCCCACTCATAAATGTGTCTTTTTCCGTTGTATCAGTAATTATAAAATCGAGTTCAGCATCATCCATAATTTATCTTGTACACATTTGTTTATGATCATATGATCCTCCTTCGGTAAACTTACCAGTTATTTTCCTACCAAGATCTTTTGCAACTTTATTTTCATAATCAATCATATCAGGATTTTCATCACCTGACTCTGTCAGGGAATATTTCTTTTGTTGTAACCACACTTGTTTCTGTGGACGATACGATATAATAGCTTCGTTTACTTTCAACGACACTAAAATTCCAGTATCAAGCATATATCATAATAGTACTATTGGAGCCCAATATTTTTCTGAGAAATGTCTTCCAGACCAAACATAAATAATTGGATGCAGAAGTTTTGCAAACTCGAATGAATCTATACAAGCAAATCCGGTTAGGTCGAAATTGGTAAGAGTCCATTTATTGCAACTCTTGTCATTTCGTGTGGGATGTCTGAATCTTTTGAAATATTCAGAACAGTCTCCGTATCCAAGAAAACTCCCAGGATAACATGATACCATATCAACTGATATAATATCGCTATAATCATATTGGTATTCCATAATCCGCCATGTCCGTATTCGACACAACTGTGCTGGATGTCTTCAAGAAATTCTAATCTTGTCGGTTTCCATGAATTTTTCTCTTGAGCAAAGTAAGCAGCAACCGATGGAACTGTAAAAGAATTATTCAATAATCATTCAACTTCAACATCATCAGAATTATATTTCAATGCAAGATTCTTCATTTTTTCGTGGAGAGATTCTGCACGGTAAATTTTTCCGTTAGGCCCTACAAATTGATCGTAATACGAATCTGAACTTTGAAATAACCAGACAGATACAGGGTCACTCTTACTAATATCACTGATAATGTCAAATATATAATCGCTGTAAAATTTAACGGTTCTATCCAGTGGAAATATTGTTACTGTCACAGTCCATGCATGTGCGTTATGATCAATGATTGTTATAGAGGTTCCATTTTTTGTATATTTCAGTTTGTACAAAATTTCTCCAGTTAGTGTTTTTACTGCTATTGGAAATCTCAATTTCTTTTCTAGTTTAGCAATGTCGCTGATAGATGCTCCGGTATCTTTAACTGTTTCTGCCCATGCATTTATTTTATTACGTCTTAGATCCGTTAAACCATTTCCGCGTATTGCTTTTGAGAAATGTTCTATAACTCTCTCAGCTATGCAGTTTAGTCCCCTTGACAAAGTCAGTGAGGAAAATTTCATTGGTTTGAGATTATTAACACTAGGTTTATCATTTAACGGATATATTGCATAGAGAACTGCAGTTACAGGATACGCTCATTCATAATACGGTTTATCAATACCAGTCAATGTTCCTGGTTTGGATTTTTTATTTAATGTAACAGTATTATTTCCAGTATGAAGCCGTACAGTTTCACGTTTATCACGGATAATCCAAGTGTCATCATCTGTCTGCACAATAAATTTTACTAGAATAATATATCGCTGATTGTCGAGATAGTTGATAATATTTCTACCTCGTTTGTCATGCATTCTAGCATCAATGGTATTCATGATCCTGAATGTCGACCAAGTATGAGCTGCACTGTCGATGCGAAATTCTTTCTTGGCTTCATGGACACGATTGATTATATCGCTATTTATCAAAGCCAGATCTTGCATCGAAAAATTAAGTTTAGATTTTGGTAGTTTGTCAAGATCAAATCTTGCTCTGGAAGGTTCAGTTGTGGATAATCTCTCAAATTCCTCCATACTATAATTAAAGCAAATATATGTTTAATTAAACTTTAATTATATATATAATGATTCAAACAAACAATAAATGCAGGTGGCTCATGATTAGTTATTCAACTCCTTGTAATAAATCATGCGTAAATGAATTCTGTGGTCAACATATGCAAAGTTTTCGCAAAGGTAGTCTAGGACTGAAACCATGTTTACGATGCGGTGTTGGGGTCAGAGGAGAAACACGGTTATGTGTGCAATGCAGTGGTAAAAGATACAGATAGTTGAAACGATATTATGATAAGAAATATAATAATGAATCCCCCATAAAAGACGCTGAAGGCTATCTGGCCAGATTTTCAAAATAATCATTTAGACAAATAGTACTACTATATAAATGGAGCAAAATGAATTTATGAAACATCCCATCATTAAAAATTACGAAGCGTCTCGTGATGGTGCCATCAGAAACTGCAGATTGAAAAAACCAGTCAGTTTTGTTATTAATACTGGGTATATCATGTTTTGTGCTGGGGAAAAAAAAATATTACGCACATAGATTTCCGTATGAGTGTTATTATGGGGTCATCGAAGATGGATTTGTGATCAATCACATAAATTCAAACCCGAAAGATAATTTGTCTAACTTGCGGGCTGTTACACAAAGTCAGAATTGTAAGATAGGAAATACTGGAAGATGTAAAATGTTTGAAAAGAGAGCTGTTATATCCACAAATACAGAGACTGGTGAAGAGATAATTTTTAATTCTATAAACGCAGCTGGTAAATATTTTGGTATCACCTCGCGTTCGGTACAATATGTGGTGGATAATTTTAGAAGATCAGCATTTTCGAAAAAATTCAAACAAAAGATCACGTTCCAGTATACACAATGAAGGGAGATAACTCCGTCATCGCTGAAAGAATAATCAAGCAGTTGTCTCCCTTTTGTTATTGCGTACATAACACACATTTTATATTCAGTAATATATACGTCCAATCCCTCAAACACTGAAGTCTGAGATATCTACATATTTCATATAATCAAATACAAAAATCTGAATTCTGTGATTTTATTCTTTGACGTTGTCAAGATGATATTGAAATCACGGAATAAAATCACAACGAACCTCGCTATAGTAGATTTTACACAAGCCGTGTGTGCAGTAGTCATTATTGATTTTTCTTTGTTTAGGCTATAGCATGTGGAGAGTTCTGGAATATATCGATCCAACGCATTTACTAGCACAGTTCTGGCTAGCTTGATGATACAGTATTTTTAATCAGGGCAGAAATGGCTGAAATATGTAAGATTGCAGATTTCATGATTTATTTTATATTTTATTGAGAATCTGATAGTATAATACTGATCATGGAATCTGCAGTGACAGAGTCAAAGATAGGTAACTATATATTTAGTTTTGAAACGTATATTTGTAAGTGGAACTCATGGTCTAGTGGTTAGCGAGTCTGGCTCTCGTACTCGAGGCCTAGACCAGAGGTCTAGGGTTTGATTCCCCGTACCGGACATATGTCGGGGGCGGCGTTAGGATGCCATTTTCTTTAATAATTATTATTTACTTAATAATTGGAGGCATAAGCAAAAAGCCCCATGTAACCCTAGGCAACGTCAAACAATGTGGCGAGTGCAGTTTTGCACTTACCCCGGGGTTTGATTTGGTGGGGTTACATGCACTTGCGCCCCTAAAATAAACAGCAGGGTGATGTGAACTTGTGACCTTGTGACCTCACTGAAGGGTACCCACATAGGGGCATTCAGAAAGAATGTCCGCCAGACCAAAAAGTCTCAATAAGGTGCCTGTGGACCATAAGACAGGTCTTAACCATGAAGAGTGCCTGTGGGTCATAAGATAGACCTTAACCAAATAAAAAAGAAAAGAAAAAAAAGGACTCTTAGGATCTTATTGGTAAAGGCTTTACCGGCAGAAGGGACCCATTGGAATGGTAGACCGAACATCATTGCTGCTGTTTATTTTTATTCAAAAATATATTTTATTCAGAATATATTTTTACTTTTATGAGATTCAAATATATTTTTATTTTTATCTGATTCAGAATATATTTTTATATTTATTTGATTCAAAAATATATTTTTACTTTTATCTGATTCAGAATATATCTAATTTAGAAATATATATTTATATTTATCTGATTCAGAAATATATATTTATCTGATTCAGAAATATATATTTATCTGATTCAGAAATATATATTTATCTGATTCAGAAATATATATTTATCTGATTCAGAAATATATATTTATCTGATTCAGAATATATTTTTACTTTTATCTGATTCAGAATGTATTTTTACTTTTATCTGATTCAGAAATATATTTTTATCTGATTCAGAAATATATATTTCTCTTTATCTGATTCAGAAATATTTTTATATTTATCTGATTCAGAATATATTTTTACTTTTATCTGATTCAGAAATATTTTTATTTTTATTCTGATTCAGAAATATATTTTTTTTGTTCAGAGATATTTATTCTGAAATATTTATTCAGAAATATTTGTATTTTTATTCTGATTCAGAAATATATATTTATCTTTATCTGATTCAAAAATATATTTTTACTTTTATTCTGATTCAGAATATATTTCATATTTATCTGATTCAGAAATATTTTTATTATAATAAAATTTTATTTTTTATGAAATTCGATCAGATTTTTTAAATTTTAGGGGTATTATACCCAACAAAACCATAATTTTGATCATATTTTTTAAGTTTTCGAGTAATATATCCCGACAACGTTGCAATTTTGATCATATTTTTTAAGTTTTCTAGTAATATACCCATCAAAATCGTTGAATTTATTCAGATTTTCTAAATTATTTTATTTTTTATAAATAATTATTCAAAAATATTTATTTTTTCGTTCTGGAATTTATATTAAACAAATAATTTATAATATAAAAAACAATGAACCACGAAAACATCACATCAATTATTGCTGCTATTAAGCAATTACAACACAGCGGTATAAAAATATCTGATGAGCTTGATCCTGAAAAAATAATGAGTGATTTTGAATCATTACAATTTCGAAAGTCAGAAAATAGATATACGCTGCCCTCCGATTATAGATTCATAAAGTTAATCCAACAGGTGATGTTACGATCGCTGGCAGCAATCACAGATACGCAAGTGAAATTATTTGTTCCTCTTTCATGTTCAGTCGAAAAGGTTAGGTCAGAATTATCTTACGAATACGAAACGAAAAGAATTGTACATGCTTGTATAAAACAGCTGAGAGATATTATGTCGATGACGGAAGAGTTACTGGCTAAAGACAAGTCAGAGTGTGACTCTGATCATGGTGAAAGTGACCATAGTGACATTGACAACAAAACTAATAGTGTCACCTGTAACGTTGTGCCAGGATAATTCATTTCTGATCCTGATAAAATCGAGGGGTAAAAAAAAAAAAAAATTTTATTCTGACATTTTTTTGTTGTTGCTTGGTGTTTTCTACGATGACGCCCTACGAATGCACATACAGATTTATATTTAATGCCTCTGACCTGAGATCGAGCAAGTGGCCAGACTGGTCAGTAAGTTTGAAATGTGTCTGCGATAAGAATGGATTATGACATTTTAGATTGACAGCGATCGTCGATGTAATATTGACGGTACCCGGTGATACATGACAATCACCTGAGTACGGATCGTTGTTGTATCAGAGGATATTCGGTGGTGGTGCTACTTTTTCTCCACGATTCGAGGATTTTGGGAAAGTAATTATCAATAACATTGGTTAGTCTCTGCTTTAATCTATCTGAATCTAGTTTTGGTATTGTAAATGTTGAGATTTTTTCTTCTGTTGTTCCATAATGATCAGAGAAAACATACATGTAATGTCCTGGACGTTGTTTATCTGATTCTAATATGTTTAAAATAGCAACTCGATTAACAATGTACATATCTGATCTGAGTTTATTCAGATGTTGTATTGTTTCGATGATGTTCTTTTTCACGTCCTCGTCGTAAACTTGCGACAACGATAAAAATAAGTTTTTTAAATCACTGATTTTATTGTTGTGCTCGAATTCGATCAACTCAACAAAGTCATCAATTAGTTCTTCATTGATAACATCACTGATTATATTTTTTGTTACTGGATCACGTTTTAAGCTGAATACAGAAAATCTGAAATTGGGAAGCTGTGTTCCACCGGTATCAGTGTAATCTCTATCATGTATCCAATTAAGCCTATAATTGATGGTTCTGTCAGGAATTCTGGCAAAGTGAACATCTGGTTTTTTTATGTATTTGCTTTCTTTGGTATAAAATTCATCTTGTCGTGGCTCTGGTGGACCATTAACTGCAGGTGGAATATCAGGCCATCCTAGCACTGACCTGATTGTGGACTGATAAATGTCAACGGCATAATCCGGCGATAATATTTCAATGGCTGATGACAGCGTTGGTTCGTGAACAGTAATAGCTATCTTTGATTCTTTTCCTGTGATGGATTTAATTCTGAGCTGGAATTCTTTGTTGATCTGTTCTATTTCATAACTGCCCATTGGTACGCTGACTACTTGCCAGTCAGGAGTTCCATCGGGTTTATTTTTATTTGCAAATACTAATGAATTATTCGGTTGTAGATCACCGAATGATTTCGACCTGATATTTGGCCAACTATAATAAACCCGTAATTGCGCTAATGCAATTTCGCTTGCTGGAATTGCAGTCAGAAAATTAATACTGAATTCAGGATTAGTTGAACTCGCTGATATCATTGTGGTTCTTACCGGAGCAGTATTAGTAACGATCTGTTGTAATAATTCCCTTGATTCAGCCATTATTATGTTACTGTTGCTCTAAATTATTTAGTTCCATGATCGAATCACCCGTGGTAAATACTTCATTGTATATCTTCATTATAATACTGAATTCTTCATCGGTGATTACTCCATCGTTGAGCGATGAAGAAATCATCGATGATAATTTGGAATATGCTACAGTTGCAGTATGTAATTTCATCATGTACTTGTTCAGTTTTTCATTCGTGCACGTATTTATCTTTTTCGCGATAATATTAAATATTCCAGCAATCGACGTTGACGATGACACAATAATTGTTATAACGATCGGCGCTGTCATCGTCAGCGTTGATAATACTACGCCGGTTCCAGCAACAATCACGGAAACAGAATAAATGATGATATCAACGACAACCGCACGTCTACGATATTTCTTTATTGCTGCTGTATAATCATCGATGATAGTTTTTAATTTATTCTGCCATGTCGTTACTTGATCGTATCTGTATCGCTGAATGTCTATCATTATACTGTATTACGTGATTAATTGAGGTGCTTCAGCTACAAATTCCAGACACCACCAGTAAGACGCCGAGGTTAATTTTTTATCAGATGTTACCAGCATAAACGTTTCTTCGGCATCTTTATTTAACACTACAGATACAGTCCCAGAAAAATTATCGGTTGAATGACGCCATAGATACGTGGTAAATATACTAAATTTTGCAGAGCTGAACACGGACAGCCTGTACACGCCAGTTACTTCTGCGGTATGTTTGATAGTGTTATCGCTTGGTGTCCATGTTGATGATCCTGATGATAATGTGTACACGATATTGCTAATTTGTTTGTGTGGAATTTTAATCAGATCGGTTTTTTGAACGATATTAGGAATTCCACTGACAATATCATTGAGTTTCGTGTTAACGTCGGCGAGTTTAATATCAACGTTTGGTGGACTTCCAAAAAAATCATAAGTGGTTCTGTTTACGTTTCTGCGAAAATTCATAAACAGTTGTATGTGATTATAAAATTCAGTTCTAAGTGCGATCATTCCATCATTGATCGTCAACAACAAAGTTGTCATCGGAATATTGTTATCGTCTACATATTTTTTTGTTGCAGCATCGAGATTATCCATCGGTTCTCCTACATTAATAATTTTATTGCTATTCATGTTAATGACGCCGTTCATTATATCACCGGTTTTTAGCACTCGTTCACTTATGCTCTCTCAGATCGACGACAGACTAACAACACTAGGAACAAGTTTGCCCTCTTTGTCATATACAGCAACAAGACCTTCTCGCGATAATCGATTACGAACAATAATATTGTTGATTGAAATATTACTCGTCTTCAATTTTCCTTCACGGTTTTGAAATATAATGAGTTCGTTTGGATCAACGTTGGCAAGATTGAGCAGGTCAGATAATTCATCACTGATCTGTTTGCTACTCACTTGAGTAAGTCTTCATCTGGTTCTTGTTTTTTTTTTTAGTTTTAGTTGATCTTCCGTAAATATCTACCATTATACGATTAGCGATTATTTAAAACAGAAATCTTATATTCGTGTACAGCTTTATGAGGTGGTTTCGTTGATCTTGATACAGCATCAAGTACTGCTAGTGCTTCACGGCCACGTATCAGCGGGTCGGTTATTTTTTGTGTTGGTAGCGTTGAATACCAGATTGGAATACTTTGAAGTCTGTCGATATATTTTAAAAATTCTTTTGGTGGTGCCAACCCATACGAATCGAAATAAACAATACCCCGTGGATCAGTTGCATATGCAACCCAGTGAGTGCCACAACCAGAGCTTTTATCGAGATTAATAATACCTGTTTCAATCAGATTTGGATTTTTGGGTAATTGATTATGCATAAAAACACCTCTGAAATTCTTTATATTTAGCTGCTTAGCAGCATCGAGTAAATCAAAGTTAGACATCGGGAAAATCAACGAGTCCCTGGAAGTTTTAATCCTTTTCCGTATCAAGACCCTGGAAGTCTTAATCCTTTTCCGTATCGAGACCCTGGAAGTCTCAGACCGTGACCTCTTTGTTTCTTTTTTTTAATCCTTGTCCAGTTGCTTTCTTCAGCGCCATTCCAGCAGCTATCCCAACTGCACCTAACGCAGCAGCTTTTGCAACAGCTGGAGCGGCAGCAGCTATTAACGCTGGGATAGCTGCAAGAAGTAGAAATATACCACCAGTCTTAACGATGTCGCTGATAACACCCGCAGAAAGATTTACTCGTATACCTTTCTTTGATTGCTTAGCTTCATTGAAATGCTTGAACTGGCGTTCTGTCAGAGATAGTTTATTTTGGCCACCTGCGATTTGTTCTTGTTTTAATGATATTTTTATTCCACATCGCTTTGCTGATGCTGACTGAAGTCTTTTAATCTGACTAGGAGTCAGACTGACACTAATATGATGATATGACATTTATAATTTTATTCATGGTTTAATTACGTTTTCTACAGGCGCATCAATAATTTTCATTCGTCTGCCAACACCTTCAAGTAACATTGCTTTATTGCTGAGTATAACGGTGATTGCTCTATAATTAGGAATAGCTACAGCATTTCTGTTAACACAAGCTCGAAAATGTATTTCAACGACGGACTGTCTAAACAAATCCAAATGTTCCAGCGAAAAGTAATAGATCAGATACAACGTTGTAAAATCCCGCTGAAATAGTTGTAAACCAGTGTCAATATTTTGATCACGTCCCATAAACGTCATCAGACGATAATATGCACGTGTAACACTGTTTTGTTCAAAATTTAACAAAATATCCTCGGCTGGTTCTTGATGTCCATTTATCCTCAGCGACACTTCAGTGACGCCAGGTTTATCAAATATCATAATACTTTTTATTTGTGAGTTTACTCACGTAACATCTTGAAGTGCAACAAATATATGTCGCGGTGCAGAGATACCTTGCTGTGATGCTATCTGCCATGTAAATAAACCATTAATGTTACTCTGGATAGAATCCGTGGTCATTGTTAGCTATGATAGCGTCGACTTACCGCCGCTGTCCATGAAAGAAAGCAGCTGCTGTTCTTCAGATACTGATGATGTCATTGTTGGCATCCACAATGAAAGTTTTGTCAGTATTACTTTACCATGAAGTGCCGCAGTTGCACCTGCGTTAGCTCCTTCAGCGTGCCATATTGCATCATCGTCGGTATTTTTTGGTACGAGTACAATTGTATGCTTGGCTCCAAAAATAACCTTTCTAACTTTTCTACAAAATCCAAAGATGTGTGACAGTGGAATCGCACATGAAAATCTTTCATCGTTGTCCAGCATCATCCGGCGTGACGCGAATCCCAAGTTGTAATTTTTATTCATTGATACAACTGTGTCCCCAGCTGCATTTAATGTTACATTTCTTTACTCGGGTTGATCGGTTGTGTCCTTGGCAAACATCATTGATGGACCAGCCGATCTTGAATAATCATCGCTGTATCTTGCAAGACCAAGTATTGTTGTTACAACATCAACGTCGTTATGACAGATCTCAATATCTCGTCCATCAATGTTGTATGCGGCACTTTTAAATAACGCCATAATACCATTATTGACAAAACCAACTCGATCACCAATTCCGTAGTTGGTATTATCTAATTTTAAAAGTCTGCCTTTGACTTCAATAAATGCCTCAGCAGGTAAGAAATATCTGCTTGTATCCTGAACTTGTAATTCAATTCTTCCACGCTCGTCAGGTACACGTGTGTCGTAAGAATAATATTGATAATCATGTACCGATTCATCTTTGAGAACCGGTGCATCCGTGTCAAATGCGGGATCAGATATGCGTTTGAACATCCTTATTATATTTGCTATCGTTTAACATGAAAACCACTTCCTGCTACCAGACTAGCGGTTATATTTTTTTCTTTTTCACCAACCAGTAACGCTAATTTTTGATTTGTCGCCTGATTTATTATTTTACTAATGTTTGCAGGCATCACTTCAGTGCTGGGTAATTTTACTGGCTGAGGTTTTCGTCATATTAATCGTGCTAGTCTGTCCTTGATTGCTGAAAATGCTTTACTAGCAATATCACCAACACCTTTTTCATGAACAACGTCAATGGCTTTCATGCCCAGTTGCTTTGCAATCGGTATTGCCTTTGGGGCTATCCTTCTAAATAAATCCTGAACAACATCACCGAGTCCATCTCCGTAGAATGTTTTATATGTAGGTAATCTCGAATTTATCACCCTGACCATGTTGGTCCATGTTGAGCAACATGTATGATCATCTTATTATAGTAATTGTATCCAACTGTTTAATCACTGTGATAATCATTGGCGATTTCATTAATGAGGGACCGATACACGTTAATATCCATGATACCACCTGTAAATAATCGTTGATAAATAGCAGCTGCTTCATTAATAATTTCTGGAGAATTATTACCAGCTCGTTTTCCACCAATTAAAATTTCTAATCTGTCCACGTCAGCAAGAATATTATTTGGACATGGAGTAATAAGACCACTTCCAGTTGTACTTGTATTAATACCACTTCCAGTTGTGCCGGGGATGTCTTGATATTCTTCCTCAATTATTGGTCTGATTACCCTCCACGGTGATTGTTGCTGTTGTTTTATTATTTCATAATGTTTTATTTTATTAATGTATTCATCATAATGAATATCATCTCCTTGAATACGTTTAACTCCGTAGTATATGCAATATATCCAATTGTACCATTTATTATTATTTATAATTTCTCCAGCATAATTTGATTTCAGATAATCTTTTTTATTATAAAAACTTTCCACGGCAAATTCAGGTAAATCCTCTTTGTTATTAGATCTTATGAATTTAATAGCTCTTGGGAAAAATTTATTGATCATACCAATCCTGGTGGTTTTTGGTTTTACTGGTTCAAGTTCTTGTGTATGTTCTTTTATATCACCTATTTCATCACGAGTTTTGTCAATACCCTCGAGTACTTCTTGAGCTGGTTGAGCAGCAACTATTTCGGCAGGAAGTTCTCGTAGAATTTTTTTTTGTTTTCTTAGTTCACTCTGCAATTTTTCCAGTTGCTTCAACAGTGTTTTCCAACATAGGAAGAATACCTTCAGTAGTCTTTGTAATAGGTTTAAATAATTCTTCTGCAGCTTCTGAAAATCCTTCTTTTAGATCTTGACGCGCGTGTAATTTTTGTCGGACAGAATCATGGACAGGTAGATATTTCTTGATTGATTCTAGTCGCTCTCGAGCTAATTTAACTGAGTGAGGTTCACCAATCATTATTGATATAATGCAATGGTTTAATTACAGCAGCAGAGAGGGTGGACTGACAAAGATGACACGCACGAGCACATAAATGAACACGCATAGCATTTACAAACACAGGTGTCATGAGCGAGTAACTGTGTAAATAACCCACGTAGAGAGAATCTCAATTCGGTTAGAGGTTCTGGTTTAGAGTTATTGACCATATATTTTTGCTTTATTTAGTATGATTTTCATGTTTAAATATATTTGTTCGAACACTGATTTATAGGGTTCACCCTCTCTGCTGCTAGAGGTGAAATGTTAGTAATCTGTAAAGGTGAGTGCTTTAGACCACTCAGCTACCAGGGGCCGTTAAATTGGAGCTGGTTTGCAGAGCTGGCATATAAAGCTACCGCTGACTTAAAGCATTTTATTTAAAATGCTAATTTAGCCAAAAGCTACATTACAATCAAATCAGTATACAGAATGTCATGTTCTTTTATGACCAATAAATATATAGATATTTTCTTCAATTTTTTTTTTTTTTTTTTAAAGAAAGATTACAAATTAATAGATTGCTGAAAGTAGACACAGCTCCCATGAACTGCCACCTCCTGGATTTTCCAGATTTCATCCTTTTTTCGATATTGTTTTAAACAAAATTACTTACAGATTATTACAGAATCACTGTGACTGCAAGTAGCAATTTAAATTTAGTTATGTTCCTTCTGGAATATACAATTATCCATCAGATTTGTGAAAATTCTTATCTCAATTTCAGTCAAGTACTGGAGGTGATGGCAGCAGTGCGTGATGAGGATATAACAGAACTGGCAAATACAATGTATGAGAATACTGAAAGACTCTTCTTTAAAAAGGAGTAGTGACTGGACTGTTTTTTCAGCCATGCATGTAAAAGCAAGTGGCTTAATGTCTGTATTGCAGTAGGTAAACTTATTAAAATTTGGGTCATTCAGTCTTTACACACTGTGTAGTTTACTCCAATACATGGTGTCCTTCAGACAAGGGCTTAACGTTCAACGGTTTCAGGCAAGTGTAATGTTTATATGATATAAACTTGTCAAGGAGTCTAATCTGTAAATTCCCCTTGTAAAGGCAATAGTTCATATCCCACTCCAGAAGGTCAGAGGTTACTCAGGGTTAAATACAAAACACTTACATAGTGATGATCCATGGAAAAGATGGTTACACAGGATTGTATCAAGGATGTGCGATCATGAAAATCCCTCCAAATTTAAGATTTCCCATAAAATTTCCAAATTTTTTGCAGGCAAAATTAAGAATTGTGTACATTTTCTTGAAGAATGCAGTTTTTTTAAAATGTAAATGTCCTGGTTATCACTTTCAGCAAATATGCTGTCCTTGTGTAGTTGTAAAAAATAAAAATAAAGCAACCAAAATTTGTTTTTAATTTTTATAAATTTTAGAATATTCTCAAAAAGAAGAGTATATTTGCCCATCCTAGACCTACATGTGCTTTCCTAATTTTCTGTTTATAGCTACTGTATATGATGTAATTAAAACAAAACAGACTGGTTTCTTCAGTTTGAAAATTTGCCTCACAAATTCATGAAAAGTAATAATGCATTTAGTCTATGCTTTTAAAGAAAATGGCACAAGTGTTAAATGAAACAGGCTTTATTAATGTGGCTGAGGTATAACTGAAAAATGTACAGCAGATGATCTTTTTAAACTTCAAAACATGTCAAACCTGATTAAGAGCAAATCAACAACACATTACAATTTGAAAATAAGAAAATATGAGTGATGCAATACAGCACTCTGATTGCGCATACTGTCGTGCTCATTACAGAATTTGTGAACTTTACGATAATTTAGCAAAAGTTAGACATGCAGACTGGTTAAAGTGAGTGTTATCCATAACATAATTTGCCAGTATGTTTTGTGTTTGTATTGTTACTTATCCACATGGATTTTGTCCATTTGTAACGAGAAGTTTAACAGCAACAGATCCAGGTTAGTAGCAAAAATAAATGTACATTTTCATAGTGTCCTGTGGTTATGGCATGTAATATATAGATTACACCTGTTTTGCTCAAATTACACTTTTTTGCCACTTAAATTAGCAATATTTATGCTTATACCTCTTTCTGGGTTGGCATGTATGAAAGTGGCAGTGCTGAAACTGAGGGTCCAAGAAAAAAACACAAACTCTTTCAATTCAGACTGGGAAAAAAAATCTATTTAGCTGAAAATAAATAGAAAATCAGATGCTTTGCAGTTGGTGTGTAAACACTGGCAAAAGAAACTCCTTCACACCTGGAAATATTAATTTCAGGACATCAACCCTTGGCAGACATGTAGAATTACCATCTCACCTATGCTCAGTAGATTTGTGATTTCTGGCCATTTTTGGTAGATCAAAAGATTGGGGCCAAAATCAAAAGACTACCAGACAGTCAGAGACTTCTACAACTTATTTTCTTCTTAATGTGTTAGTGGAAGGCCAGTCACACACTGTACAAGTTCTTCTTAATGTGTTAGTGGAAGGCCAGTCACACACTGTACAAGTTCTTCTTAATGTGTTAGTGGAAGGCCAGTC
>JAECUM010000034.1:0-96956 GCA_016617855.1 Megalonaias nervosa
CAGTCACACACTGTACAAGTTCTTCTTAATGTGTTAGTGGAGGACCAGTCACACACTGTACAAGTTTTTCTTAATGTGTTAGTGGAAGGCCAGTCGCACACTGTACAAGTTCTTCTTAATGTGTTAGTGGAGGACCAGTCACACACTGTACAAGTTCTTCTTAATGTGTTAGTGGAGGACCAGTCACACACTGTACAAGTTCTTCTTAATGTGTTAGTGGAAGGCCAGTCACACACTGTACAAGTTCTTTTCATAGAAGTTGTCAGTTCTTGGGAAAGATTTCTCTTGGAAAAGTTATAGGTTTTGGCAGTGTTGTGGCATCAGTGATGACAGGTTGCAAAAATAGCAACATGGTTCATGAAGAACAGTTTTCACCTGATCAGCATTCTTTGTATGGCCGATAGATTCAATTTTTGTACCTCTCAAGCATTAAAAAACCTATTCCTTACCTAACGGAAACCTTTGATGGCACATCTAAATACCTGTACTATTTTTTTTTTTTTAAATCTGCCAACAGAACAACTGAATTGAAGGAAATCCAAAACGTTTTGGACAGTCCTCAACTGAATGTCAGAGAGGTGCATGAAATTAGATGGCTGGTATTTTATGATGCACTTTATGCAATTTTTCAGAGCTGGGGGGGGGGCACTCATAAATTTCAAGAAGAATAACATGACAAAAAGAGTGCCAAGACTTATTAAATAAACTCATAGACTACAGATTTGTGGCATGAATATTATGATGGATATCATACCCCACTTAGTACAGCTAAATATGCTTTACAGGAATCTGCTGTGTCGCCAGCACTTGATGTTTTGAATTCTGCTTTACAGAAAGCAGATACTGGAAAAACCTATCACCAGACCTGTATGACTGAAAAATTGAAATCAACAAAGAATGGAGACAAAACTACAAAATCATTTATAATGGTGTTGAACTCATGTTACACAAGAGTACATTGAAGAAAGTTTCAGACGATGTGTCTAACCTTTGCCACAAGTTTGTTACACATTTGCAGGCAGAGATGGCTGCAAGATTTCCAAAGAGCAGCACAGAGGTGGAAACAGCATTTGAGGTTCTTTGGCTACGTCACCTCACATTCCTCTCTTCTGAGGAACAAGAAGTGCATGGTGATTACAAGATATAAATGGTGAGAAGAAATCAGAAGCCACTAGTCCCCTTTTGTGTGACTGAAAACATGTTTTAACAGTGTGATTCCTTGCTAAGACTATTATTAGAGGAGAAATATATCCTGGAGACAAAATATGTGAACTCTGGCAAAATGTATATCATCATCATGCAGACACATTTCCAAATCTATTCAAACATCAGTGGCCATAGTAATGCCATACTAAATGGCTGACTGTGAGAGAGGATTTAGTCAAAATTAACCTGTAAATGCCATCTAGAAGAAACTGCTGTCAACAGACCAGTGTTGACATCCACTTAAGGGCCTTCTGTGAGACTCTTAAACTTTAACAAGGCATTGGTAGAGTGGAGAATGAGGAAGGACAAGAGGCTTTTAGGAAATAGTTATCAAATTTGCAGAATAATGTGGTCAGAATTAGTCAGTCTGGATACATGTGTATACATTTCAGTTAAGAGCCAACTCTTACAGAAAATGTGTATATACTTTCCCCAATTCATTTTGAGTTTACTTTTCCTTAGAAATTCTTTGTTCTCATTTATGAAGGGAAAATGTGCTCTTCTGACCTTTCTTTGTATGAACTTGTAAGCAATCAGAATAGAGCTCACAGGAGTGACACAATTTGCAGCCCATGGCTTGATTCTTTGATGGCAAGAGTGTAGATAAAATACTGTTATTACTTCACATAGACTTTGATTTCAGTTTTAAGTGTTATATTAAAATTTACAAAAGATGTGTATTTAATGCACTTATTGTACTTGATTTTGCTCTGTTTGAATCCAGTCAAGTTTTTATATTTGTTTTACACCATACTAGGAGGAGGTGCATCTTGTGACTATGTTGGCCTTCCTTTTTTTAAATTCCATGAAGGCAAGTACCTACATTTATCAAAGCATAGATGCAACCCTGGCTATATAAAATATGCATAAATTTATCTTATTTTTGATCTAATTTTATATACCGGTAATCTTGCACAAAACATGTAAAATGTCTGTTCAAATTCATGTGATGGAATTGCAGAAATTCCTTTTAAAAGATATTTAGTCTCTAATTAGTCTGACCTTTTGGACCACTTCAGTGTTTAAAATAGAAAAGTGTCTGCTACAACATGGATCCCTCTCTCAGCATAATGTAATTGAAGGGCAAACTTCTGTCAAACAGGAGCTATAACTCCATCAAAATTTGTGGAAAACAATCAAAGTCAACTTTTACCAGTCTTTTTAATGTAAAACTTCCCAACATGTCTGGCTTCCCTTTTTTAAGTCCTTCAAAGGTTTTGAAAGAAACAAAATCTGTGAAGTACACGACACGACAAATGATGGATGTGGTGGCAGCAAATAGTAATAGCACAGAGTCAGTATATTTGGACTAGCTGATGTCTTGCAAGGTTTTATATCATAGGAGACAACATTGCAGCAATCCCGTCAATTCCTACCTTATGTTACCAAGGCCTTCTTTTCTATCAGTTTTAGTTAGTGCAAAATAGGTTGAATGAAAAAAACAGGAAAATGAGTAAAAGTATACAGTCCATCAATAAAAAAATGTCTTTCCTTTTTTATGCTGTTCTCTTTTCTACTGCACTTTAGATTTTCAGAAAATTACATTACAGGAAAAAATAATTATCAGCTTTAGGTCACTGAACAATTTTATTGATGAATAATTTTAAGCATCAATGAAAGAAAGAATTTAAAATAGGCTCTTTAGAAGGGAAGTAAGTAGTTCAGAGGGGAAAAGAAATTGCTAAAAAAATCATGTTTTCTCTGTCCTTTAGGCAAAATAACTTATTTGTTTCTCTTCATTATAATGGTTCTATGTTATCCCATTGCATCCTTGATTTTAGAGTGACAACATGATGCCCGACTTGCATTTTCAAAGGCTGAAGAGTGCATTTGATGCTGTACACTTTAGTATATAGTCTGCTTCAATCTTGTTCTGAATCACAATCCATCTTCTGTTTTGGAAAGTAACTCCGTGGCACATTTGTAATGCCATCAATAGTGAGTGCAATGTTAAATCCATCAATGGTTAGTGCAATGTCAAATCCATTCTGTTTTTAGGTAAACAGAGCAGCCTAATGTACATGATTATGTGCTGTTTAAAGACGCAGACACTTGCACCAGTAAACAAAAATCAGTACATATGTATACAACTTGTAACATGCCTAATTGCCTGAAAGGCTACAATTAAAATAAAATAGAGATGAAACCAGTAAACAAATTCTCTGAATCCTAACTATGTCCTGTAAGTGAAGTCCATTTATTTTACATGCTAAACCCTCCTCAGTAATGCAGTACAAATAAATGTCTTTACCATAGACATTTACTTTTGGATGGTATTTAAAATGTCAGAAAATAACTAACATTTAATAAATATGTAATGCAGACATTGTTAATAATCTTTTTGCAATAAGTGGAAAGCAAGAGTCCTTCACTGGGTGAAAAGAATTTCCAGGAGTCCAAGACAGGTCTGTTGCTTCATTTCAACTGTTGATTCCTAAACTGTCATTTGATATTCTTGGAAAATGCAAACATTTTCTTATTTTCAAGTTAACAAATTTACAAGATACCTGTAAGTGCAGTACAAAACTCTTTGTCATGGTCATAGACCTTGAATCTGATATGGATAGAAAATCACTGAACCAGTTCAAGACAGTGTCAGGATGAAACAACATTCTACCTTTGCTTTAATCCTCTTTTGGGAGAAAAAAACAAAGTGATATCATTCAAGTTACTCTTCAGATATATGTACAAACTAGATTAAACAGTATAAACCCACTAAGTAGCAATATAAAAATTTGGTAGGAATGTTGGGGGTTTGATTAGCATTAGTTTTTATTTAGTACTAAAATGACACCATCAATCTTTCAGTGAAAACCCCATGTAGATACGATGCTTGCTTCAGAAGCAGTAGCGATAACAAGACTGGCTATTCATGACCACAAGTTTGGTTATTTTGACAAGTTCCATTTTATTTTAGAACCTGCTAGAGACTGTAAGAAGTCCTGCAGTGAAAATGCAACATCATTATGACTTTCCATTAAAGAATAGTAACAATAACAGGATTTTCAAGATGGACGCCTTGGTGACCATATTAGATGCCAGATCACTACCATTTCCATTCAAGACCAACTAGATATCATACTGTAGTAGGTCTTTAGTGAAAACCCCATCTGTACAGGAGTGTTGACACGATTTTTAAGCTGGCCATGTTGATGGTCCAACTGCAGAACCAACTAGATTTCACAAGTTATTCAGTGATAACTCCATGCTGATACAAGCAAAAATGATCCATTCACGTTTACAAGAGATTTGATTTTCAAGATGAACGACATGGTAGCTATATTGGAGTTCAGATTAACCAATTTTCCTTAAGAACCAAACACAGTACCTCTTGGATTGAAAATTATTTAAGTATTCCGATCTGTTCAGGAGTTACAAGTTTTTCAAGATGGCCATATTGTCGATGGGACAACATTTTCATTTAGGACCAGCAAGAGATCATAAGAAGTCCTATTTAACAACATTACATTGATAAACCATTTGTCCAAATGCAGCTCTAACAGGATTTTCATGATGGTGGCTGATTGTCAAAATCAGATTGGTTTCAGATCAACACTATTTTCATTAATAACCAACCAGAGATCATATTAAAGTGTTCATTGAAAAATCTGTCAATAAAACGGCCTGTTTAGAAGTAGTGTAAGTTAGATTTTCAAGTTATGGGGTACTAGTAGTAACAGTTAGATTTTCAAGTTATGGGGTACTAGTAGTAACAGTTAGATTTTCAAGTTATGGGGTACTAGTAGTAACAGTTAGATTTTCAAGTTATGGGGTACTAGTAGTAACAGTTAGATTTTCAAGTTATGGGGTACTATTTTCATTTAGGATCAAGTAGATACTAATAACCTTTTCAGTAAAAACTCCATATTTATGACTATCTTCCCAGAAGGAGTAGTGACAAGATATTCAAGATGTCCAACATTCATTTAGGACCAGCAAGAAATTACAAGTCCATTTTGTAAAAACCGATAAGTATAAATTACAAATCCTTTCTATAAAACCCATGAGAGTATAAATCTCAAGTCCTTTTTGTAAAAACCGATGAGAGTATAAATTACAGGTCCTTTTTGTAAAACCCATGAGAGTGTAAATTAACTTGACTTGCTTAATTGCCACCATAATGGCTGTATTATTTATCATATACTTTTTTTCATTTCCGACCAACTAGTAGACATAAGATATCTGAGAAGCACCATTTTCATTGAGGACCAGGAAGACTTCTTGAAGTCTTCGGTGAAATCCCCATGTCAAATTGACCATCTATCCAGGATAAGTAATGGTTTCAAGATTTTTAAGTTGACTATCTGGTGGCCATATTGGATGTCTATCTGGCATTGTTAGTATCAACAAGAGTTAAGTCTTTCAGTGAAAATCCCATGCTGATAAGACCATCCGTTCAGATTTTAACGATTGCCACCAGATCTACAAGTGAAAACTCTGTGTCAATGCACTGATTAAGGAGGTGCAACAACAAAAATTTTTAAATTTTTCAACCACATGGGATGATCAGATTAGTCATGAAGACTGTTCAATTCTTTATCAACTTGATATAAATATCCTTTATTTCATGGAAGACAGGACCACATGTCTGTGACTTGTGATCTGGGTAGATGTTCAAGAAAAATAATAAAAACTTAATCTTCCCGTTTACATTTAATGCAAATGTATCAATATATACAGTGTACTTGCTAAATATATAGAAATCCACTGGCTGCAAGTAATTTTCAGTGCAGAATTCCTTGTTCTGTGTGTCCTTGATGCTGACTGCATTTAATATAAAATCCATGGTTGGATTACATTGAAAGTAGATGTTAGAGCACCAGACATAAGTATGGTCCTCTCATCATGACCTTGTAAAAATGTTCTCTGCCATGGAAACTTGGATTAGACACATTTGTTACATGTAGGCTCATACAAAAGTAACAAAAGAAAAGAGTGAAGTCAACAAGCTTTGTAAATTTTAGCAAAATAATTTATTTCCCTAGAAAACAAGGTAAAAATATGAAATAAGACTTAAGGTTTGTGAATATAATCTAAAAATTAATCCTAGAATTCAAAATTATAAGTCCTATCACCAAAAGTTCTAATTGAATCCAAGTTCGAATCTCGATGAAGTTCCAATATGGAAGGTGATGACGTCCTCTATAACCAGTTTGTGTTGATGTGTCAACAGTTCCTTGTTGAGTCACCAAGAATATAATTCTGGCCTTTGAATTCCAAATAATTTAGTGAATGTCTTTATCCAAGAATTTCCTCAAAGAAGAGTATTTTCCAGGGTGAATAAATTATTTTAAGTACGAAAATCAACTCGAATGGCAACAACAAGAATACCTTTCGGCCTGAAGGTTTATTTTACGACTGATCAAATCCACTAGAAAATGTCTGTTTTAACCCGCGATTTTAGATCACATGATGGCCCATGTGGTCACCCAGTTGGAACAACGCAGTAAAAGCACACAGCTGATAGGCACATATGCCATGGAAAAACTTACTATAAGATTCAATAAAAAAAGTTGTTTACAAAATAGAGCTATCACACAAGCAGAACATGACCTTGATAATGACCAATCATTTTCACTCAATGTTTACAAAATTGGAACCAAGGTCAAGAACTAGGTTAGCTAAAAATAAAAATGTAGCAATGTACTGCGTTTATCAGGTCAAAACAGAAAATTGAATTTTCCGGAAAAAAAAGTCAAATCCAGTGTATAAAATCATCATTACAATAATATGTAATGAAATAAAAATAAAATAAAAGAGAATTTAGAACTATCACACAAATAATTTAATTACATATACGTAACACAATGGAGTTAATTTTATGAAATGGAAAGTTTTATGTGAAATGGAATTATATTTCCCTTTTAGAATACATAACCCTTTCATCAAAATTACTTAACATAATTTACTTTATTTTTTAATTTGGAAAGAAATATTGCAAGAATGTCACCTTTCATTGCATTATATATGGATTTTAAAGATATTTTGTGCGAAATATCTCGTTATCTGAATTGTTATCATAATTCCTCTTCATTAAATTCCAGAAAATAAAAATAAAAAGAATATATTTACCTATCTAAAAATAAAAAATGCTCGATACTGAAAAATAAATTTCATGGATTTTTTGTGGCAAGTTGGAAATCATCATGCCAATGGAATAATAAAATATACATTTTATAAATATTTTTTTTACTATTAAATTTATATATTACCTAAACCATAATCAAAAAGCAGACAGTTGTCACTTTCAATCCTGTTGCATAATAATTTGTAGCAGACTGGAAAATTGGCACAAGAAATGAAATATTGACAACTGGTAGTTCTGTTTTTCTCAAATTAGTCAGTAAGTAAAATCAAGAAGGAAAAAAAATAAAATAATGGCAAAGCGATCAAAGATGTAAATTTCAAAATTATAACAGTATTTTATATTTTTTTTATTAATTTCACAAGTATACATTAAAAAAGAATATTTTGCATGCCAATATTCCATTTCATAAAAAAATCTCTTGTGCATTTAAAACCTACCTTCAGAATATAAATGTGCATTTTCTACCAATCCTGCATCACACCATGAAATTTAAATAGGCACCCGATGCAAACTTTACACTAAAATGGGTTTAAATTTGAACTGACACCTAATGCAAACTTGATACTACAAGGGGTTGAAATCATGAAAATGACATGTTCAGACAGAAGGATCAATACCTGTCATGCTTGCATCAGGTGCCAGTGGACTTATTTTTGCAAGATGGAAAGTGGTTGTGTGACAAGTGTCCCGTGTTGAGTGGAATTGAAAAAATGTGAACATATGCAATTAAGTGGAGTAAATTTAGTTTTTATTCTGTAAATTAAAATGATTTTCATGCAATTTACAATAGTTATACTTGTTTTTAGTGATTCATCCTCTGGTTTAGTACATGCTCACATGTCTAATTCAGATGTTATGGGAGAATTTTAAAATTAAAATTGTTTTTAATTTTAAACATGCAGATTTTGAAGCCAAATGCTTTTCTATTCTATTCACAACTTAACCTTTAAAATATTTCATCCAGGAAAAGAAACTGGATACCTGTTTAAACATATGGGAACCATGTTTCTTCTCTATTTAAATTGTAGCATTGGATACTTGATCCATACTGTATACAGTACTTGGTTTTGTTCACCAGTGTCAGTTTCCATATCATGTCAAAGCACATATGTGTACATTAGGTGCTCCATCTTTGAAAAACAGTACGATTTAACAATGAACTCATTTTCCCAAAGACTGCACAAATGACAAAGGGTATTCTCTGAAATTTGTAAGGCATGAAGGGGTTAAATAATTCTGAACTATAATAACTGTCACATACTTACTAAGACTAAAGGTGAGGTATGATTCATAATGGCTTGGAAGCAGACACAAGTTTCATTTCCAAACGAAAAATACAATTTTTTTTTAACCCTTTAGAAAAGTTGAAAATAGCAACTGCTGATGGATTCTGCATACCATTAGCTCAAAGCTGATCTTAAGGCCAGGTTAACTAAACATACCAAACTCAAGACTTGAAATTTAAGACAATATTTTATTACTCAGCATGCAAATTAAAAGTCTTATGTACAGGAGGAAAGAAAAGCATCAAGTCTTTTCCAGCAGAGTAAGAAACAAGAATTTGCATCATTCAGTTAGAGTTACTTGACAGCTGTGTATCAGAGAGATATAAACACACCATCTAACAACAAAGACAGTCCAGCTGATTCATTTCCCACCCATAACTACTAGTAAATATTACTGATCAATTACAAATAAATAAATATTATATTAAGTATAAAAATTTTCCATCATTAAAACTAAACCCACCTTAAATACAAAAATAAAAAAATTATAAAAAGCCCACAACAAATTGTGTATCCCCTATACTATTACTCAAATACAGGCTAAGTCCAGGGTTTGTCATGGAAAGCTATTTTAATACTTTTTCACATGCAATACATTTCTAACGGTACAAGGCCAGAATAACACCAATGGCACGCAATGTACCCATCTTGTAGTCTTTTTCCCCAACAACAACCTTGACCTATGAGTTGGTAAGTTTTCACTTTATGATTTGTTGTTAAGAAATGTAAAGTCTTGTCAGAATATGTAAGAAGTAAAAAAAAAAAAAAAAAAGAGGACAACTTTAATAAGGACAAGAGTCTTTGACTTTAATTATCCCTTGTTGCAATCCTGACCTTATGTATGGACTAAATAAGCAAGGCCCTGGTGAGTCACGATATATTAAAGGCTCAAGTTTAACTAATATATCTTTAGTGGTTGAAATGTTTTAAAGCTCTACCAATACACAGACAGAGGAAATTTACTTGCAGTTTCCTTTGCCTTGACCTTGAGAAAGAGGCATTGCTATGTTATGTGACACAATGTTGAGTTCTGATATACATGCTATTAAAATTTTTGTGGTTCAAAGCTTGTACTCCAGACAAGGATGCAAGTACATGTTACTTTTACCCATGATATGACCTTCACCTTGTGACAGGAGTCCTAGCTATGTTATGTGACACACCATCTAGACACGATACGTACATGGGCAAAGTTTTAAAAAAATCTCTCCAATTCTTACAAAGTTGTGGGCAAGCTGAGCAATAGATAACAAATGGATTTAGAGCTGAACCTGTCATGTCCAACTTAATATTGGGCACATAAAAAAATGTTACATTTTGTACATGTTCTATCATGGTTTTCTATTCAAACAAGTAAAATTGCACTTTATTACAGATTTACCCATCTTTAATCTGTTTAACTGCAAAATTATTCATCAATGGCTTTTGCAGAAGAGCAATGTTGATCCAAAGTTTAATTTTGTGACTATTAAAGATAAAGGTATTTTTGATACTTTCAAATAAATGTAATTGAAACCAATGGCCTGAATGGAATTATAGATGGACTAATGCACCTATCATTTGACAAATAGCACACCACAAGAATCCTGGACTCTCCTTACATTGTGCACATCTGTTTAAAAAAAAATCTGTGATGTTAATGCGTGGATCACATTAGAGACTTTGGTCTGTATGCTGACCCTTAGACCTTGGACTTGGAAAAGTAGAGGTAAGAAAACCAAGTTTGCGGATTTCTTATCAGATGTGTACAATTACATGTCAACCCAGCCAACTCGGAGGTTTGACTGTTCTTTAAACTATTTATTAGAGCTTGGTCTATTCTTTAATGTGCACTTCTGCAAATTTTTAACAAGTTGTACAAAAAATAATACAAATTTGCAGAACTACCCTTTTTCATTTTGCATGCTCTACCTATATTTCTTTGCAAAATCCCTTTGTTTAAAAAATTCTCCAAATTTATTGATGTGTGCATCCGATGCATTAATTATTTGTGCACAACAGTACATTTCCTTGGAGTAGACAATGCCCTAATTAATATTCCAACAAATGTTTAAACCACCCTTTCACTATGGTTGACCAATATTTCCATTTACATGTTGGTATTTGGCAGTATCCAGACAAGCTAGTTATCTGGCCCTACCTTTCATCAAACTTGTCAACTCTAGTACTTACTCAACCCATAATTTGTCACACTGAAAAAAAATGTTCAATTTAAGGTCAGTATCTGAATCTGAAGATTCAAAATACCAAGCATTCACAATTACAGTTGGGGTTTTATGGCAGATATAGCTGCTGAATGAAAGTGGAACCTGGTCGAGTTTTTTCCACACTAAGTCTGTATCAAAATTGTTAACATGTTGTCTGGATTCCACTGCAAACTACACATAGATAAACACAGGGTTATACTGCAGACATTACAAGTGGACATTGAATTATCAGGCTAGTAAACAAAGATGGTATCAAAGATGTCTTTTAATGATCACAAAATCTTTAAAACACCTTTTCAAATTTTTCTATTGTTTTGCAAATTATTTGTACATGAAAACTGAATATGAACATGTCAAGATGCAATTTCTTTTAAATTTTTTGACAGATTTTAATTGTAATTATTTATAATCTTATTTTAGTTCATCATCTGTTTAATAAAGCAATTAATTCTTATTACTACATGCTGTCAATGCATTGAACCAAAGTTTAAACACCCCACACACCAGTTTAACGTGCAGTAGACAGCAACTTGTTTGTATATTACTCTATTTGCTCATGCATACACATACCCAACTGTAAACAGCATTGACCCAGATGTGCTCACACATATTGCAATGGCAGGTAAGGGTCTTCACTAGTGCTATGTGTTGCTGATCAATTACCAGAGCTGCCAACCCGCCAGACTTGCAATTAGTGAAAAGAGGGATAAAAATTAGTGAATTTTGAACAGTGAAAAATTATACCATGACACTAGCTTCCTCCACTTTGATGGTCAGTACTGCATTATATGAAAATCCCAAGATAAAAATAAAACACATTAGTTACACTGATTATATGTACAAATTTATTTGCAGCCAAATTTACTGATATGCGCAAACTTCACGCTATTTGTCATATTCTGTGGCAGACTTGAACTTCCTCAACTGGGTTATGGTAAATTTGTTTTCAAAACAGTTCAGGTTTCTTGCCTGGTGGTTGCTCTTGGTGACTAAAATTGTTGAAAATCTTTAATACCTAAGGAGGCACTAAAGTTTCTTATTTTTCCTTACAATAGGAAATACTCTTTCACTGTCACTGTTGTTGCTCCCCAGCTGAGAAAGGCAGGTTATAGTCGGCAAGAAAACTCACAAACAATGCTTCAGCACTGGTAGCTTGCAGGACTTGAGTAGGTGGCTTAAAGTACTCCAGAGATGAAATCTGCTGGGGTTGCTCTTAATTTTCCAAATATCTATATGATTTTTGCTAGCAGTGTGCTTTTTCACATCATTCTGCCACATACCCATAGGGACTCATATTGCTGCATACAATTTATGTCATACATGAACTATAAAACAATATTATTATATAGTACGTGTACGGCAGGTAAATTGTAAGCAATGGTATGAGCCCCTGTGCACATTCCCAATTCTACAATTCGCAGCACACTACTGTGCAAAAAGCGTAATGTACATCAATGTTTCATGGCTGAACGCAAGGCCAATTTTTGGTGTACTCCAATCTATGCTTCACTTTTTGTGGAATACATATCTTTTTCCTTGGAGGTGAAAACATTTTAAGTGTAGTGTAACTTAACTATGAAATAGTATTAATCCAGAAGATGAAATGTCGAATGGCGAACGATCAGTGGTGTTGGTACATGCGCGGAAAATATTAACTCGAGCAAACTACGATATATGCTAATCTTTCAATATCTCAAACATTCCTACACTCAAAAAAGCTGTCTTCATTTAGTGTTTGTTTAAAAAAAGTTACAGTTGCAATGAGTATGTACATGTGCCATTTTTTAAAAACAATCAGTTGAGCCCCAGTCTTCTTCAAGAGTTTTTGTAAAACTTCTAAGTATAGACTATATTCTTTACAATGCTTGCTACAGGGCAAACTGTAACAATTGGATATAGTTCTACTAACATTGCGACTATAGCAATACAGGACCGTTATTGGAATCAGTGACAACTACTGCTATCTTTACTTGTAGCACTTAATGGAATAAAAGTTATTCCTGATTTAAGCCGATTGAGAAATCAGGAATTCACGAGTTTTTTTGCATACGGCATGAATTGTTATCAAGAGTCATGAAATTGATGCCAAAATTGTGCAGGTTGGCAGGTCTGACTGACCCTTGGCAAATGCAGTTTTAGGCAAAACCATGTCTACCACTTGAGGAAGCTGGAAAAAACTGATATGATCTATCTGTCCTACTTACCAGGGATATTTTGGGTTTTTGTTGATTTACTTGCACTTTGAACACAATTGGTTATATAAAGCCGAGGAAGTGGGTGCCAAGTGCCTTTCCAAAGGACACACCGATGCAGCTGACCTGGATGGGTATTGCATCTGTGACCCTTAGACTACGAGTCCAATGCTCTACCAACTGTGCTATCACTATGCCTATTTACCTAGGGAAACAGTTGAGAATATTAATTACAGCCTCTGCAAACAATAAAAATGTTGCACACGGGATTCTCCAATTCAAACCATTCACATCCAAGTTTTTCTCCCAAGTCGAGGCATGCTGACATGGAAGTCACACTGAATAATCAGTAAGTGCAACTCCAGTTGGTAAAATAATTTAGCTTGCTAAAAGTAGCAACTCTTTCATTTGCAAGATGGAATTCATTTAAAACATTGTTCTGGCTAGTTACTTATGCCAAGGGTTGATGTGGAATGACAACCTGTGATTCCAAGCCAACAGCACAGATCCAAATCTACATGTAAATTATAAAGAGCAGATCTAGGTCCTTTGTAGTTGGGAATGCAGTATACGTATTGTACTTGCACTGATATTAAATGTCTTTACAAGGTAGGTACAGTAAGAAAGATCAAGTCACACACATAACTGAACTTTGATTTTTAAAAATGAAATAGATAGCACAAGAATTGGTTAATTTGAAGAAGAAAAAAAATTTTACCCCCCAAAATTAAGAACAATGATTTCATCCACTTTCAAAATTTACTAACCTTTAACACTTAAACATGTCAGGGATTTGAATGCTTACAATAAACCCATTTAAATTATTAAATGCAAGAAATGTCTCTAATCTGACAGGTTTTTTTTCACATTTAAAAGTCAACTGGATCAATATAAAGTGTCAAGTCAAACAGGAACTACAATGCTCCGAAATTCTGTCAAAAAATATTGAAAAATTAAACTCAACTTGGTTGAGCTGAAATGAAATTTGCAACAGATGCGACATGATGGATGGACATAACACTGTAACACCTCCCTCCATAAGGTGTAACCCCTCCCACAATAAGGTGTTCAATCTCCCTTTATCAAAGTTCAGTGTCTGCAGTATCACCTATAAAAAACATAACAAAGATATCTGTACCCATGAGTCTCCTGCTGTAGTTCACAAAGGCTTGTAATAAATAAATAGTAGAGATTTCAAGATAAAAATATCAAAAATACATAATATTCCAAGTATAAATATATGTATAAATTATATACAATATAAATAATTTCAGATTACCCATGGATACACTCAGTATAGTACAAATGAAATACTTGCCAGAGCAACTTCACAATCTTGCCTTAAAACAAACTTTAGATACTTATATCAGGTGTATTCTGTCACCTTCCATCAGCCAACATAATTATTTCATATTTAGTTGATCCATGTTCTTAACTCTTCAGGTAAAAGTAATGCTGGTGTTTGCAACAGATCTGCATGTTGCACACTTGACAATCAATCAACTGCTCACCAATAACTGGTTTAGTTTTTCTTCCCCAAATTTTTATCAAATGTGATTTTTATAAAGTTAAGAATGTGGTTTTGAAGGTGGCTTAGGGTTCATTAAATGAAATTATTTTTCCTGTTGCAAAAATAAATTAAAACAGCACATGACCTATGACACTCTACTACTTAGGTTAAATGACAAGAACTTTCAATTATCTTTATTAAGGATGGTGTCAACAATTTTCTACAACACTTCCCTTTGAAATATTTCAATGACATGAACAGACTGATTCAACTTGGGCTTCTGACTTCACCTTCTCTTCCCCAACTCAAACTTCAGCAGCAGCTCCACCTCTCCCTGTTGCTAGACTAGGAAGTTAATGGTCACGTCCACTGGTACGGTAAACATTCTAATATCTGAACTAACTTGTGTATTGACATATGATATATTCAGTTCCTATTATTGATAATGTAAAAGATCATACAAAGTTCCCTTGGAGACAATATCATATTTAAGAAAAAAAAAGTTTCATTAGGACATAAAAACCCTTCATAAATGTCAACGAAATAAAACAAACTTTCACGCAGTAATAGATTTCATGCAGTAGATTGTGCTCAACGAATGATGGTCAAATTATTGTTTTGTAAAACAGAATCAATCATTAATGACAGTATTGATAATATTGATGGCTTGGGGGTTTTCGGTGAAACTAATTTACACAGATCAGATGGAAAAATATAACTCCAGAAATTCTGTTATTGTCCCTTTCATAATCTTACAGACTCTATCCTAAACATTCATTAATATAATATTTTCCGAAATTCTCCTTCCTTTAATGTTATTAAAGACTGTATATTAACATTTGAAACCTCTTTTGCGAAATTATTGTGATTTCCCGTTTCAAGTATCACCATCTGCTGGAACAATATCGAAGCAAGATTACTGTCAAGTCTAATCAGATAACTAAATTTGAATTTCCCCCCTCGACACAAATTTTGACATGAAAGGTCAGTGGTAAAATACTTTGTTACCAATTTTAGTAACACATAAAAGTCTGATACTGTTTTTCCTAAAACACACTATATTCAGTAACACAGAATGGACACTATGCCTTAAACATGGAAGAACTAATACCAAGCCAACAACAGCTTTCAGGAATCTAAACTGCATTTGATAAAGCTTTCACGTTTAGTGATATAAACAGAGAGTTTCAGCAGCTAATAACTTTTCATTCAACAAGGTACTTGGTTTTAGAACTACTTTTCATTCATTCATTTCAACAATTTCAAGGTCTATTTCTGAGCAACTTCAGAAGGAAAAATATTACTGCACAAAATAATGTTGGATTTACCCACTAAGCATCCTGTACTTTCACTAAAAGACCAGATCTCAATACGAAGAATAGTCATTTATAATATTGACCATCTTGGTTTGCACTGAAAACTGGTCTGAAATGACGGTACAAGAAACTGGACTATTCAAGTTCCTTTATTAGTCTATAGATGCTGATTCAAAACATTTACAGGCCAACTTATCAGTTTCAAACAAATACTAAAATCAAGAATCACATAAGTTGTCAAACTTGTCTACATGACTTAATCTGGGGATTCTAATAAAGAAAAAAGCTTTATTACACTTTATAAAGCTAACAACCTGAACAAAACACTTCATCATATTCACACATGGTTAAGGATTAAGAAAAAGTGCACAGAATCACATTTTCCACTGAACAAGTGAGAAGAAAATACAAGCAATTTGCTAAATTAAACTTGATTCAAGTTCAAAAATTTTGTCTTGTAAATGCAAGCAATTTCAACATTTTTGTTTAGAAAGATCTGAATCATATGATAGATCTTTTTGTTTTCGACCTTTTCTACAAATATTTAAATTCGGTAAGGAAATGAACATGACATTTCATAGCGACACCAGCTAAATATGACTTGACTACTGATGGGAAAGACACTGTTAAAGTTGCAATTGTGTGTTCAAGATTTCCCATATAAATATATTCAAAACATATTCACTTATTTAAATTGTGTGCAAGCAAAAAGCATACTTTCTCCTCCATAATCAGTGGATTTTTTTCTTGCATATACTTACTTATTTGTAAATATAAATACAGTATAACAAGAGATCCCCTTTTTGTTGAGCACACCTTTTTATTTAGCTAGAAAGTAAAAGACTAACATAGACATTCATCTATGTGGACATACATGTATGGATGCCAAAGTGATCACTATATCAAGCTTGCGGCTTCATACAAACTTGCATGCAAGACTTAGTCCAGCTTAGATGAACAGGAAAACAAATCTTACAAAGAAACAATGTGTAAATAGCAGGTCAGGATCTTTTCAATTAAATTTCTAAGTGCTAACTCGGTATTGTGTACCAGACTGCAGCACTTGGGTGACTTAAGTTGACCTAACCTAGGCCAACATGCCAAGACTGAGTTAATTCAGTAAAGTTGCAAGAGAAACAGTTTCTAACTGGGTTGAAATTTTCTGGTTTGATAGTGATATTTTAACATCACCTCCAGAAAATAGGAGTATTTATGACATAAAATATAGCTCCTTGCTTGTACCATTATCAACGGAATGATGGATATATCTGGTGAATGTCTAATTTCACATTGCAAGGCCAAACATTCCTGAAATTGATCTGGATCTGTCATTGTTGGAATTCTTCTGACAGAGTAATCTTATTTTTACAGTTTTGTTACAACAGCACTTTATAAACTCAAGCATTTTCAAAGTAATGTCAGAACTCGAGTCTTCATTATTTACCCTATTTCCACAGACACTGCCTTCACCCAACTGCAAACACCAACCCAAACCTGCAATCACACTCTACCATACACCAATATATAACATGAGTCCATTTGCAAACTGCAGAGACCAAGATCTGCCATCGCATAATGCTTTACGCCTCAGCAGATCAGGACCTTTGTGGTTTGTAGTTTGACTCGACTTGTAAGCGAGTATACATAGTATGCTGTTTTTTCTAGTAATGCTTTCAAGCAAACCACACAGATTCTGACCTGTTGATGCATTATATTACTACATATCTGGGTCTATGTTATTGCAGATTACAGTGCACTGCATACACTGTATGTACAAGTCCATTCTTGCAAGCAAGTTTATAAAAATGTCTACAAGTGGTAACCATGATTTGCAGTCATTATAACAGTGAAGATAACATACATGTTAACATGATCATGACAACTTTCTGAAACATTAATGTACACTTGTACAGCTACAGAAATAATATCAGAAACAGATTCAAATAGGTTGACCTAAGTATCTTTTCCACTAGGACTCTGAACAAAAGTTGGTTAATCAGCCTGCTAAGCATTGCAGTGTACCCGTAACACAGTATTCATTCATGTTAATTTTGTTTATATTACTCGGCAAAGAATTTAGCTTAAAACTGATGGTTTACAAGTAATTTAGAATTTGTACACACAGTACAGTAGATCAAGATTAATTATAGAGGATAAAATAAGGATCACAAAACAAGTTCTCAGACAAGTAAAATATAAGAGAATGAAAAAGGGAAAGATTAATTTTCATATATGGCCTGAAGCCTGACTACGTTGGCAAGACAAATGTATTCTTGCTGTTGTAAGAAAACAAACAGCTATGTAAGTCTGTAGTGCATGCATGTGTGCAACATTTTACCATTCATTCCTAAATGGGGTACATTCTGCAGTTAACAAAATGAAAGGATAAAACATTAACATTCCTGTTGTCAAGGGTTGTATAAAGCAGATAGTATTACTACACATGGTATATACTGACAAGCTAGCTGCAGTGGCAGAGGTTAATGGATGGGTTACCACAACCAATACACATGATATATATAATCATGATAGAACATTAGTAGATTAAATAGTAATAGGTGGCTTGAAGAAGGATACATGATCACATTCCATAATAACTGGCACAAAACCAATTTTCATCAATGTTTTATCTCCAGTTTTAATGTAAATACATAATGAGTGAATATACAGTGCCAAAAGAAATTGCTCTATACATATTGACACAGGATTTGCCTTGATTTCTCAAAGTTATTTCTAAATTTTGGAAATACTACATCATGAAGAGATGATCACTGATCTCTCTCTAATCAGAAATGCATATCATTTCTCAGTAAAGAAATGTGATTGTCAAGAAAATAAAGATAACAAAAAAACTAAAAGTAATCTTTCAGTCATTAGATTACTATCTGACAACTTGTTACAGACAACATTTGCAAATCAACTACTTATATATATGAAGTTCCATTTCTGCCACTGCTGCGAACATGTTGGTTTTAATTATGATAATAATAACTATAGATGTACGCGAAGTTGATCCCTCCCAGTGACGCGTCCCTCCCAGTGATGACTCGCGAATGCTCAGTAGGTCGAGCCGATGAAGCTATACGCTGTGGACTAACCCAACTCAGTCCCAAAGCATGCCTGACGACCTGAGGAGTGAAATGATTCGGCTCTAGAGACCCAACCTCTGAGCTGGCCCTAACCCTCCCAACGCGATGCCAACCCCAAGGCCCCTTGGTGTGCACAGCAGGTTCCCTTCTGCCAGCACAGTTCCCGGTTTACCCCAGACCTGCAAAAGAGAAAGAAAAATGTGAAAATCAGTCTTAACAAAGATTATCTGTACTGCAAAAATTTATTATGCAATTAATCTACATGATTAACTAAGGGTTATTCAATTTATCTTGAGGTGAAGAAATGCACTTGTTACTGTAGTGAGTGGGATTGAACCTATTCTGTCCTGTTTTTTTTCTGCATTATTTTTGTGTTAGTTTCATTGGAGTTACCCTAAAGAAAAAGTGGTGTCCCCTCCTCCAGGTAAATCTGGTTTGGTTTAACATTTTATAGCAAAGCAACACAAGCAGAGTAATTAACTATTATTAAATCTGTGCAATAAAAGCCAAGTTTTTAATATTGTTTATGTAAGAAAAAAAACTTTAAAAAAGAAAGTCTCTCAAAGAGAGACATTCGACTGTCTGAAATTTTCATCCAGGAATTCAGTATAAGACCCAATCCTTCGTTTTATTGCCGAGTGTTGAAACCACCTCTGGTATTCTGGAATAGTAAGATTTTCAAATTAGCCACTGTGGCTGCCATATTGGCTATAGTTCTCATTTAGGACAAACAAGATACTTTTGTTTTGTTGGTTTTAACAGCACTTTTAACACATTACTGGCTATATCTTGCTGGGGAAAAGCAAGGACACATGAAGACAGTCGACCCCAGCTGACCTGGGTGGGACAGACCTGTTACCATCAAAACACATTTGGTGAAAATCTAATGCCAATATGACCACCATTTCATGAAAATTAGTTTTCAACATTTTCTTGTTAGATCCATAGTTGATACCTGTGGGATATCATTTTCAATTAGGTCCAACAAGATGTAAGAAGTCTTTTGGTGAAAATCCAACGTCAATATGACCATCCATTGTGGAGAAGTAGCTATAATGTCATTTTCAAGATGGCTGCCATTGTGGCCAAACTGTATGTCAGATCTGCATCATTTTCAATAGGTACCAACTAGACATCTAAGCCAATGATATTAATATGACTTTCCGTTTAGGAGTAGAGACAAGATCTGCAAGATGCCATGGTGGCCATATTGGATGTTAGATCAACACCTTTTACAAATGGACATGAGAAGTCTTCTGGTGAAAACCAAATATTGACAAGAAGAGGAATAGCATTAAGATTTTCAGGATTGCTGCTTTGGCATCCTTACTGGATATCAGACTGGCACATTTTTTATTTGAGACCAGCTTGACAACACAAAATCTTTGGTAAAAACTCCATGCTGATATGATCATCCATTCAGGCAAAATAGTGTTATTATTTTTAAGCTGGACGCTGTATTGGCCACATTTTATGTCAGATTGCCACCATTTTCATTCAGGACCAACTTAACATCGTAACAAGTCTTGTAGTGAAAACATAATGTTGACATGACCATCGACATACAGAAGCAGTAGCAATAACAGATTTTTTAAGATGGCCACTGTGCTGAACTTATTAAATGTCCGAGAGGAACCACTTCATGTAAGAATAGCTAGACATCATTAGAGGTTTCCTGGTGAAAAGTTCATGTCAATATGACTTTCTGTTCAGGAGTAGCTATGACAAGTAGCTATGGCATGGCAGCCATAGTAGAAAACAGATGAGCACCACTGTCATTTAAGACCAACCAGACATCATAAGTAGTCTTTTACTGAAAACCTGATGCTGATATGACCATCCATTATCAGGAGTATCAATAACAACATCGTTAAGATGGATGTCTAAGGGGAACCATATTAATTCACAACCTGCCAGACATAATAATTCTGGTGAAAATCCCATGTGATGGCTTTCCATTCAGGAGTAGCAATGGCAAGATTTTGAAGATGGCTGTCATAGTTGCAATTATTGAACTGTTTTCAATTTAAGAGCAACTAGACATCATAAGAAGCCTTTTAGTGAAAGGCCCATGCTGACGTGACCATATGTTCAGGAGTAATGATAGCAAGTTTTCGAGATGACAGCTGTGAAAGAAATATTAATAAGTCCATTTACGACCAATTGATGTCATAAGGAATGTCAGAGTGACAACAGGCCATCCCATAAGCTCCTCTCGTCTATGACCAGTAGAGCTAATAAACTGCTGCTTTTATTTCATCATCAGTGAAAAACAGGTTACTTATGTAAAACACCATTGTCGCAAGTCACTGGTGTCAATTCACTATGCTCATTTCTCACCCAGGGCTACCTATTTCCTTGTTTTCAACAAATAACAACAAAAATATGCCATGAACAACACAATTTAACAATCTCCCACACATCAAATTGCCTATCTGATGAATCAGTAAGTGTACATTTGGAAGAGCTGTGATTGCTTCATTCAAACATACGATCATGTTGGGTCAAAATGGCAAGACAATTTTCTTGCAGTTTCTTGTTTCGTATTTTGAACCCTAGTGTACCCATGAAATCTGGCCTGATACTGTAAAGTGGTTTTGTTGAGAAAGTCGTTCCATGATAAAAGTAAAATTATTATAGTTTCCCAATTTTTTATTCTCCTAGATATATAATGATACCAAGGCTGGGGAGCCATAGACTCGCTTTTTCCAAATAAAAATCATAT
Organism: Megalonaias nervosa; assembly: GCA_016617855.1. NCBI lineage: Eukaryota > Metazoa > Mollusca > Bivalvia > Unionida > Unionidae > Megalonaias > Megalonaias nervosa. Next base: position 21,620 of record JAECUM010000034.1, read on the forward strand.
GAAAACCAACTGTACATTACCTTTTGTAAATAAACAAAATGATTGTAATTCATTAAATTTACTTCAACTATTGCCTGAGTTTCAAACTTAGTAACAGATAAGTATCAACTGTCAGTTTTCCACCAAGCTGCTACTGAAGCTACACGCTACACCAATGCTATGGAATCCACCCCTGGACATAATTTTGACAGTGCATTCCTAAGAAACATTTAAATGAAGTTTTATCAAAATTGGCAAAGGCCATTCAGAAAAAGCTGAAGCAGGTTTTCCACATCAGACACAAAAATCATATGTTTGAGAAAGGTTATTAATGTTTAAAGCAGGTGTGCCCCAAACAATGAGTTCATTTAATAATAATTCATCCCAAATATGAAGAAAATCCATCAATGCATTTAAGAAAATATAAAGCAATTGAAAAACTGAAACCAAACCTTTAACACAAATTATGACTTGGACCTTTATCCCAACATCAAAAGGAGCACATAATTTCTGCACTATCTGATGATTTAATGTGTGTGTGTGTGATTTAGATTTTTAACATAGCTTTAACAATTTTCAGTCATATTGCAACAATGACTGCAGTGTAGTTTATAGTGATGTCTAACACTGGGGTATCATGCCGCAGACATGTAGCATGATGTCCCACCCAGTTACAATATCCTGACACTACGCTGACCAGTCCTAACACAAACCTCTTAATGCTGAGCGCCTAGCAAGGAAGCTGTCAGTACCATTTTTACAAGTCTTTGGCATATCTCATTTACTAACTGATTTTGCATATTATCCCTATGCTAAGGAACTCAGAGGACACATCTGTATCTTGAGAGTAATAAAATAGTTATTTTGTTTATTTTCATGACTTGCTAATGTCAATCAAAAATATCTTGTTTGTAATTTAACTAAGTAAAATTCTTTGTAAAAAATGTATTAACAGTTCCTTTTGTAAAATATAAAATATCCCATGCATTACTGATGCATTTCAGTTGTCAAATCTTCACTTTCAGATTGCAGACTTGACAACCCTGATGAGACCATCACAGTAAGGCAGTAGATTTTCTTTCCTAAGTTTAAACACTTTTCAGTATGGTGTAGACATTATCTACCACTAGTACAGTTGCACAAACTTCAGTTCCAAACCCTATGGAGCTCAATGGCTTGTTGCTATTTCTCAACTTGACATAAGTCTTGGATTTGTTTTCCATTTCACATAACGACAATCATATCTCCTGCCATGAGACATACTCAAATGGACTTGTGATGTCCAATAAATGTGATTGTGTCCCTTCCAGCTTTTATTCACAAGAATTTGAATATTCCTTTTTATTCTTCTGTGCTGATTATTAACACTTTTTAAGAGGCTTAATTTCTATTTCATCTTCCACATTGCTGGACGCCATATTTAAAAATTCTATAATCAACAGTTGGATCATTCAGATGCTTCACAAGAGAAAATATGTAGTTTAAAGCGTCTGAGGTACTACTGTAAAGTTATTCTGGTTCCCCGACTAATTCCACTATCTGAAACCTAGATCCAAATCAAACACAGCTGAACCAATTATTGGGATTTTTCGGCAACATTCATTTTTCCATTGTTTTTGCTTTTATTTTCCTTATGTCCGTATTTTTAAGGGTAATTTTGATAAGACTTAGGTCAAAATCTTAAGAGTTGGCAGGTCTGTAAATGTGGCAGTTTTGCATCTTGTCAAACTCTTAAATTCTGGCGGTAAGTAAATCTTGGACATAGTCCACAATCCCAAAATGCCTCAGGGCTGTTCCATTAAAACAAATACCCCCCCCCCCGGAAGGCACTTTCGAAATCAACCAACCCACAACAGAAGCAATTTAAAAAAATTATGATCCACCATCAGATATGTTTTAATCGAAAAACACTGCCCCCTAGAGAAGCATATTTTTTTTAACATAACTTCTGGCTATGGGTTAGTGGGTGGTAGAAGCGATTTTAATATTGGGTTGGGGACAGAAGCGATTTAAATGACAGTTGGCTGGAGGTAATCTACTGAATTCTTATAGATCATATAATCTACTGCATATTTTTATTTGTATTCATTCATTATAATCAATCTTTTGTCCTTTTGTTTGTTTGTCTGTCAGCCATGTTATGTCTCTGATACTGTGAAATCACAAACTTTCTTGGTGGCTTATTATTTGTAGATGTCATTAATCAGTCCCTTAATAACTACTAATTTAATGTCCATGAATATAGATTTTATATTAGGGATTTCTCTTCTAATACAGAAATCATGAATTTGTATCCTTACTAAACTGTGTGTTTACTAAAGTGATCACTATATTTTGCTATTTTTCTTTGTTCTCAGGCATGCTGCTTTTGATTAGAATATTAGTTAAATCTTGTATTGCTTTAAATGTGTGGTCAGATGCTATGATTCCCTTATTATTTTTTTCAATAAATGTTTTGGTAAATGTATAATAAATGATTTGTCAGAAAAAATCATTAATGCCTGTGAAAGTGATGTCGCATTATTTCTGCCAACTTTTACACTATATCATTTCTTGTAAGGGATCATCCATAAAGGACGTCCGCAAAGATGGGGGGAGGGGGGTTGTTCAAATGCGGACAAGGGGAGAGGGGGTTTAAAGGACCTTGCGGACGCTAGTATTTTTTGTTTTGATATTCTGTGCTGAACAGCTGCTTTATGCCTACTGCATGTATTCCAGTATGGTTTGTGGACGTCCTTTATGGGTGATACCTAAGTATAAATTATTTGTTAATTTCAATTTGTACGATTCGTGCCACAGAATATATATGAATGGGTTGGCATTAATACATAGGTCTGGCCCCAGTGCCTGAGGTTGATTACATGGCCCACATATCAACCCTGCTAGATGGGGATGTCCACAGCCACATGCGAACAAAAGCGGACAAGGGGAGGGGGGTTTAGGAAAACAGGTATTATCTGCGGACGTCCTTTATGAACAACCACTAAGAACATATATTTCAGTTACCGACTTTTTTATGCCTTGTTGCAAGACTAATATAAAGTTTTTTAAAAAAAAAAGAAATGTAGCAAGTCAAACATTTTTATATCATAAATTATATTTTTAAAAATGGATGAAAGTCAAGGAATCATTTTTTCCCAGAGTATTCATAAAATCAGTGTCATTGCAGTTAACTGTATTGTCAACAGCATCATCATCATCACTGATGGTCTAGCAGTAACATTCCGCACTTTTAATCCAGTTGTCACAGGTTCTATCTCCCACTTCTAGTCTTTCATACGAGACTTATACATATGGTATAAGATGATTGTCTTGTGATACAGATCTGAGGGGCTTCCAAGGCAGAGTGGTACAAGATGCTTGCCATGTGATTACTTGCCTCCAATGTGTTCTTCCTCCACCTAATATACTGTTAACCCCCCCCCATCCATCATTTTTGCCACAGCTGTATGAGTTTATAAACTTTGACTCTAGTAATTTTTGTAGACCTTTGAATATTGTCAATTATGCCTTTCTGACCGTTACCTAAAAGTCATCATCAGTTGGTACAAATGGATTTTTCATGGTAAACATACGAGATGGAGAAGTCTTGAGCAATCCTGCATCACACGCTGCCAAAAAGTTTACATTTTAGCTCACTTAAAGTTTCTCTAGCAATGTACATTGTTCCAACCAGAACTGTTATAACTTATTCAAGCTATATTCACTGATATCTGGAGATGTGCATCTGTAATGAATATTTGTAACAAAAGTATGAGAATGCATCAGTGTTTTTCAATGATGCATTTGAACTGAGCAACAACCAGAATCAACAAACCAAGAAATGAAATTATTCACATCTCTCAGGCAGAAGTACAGTGAATAATCATAATCTGCCGAAAGATTTTTCAATCTTTAAATTTGCCAAATTTTTTTCCAATCATACTGATTCAGTGGACATAATCACCAGAATGGACAGAAACAGACCGAAACAGATATAACCAGAAGGTTAAAATCGATTTGAGTAGCTAAATTCATGTGGTTTAGTTAACTGTACACCCTTTATTGTCTTCCCTTTGATGTAATTTCTTACTGAAGCTGAGAAAATAATGTTGCACACATCAAAAAAGAGGCACACTTCTACTCATTATTGTTGTTATTATACTTCTCCATTCCAGCCTGTTCTTATGATCTTGTCCCCCCACATACTGTTTGTCTTGTTTATGATATGTATCTAAATTTGTCACTTACTGTTCCTACTACTATACTGTTTGTGAATATGCATATCAATGTGAAATGCAACGGGGAGACTAAATCCAAGATAGAAAACCTCTACAGTTCTGGATGTATTCTGCTTGGATTCCATGTTTCTGCACAAAACTCAAAGTTCAAGACTCGCTGTACTAATTCAGTTCCCATTGTAAACCTGTGCAAACACCATGATATTAAAATTCAATAACTTAAAATTTTGAGTGCTCATGATCACATTTGTATCAGTATAGACACATCTATGAAGACAGCTTTTGTGAAAAGAAAACCATAACAGCTGCACCATTTTCTGGATTGACACAAATTTGAAATGTGTGCTTTCAATACTACGCAGAAGAGTCAGCTGCTGATTTCAGTAACGAGTCTTCCAAACTCAGGTCTGTAAAGTGACAGAAATTATGTTAATAAAACAATGTCCCTGACTTTTATCAGTTACATGTAGGACAAGCTCTCAAAAGATTCTTTTTACTAAAATCTTACTTTCATTATCAACCAATCAGGGACAATCAAACCATGTATACTCTATTTTATCTTCACTGATTTATAGTATGGTTCTCGTTCTTTCATATCTGTAGTAATGCTAGTCCTTCAACAACTCTCAATGGTTGTATGCATTTTTCGACTATGCTGACTGGACACACTGTAAGATAATGTTCAAGTAACAGAAATACCATGGGATAACCACAGACCAATAAAATCAAATAAAATGGTCAAGTTATCTACCCTGCAGGGATGCTGCCAGGATTTCAGGATTTAATCAAAGTTTTGTGTGTGTGTGTGTGTGATCTCCAATGAGGAAGTGGTGGCAGGAGAAATAGCCATTGTTAAACATCTCCCTAACACTTAAATATCTGTCACTCTTTCTTACTGTTCCACTCTGTTAAGGCTCTACTGAAATCAAAATACTCCAAGAGATGTCATCTCTAGTTGTATAGCGATTATTACTGTGATGTCGTTGGGCATGGTCATGTGGTTGTGGTGGGGTCTTGGTTGGGTTGGCAGAAAGACCATAGGCTTACTCCGTATTTTACAGCTAATTACGATGTTGTCAAAAGAATTACAATTTTTCTAACAATTCATTTGGACTCGGATTATATACTTGATTCATAGTCAATGAATAGGTTCTAAAACTGATGTGTTTATTTTGGAACCATTTTCCTCCATCGCATTCAAGATTTGAATATACCAAAGGTGAAATTAGAACAGTTGCATCCTAAATTACTATCGTGGCTACTTTAAATGTTATTAAATGTGAGACTTTAATGCCAGAACTCATAGCTTCAGTGAATTTTGGGTTAAAAAATGAATTTCTTCCCAAACAACTCAATTTGGTGCAGATTACATTGTTTTTTAATGATACTGAGAATTCTTGATGTGTAAAAATTGCACAAGAAACGAACAACATCAGATCAGGAAATTGATACCACTTGGGAAAAACTGATAGGAATACGCAGAAATAATGATAATATTATTTAAATGGAATATGTGGTTACAATACGAGTGCTGGTTCTACAACTTTGCAAAATACATCTTGTACAACTATTCTGTTGTTTCTAACAACACTCTGTAATATGGCCAGAGATCTCGGAAACGCTTAATTACGCATATTTGGACGCCAATTTTTGATTTGGGACGCAGAAAATCACCCACACAGTAGTCCTCCGTACGCACTTTTTTGTTGCAAACAGGAAAGTTTTGCGGCAGAATAAATATGTTTTAATCACTATGAAAACTGAAGCAATGCTTTTATTTTAGTTTGTTGCCAACTTCTTTGATCAAAGGTCGCCGGCTTGCTTTGATGAAGGTGCGTGTGTTATTGAAGGCGCCGCTAAAGGCTCCCTTTGAAGGCCCAAACAAATACCTGTTTGTTATTGCTGCGGCAACATCAAATAATTGTAGAACATTGAGACAATTTTTTTTTTTTTTAAAAATTTCCTGAGTATATATCGGTGCTTCAGAGGTAATCAGTGTTCATTGAAGTTGCAGCAAAACTATTTTTTTTTTGTTTTTTTGTCTTTTTTTTTAATTGCCATCGTGTGGTCAACTGTAGTCATTTCACGTTTGCACCCTCAGAGGTGGTTGATTGTAGATAGTCAGTTGCATGGCTAGTTTGATTATATTACAGCATACAGTATCAAGGCCAGATATCAGCATAAGTGGATTATGATATAACAATGCACTGTTAGGGTGGTTTGTCAATATGAAATAAGGATTTGTTTATGTAACAATAGATTCCAGTGTATTTTTATATCCAAGTTTGCGGCTTCCTGTCATGGTGCCTTTGAATTTCTCCACTCCGAACCCAAGACTGTATATACCGTTTTTATCAGCCAAAAATGTTGCCAAAAATATCGCCAGATGGTATATTTTGTCGCCAATAAGGAAGACAAAATCACAATTTGCGACACTGGCGAAGCCCAATGCGATCACTGTTATTGATTTCAATTCCGATTTTTGCCGTATAAATATTGCCTGCGAACTCGAAATCAAGAGACTTGGACAAAATGCCATTTGCAAATTTAGACAAGTATTTTGGGGTTAAACGGAAAAATGAAAAAGATTTCAAAAAGATTTAGAACTGTGCTAAAATTGCTAGAACTGATAGTTCAGATGCGACAGTAGCCAAGTGTAAGAAGAAAGTACGTGATGCCTGGCTTAGTGGGGACTGCAACTTTTGCTGGTGGGACTCCTATTTTTACCAAATTAGGAGTCCTGGACTCCTAGTTTTAAAATCCTAGCGAGACTTCTGATGGCAATAATTTTTGCACACATGAAGTTGACCCACTTTATACTTTAGTCTCTTGTTAATTAATAGTTCTAGATTTTACAACAAAACTATGCACATTTTTACCTTTATCACACCTTTAATACATGATCACAAATATTTAGACTGTAAGAAAATAGAAGTTACAATTTTATTAAAAGTATTGGTACCAGTAAAACTAAAGGAGATGGTAAAAAAGAATCAGGATGAAACAGATTAGTAGTGTAGTAAAGAATCCATATATCAGAATGACATCAAGTATTTTTTCATCAGTTTCATCATTAGTTAATGACACTGCTTCAAAATGTTGTGTACTTGATAACAGTAATCCAATTTGTAATACAAATACCAAATGATGGCTTGGAACTAAGTGCCAAAAGGTCTGCAGAAAATATCAACATCCTCAAAATATACATAGGAATAACCAAACACAAACAGGACAAATTTTATCCATCTTGCTTTGAGTTTACACAGTTCAGTCTGTTTCTTATGCTTAATGTCATTTAATTTTTGCACATAGAGAGCATGTACTTCATTTGGCAATACATCTGCATGATATGAAAGTTAATCTCGTTATTCTTTTGTTGCCATGGTGGTTCTGCCAACTAGAGATCTACACACACTTAATTATGTTGTATGGGGATTCTCTGATGTTCCCTATGAGCATTAATATGTTGATTGTTTCTGAATATGATCCTCCTCCTCTGTGTATGAATATTATTCTGTGTTGAGAACTCCCTTTCATTGCCTACTGTCTGAAGTGCATATGCATAACTAGCTTGAACAAATTAATGTTCTTTATGGTTGTGCAATTTTCAACATCTCACAAGTATGGCCCCATGGTCATGGGTATTCTCTTCGATATCTCTGTTCCAAAAAGAAAAGTTTTCACTAACATGAACTCTGCCAAAGATTCACTTCCATGAATCAGTGCTTTGCTGCCTCTTATGCCAGATTTTTTCTCTTCCATGATGATGTATTAGGGTTTTAAGTCCAACATTCCCATAGTCTGCTTGTTCAGACATGAGTATCTTGAATAAATATAACCGGCATCCTGTCCATCCAACATGTACATCGGACTCGCACTCAACATCAATTTAGGGCCCAAAATCACACACTGGTATTTCCAGTGACATTTTCCCAATGTCCAACAGACTGATATACATGAAATTCATTGTCATCATAGCCATCACCAGCCAGTATTTGCCGACTGAAAACGTCGTCTGACGACAAACCCTTTTGTGATTCAGCCATTTTGGTTTCCTGTGTGGCCCTTATTTGAAACAAGCATTTGTAAAACTTCCATGATGAAAGTAAGGTTAAAACTCCCATAAATGCTTGTTCCAGGGCCCATGAACCAATCAAATTTAGTTTAACAGCCATTCATGTCGAACCAAAGTATCCAGCTATTTTAACGTTTGCCTTCCTGAATCTGGATGTTGCATCAAGCGCTGCTACACTGCTACTGGCAACGCGAATTACGTCGTGAAATGCACTTTTAAAGTTAAAAGTTGAATAAAAATTGCATACTGCGCAAAGCACGTTTTATATCCGCGATGTTGACGTAATTTGGGGAACGCATATTACTGCTTTAAAAGTATGCGAATTCGTACAAATTAGGTGCACTCGCGTGTACTAGCATCATTTTCCGACCCAATGTTTTATTCACGTTTGACCGCTAGGAGGGGGTTAGATGCGACTTTAAATACATATTCGTTATTTTTTCTGACAACCCCACCGGCGATTTCTCATTTTGTTAATACAACCCACAACAGAAGTGATTTTCCTAATCAACCTTCCACTGTCAGAATCAAAATTGTTTGAAACACAACCTCCTACCGAAGTTTTTTGGAAGTGCCATCCCCGGGGGGATATATGTTTTACTGGAACAGCCCTCAGCAGAAATGATAAATTTTGAAAAACACCGAGATACTGTAGTATGAATTGTCTTGGCTTCATGATGATTCATCCCATGTATGGAAATAAGGGAAGAAATATAAGTAAAAAAATACCTTCAACCAAAACCTGAATGTATATTTTATAGGCTTCTGGTCTTGAGTCCAAAATAAGGGGCAAGTAAGTCTCTCAAAGTAAGAACTGTCTTAACTTCATAATTATTAACGCCAAGTGTAACAAGAATCTGTAAAGGGAATTAGAAAATACTGGCAACTGAAAAATCTTTAACCGAGACCACAACATAAATTTTCTACAACTGGGACCTTGAGCTCAAGGTAACAGGTGAAAGCGAGCTCCTCTTAGAATTGTCTTAGCTTTGTGAAGATCCATGCTTAGTATAATAAGAAGCTATCAAGGGATTTAGGAAATATGTACATATGAAAAACTTTAACCCAAACTTTAAGAAATTGTTGATGATGATGTCAATAATGTGCTATGGCAGTAAAGTGCCCGTTATATCAATATTCCCACTAACTGGGCTCAACAAAAGGAGAAGAAATGTTTGAATCACATTCTCAAATGTTCAAAAACTGATGCCTTTGAAGAAAGAAATGTGTTTGCCTTAGCTGGAGAACAAGATCCTTTGTCTGCATTCTAGAACAAGATCACATACAAATTAAAGGACCCATCAGTTTTTGATCACAGCACTTTGTGGGTCATACGCATACAACAGGGTTTCTACATCAATTCACTGAAAATTTCTCTTTTCCTAGAATTCTTCAAATTTATGACAAAAAAGGAAAGAAGGTTGGATCTGAACAAAGGAAATGAAAAATATTGATCAACATGATAGGAAGGAAAACCATGGAGATTTTTAATTTTTGGCCATTTTTCATACTTTTCCATGACAAATTTTGTTTCCAGAAATTACATGGTGATGGGAACCAAACGCAGTCTCAACACACTGATGAAAGTGCCATTTAAACAAAGTCTGAATTTAAGTCTGACAAGACACTGACTTTTGTCTTAAGAGAACTGGTGTTTCCTGCATTTTATCCAATAGAATTTCCTACCTTTGTTGGAAGCAGGTCATATCCCATAATGAATATTTAGACGTTCTCGTAAAGGTTGTGGAAATTGATCCGAAAACTTGTTCCAGTTTTCCTCACCAACTTGATCTTTAAAGCCATGTAAGATCTGTGAATACCAGAAAAACATTTAATATTCAACCTAATGACATCAATAAATTAATACTAAACCAAACAATACATCACGCTATCCAGCTACATGTCAGTAAAATGATAGATAATGTTCCTGAAACAAATACTGAAAGGAATATAATCGAATACAAGAGGACTTAAATAAATTAACAAAAAACAACAAATTTCATACTTTAACCTTGGCTTAATCAACTATCATTCAGTAATCATCTTTTTGGTTTTAGTCAGACCCCTTCCCATTCTATCTCCTAAAACCTTTAACCAGACATAGTTAAATGCATTAGCAAAATTCAAACTAGAACTATTAGAAATGGATGTATCATAATTTATTCAAAGGAACTTGAACAGAAATTGTGCTGAAATACCCAAGTTAGGGGGAAAATGGGAATTCAGGAAACACAACTCTTCTAAAATAATGATGCAGAATGTTTAAAATTTAAGCCCTTCAATATAATTATAAACAACATCTCATGTAATGATATAAAACTGATCGACATGCCATAACTCTGTCCAAAACAGAGTGGAGGAATCAAAAGAATAATCTTTGTCTATGAAACAATGTTGACATCCAAATGAATCCAAATATCTTCTGTGATTTTTGAGCTATGCTGGTTACAAGCAACATTGTTACAGATAATAAACTGACTGACAAACATGATTTTTGCTTCATTAATTTTAAGAACTATTATCTTGGATACAAATCATTGGAATCTGCATTGCAAAAGGTGCTCTTTCACATTTGGAAAAACATACCAATCTTTTCTTTAGCAGAGTTTTAAATACGGCATCCAGAAACAAGTTGGATTCTTTAACCCTTTCATCACTAAGTAACTCTGTAGGCATAGAGTCCTCAACACTAAGTAACTTTGGAGTTGTAAAGCAAAATGACTTGTGGACTTTGAAATAACATATATATATGCCAATTTTAAAGATATCTGGCTGGATCAGGTGTCAAAATCAAATTCTATGAATAATTCACTAAAATGTGCATATCTATTACAACTGTTAAAATACAGGTGCAAACAGGTAACACAACAGGTAAAATACAAGTAATTATCTATTTACCTCTTAGAAAACTTAGAAAGTTCCCAAAACTTGTTCAATTGACCCTAGATGTACTCGTGAATAATTCCAGTAGCAACACAAGTCTTTCTTTCAGGTATTTGACTGGTAGAAGCTTGTCAAATTCTCGTTAAAGTTAATCCTGAGTAAAACAATAAATTTCACAAAGCTGTTTTTCTTTTACCTTCAAGTAAAATGAAACTGATCACACCAGTATAATAATTGAATTTATAGAAGAATCTATCATTTATAATGTCTGTACATGTAATCTTTATTCAATTGTCACCTGCAGACTACACAGATAAATCTTCACTGCCAGTAATACACCTTTGTATGAAAGTCCACAAAACAGGTGCTCCCAGCATTAACACACTTTGGAACTTTGCATTTGTCACACAGAGCGTAGTTTTGGAGCGCTTGAAGGGATTATCTGTCATAGACACACCTGGATGGATGGCCTTGTAGATTTTGTGCTTCTTGTTGCAGACTTCACAGAGTCTGTCAGCACTCCCACTTGGCACAGGCCAGTGTGCTTTCTCATCCAGTCTTTCTTCATCAATGTTCAGTTGTCTTGGTCTTTTGAAGGTTCTTGCTACTTGCTAAATATTTCCAATAAGCTCATGGGCCACATCCATGCGAAATGAGAACAAGTCTCTTTCCCTTTTTCCAGGTGGATTATGATCCACAACTGTACCCTCCAAGACAAAGGCATTGTAACAATGCACACACTCTCAATTTTATCTCTATCCGACAATACCATCACAAGGTTTTCTTTTCTTTATTCAATCTTGTGCTCTGGTCTAACCTGTCCACACCTTCCATGTATTTGGCATAATTTGTCACTGTATGTGTACAAGGAAGATGAGTTCTTGTTCCATCTTTATTCCGCCACTCTGTAGTTTGATCTGCTACTGGTCAGTGACATGATGAAAGATAGTAGACAACATGATTGTCTTTCCAGTAGGATGCTAGCAATGGCCCACTATAAGCCAGTCTGATGTTCCTCTACACATTCTTCTAGCAGCAGCATTTGATTGTACCAGGGCTTTAGGATAATCTTTACGATTTGTTCTTATTGTTCCACACAGTTATGTTTTCCACTGGTACAGGTAATCAGCCAGGTGAGGGCTTGTATAGAAATTGTCAGTGTGTATCTCATAGCCCTTCATTTCAATTGGTTTGGTAAGTGCAATTACCATCTCAGATGACAGGCCAAGGTTTCTATTCACAACTTCTGCATTTTTTCCAACATAAACGTCAAAATTATAACAATATGACGTCACAGCTCTGCCAGAACTCATATCTTTATTCCAAACTTAACCGGCTTATCTTTCATGTATTGTTTCAAGCTGAGTCTCCCTTTAAAAGATAACATTGCTTTGTCAACCGTAACTTGTTTGTGAGGGACATATTCAGACTGGAATGCATGTCTTAAATGGTCTAACAAATATCTCACCTTGTGTAATTTGTTATTTGCAACACACCTGTCATCACTGATGTGCAGGTAGTGTCTGATCTGAAAAAATCGAACTCTGGACATAACCTGGCCAATTTTGGATCCCAGAAGCCAGTGCTTATCACCTTCCAACCAATACAATTCATCCCTGTCAAATTTCATAGTGTCCATAATAATTAAAAGTCCATAAAATGCCTTGATTTTTCATCTAAGGTGAGATCTGTCCACACACCTGTATTGCCTCTGGCACGTTTGTTTGTCGCATTCAAATTCATCAGACGGACAATGTTTCCAAAAACTTCATCTGAATAGAATATTTGAAAATATTCCAAAATTTCCTGGAGCCATGTAACAGTCAGGTGGGGTCCAACTCTCTCAGAAAACTGTAACAAATCTCTTTGGTTTTCCAACTTCGTCCAAACAAAATTATGTGGAGCGTACAATTCCTCCCATTCAAAAGCTTCAGTCCTCTTCATCGTCATCACTGTCACCCACAAGTGCATGTCATTGTCTTTCCTGACGTCTTCTCTCATTTTCATCCAACTGTACTAGGTCAAACTTGGTAAAATCCTCTGATAATCCAAAATCTGACACTTCACTCTCATCTGATCTTTCTTCGAACTCTGCCAATTTTTGAATACAAATTTCACCATTCGGAAAACTCGTTAAAAGTGCCTAATTTGTTCCATATTTCTAGTTGTATACAAGCTAAACTCACGAGATAATCCATATATAATATCTACACTACAAAAAGGAAGTTATTAGCGGTACTCCGAAATTTATATAGTCTGGTATTATGACGTTACAGGAGGACACTGCTCCAGACCGGTAAAGCGGTCCGTAGTTTTTACGGACTTACTCCCCCTGGACCGGAAAACCGGTCCATAGTGATGAAAGGGTTAAGTAACTTTTCTCTTCACACACAACCAACCCTGTCCCTGTTCAAACACAAAAATAGGAGAATGCAAAACCACCCCTCCCATGTTGATGAGTGGATATAAAATATGAATGTGCTAATGGAATACAAATTTCACACCAAAGTGACTGAAATGACCAAAATTTAACACAGGTGCAAAAGACAAAATGGACAATTGCAACACCATATGCCCATCACCGATGGTGAGGATACATAAAAAATTTAACTATCCAACAGGGCATGATAATAAGGAACTCATGACTTGCACATCAATCACATGCTAAAACTAGAGGTAAAAAATGTGGACCTGAAATCGCCAACCTAACTAACATTTGCCTAGCAGCCAAAATGTAAGAGTAGTTGGCCAAGAAATCTGGATCAGTAGGATGCTTTCTAATTTCTTCCAATCCTGTTAAGCACACGTTGTGAAAACAAGTCTGTCAAGATTTCTCTCGTTTTATACCTTCATCCAAACTTGATAGCACATCAACACCATATGTTAAATATTGAAAGGCTTTTATGCCATGAAGTTCTCTGTCAGATTCCTCCAATTCTATTGACCAGCTATTAAAAATAAAGTTTAAATTTTTTTCTTTCTTTTCCTGCAGTCATATCCGTATAGAAATTTTTATCTTTCTTTCCCTGCAGTCATGTCCATATAGAAATCTCAATCACTTGTACAAACTTTTAAAAAAGGTTTTTCTATTTTCAGTCATGGTGGGTATATCTGAAAGTAGCTTGGCATTCTTTGTACAACCTTCAACTGAAAATGCAGTCAAATTTGGTCAAATTCAGTGGAGTGATTTTAAAGAAAAAGTTGTCTAAATGTTTTTCTATTTTAACAATGGTAGCTATATTTGATGGTAGATCAGTATAATTTGTAAAAAACAAATACCAAACTAAAGCCTATCACACCAGAATTCATTTGCATATATCTGAAAGGCATCCAAGCTTAAATGCTTATGTCTGTTTCCATGTTTTTTTTAAAACTAAAAAGTAAGTTAAAGGTTTTCTGTTACTAGCAACATCAGCCATATCTGATCACTTAATAAAATTTTAAAGAACTTCCAGCAATAATGCTTTTATCAAATTGGTCAAATTCTGTTGAGTAATTTTTGAGAAGTTGTTGCACGGTTTTGCTATCTTAAGTAATGATGGTCATAATGGATGATGGATCAGCATCATTTAAACAATTCTGAACAACCTTAATGCCAGAATGTTCCTTGTAAACATGCATGCAAATTCTTCACCATTTTTGAGCTGTAAATTACAACTGTTAAGGAAAATGCACAATGAAACAAAGATGATAATACATGAAGGGCCATTCAATAAGCTCACCTAACCTTAAGGCCCAAGTGTGCTAATGAAAACCTTTATTCAAAATTTTGACAAGACTATGTCACAAGAAAAGTGATTCACTGGTCTTAACATTTTCTTGTGCACTTGTGCATATAATCATGTTTTAAGGATTTTACAAGTTACCATTGTCCATTATTTTATATACAGATTATAGAATTTGAACTTCTTTATATTTATATTTTATCTTAATGTACTTAATGTTTACATTTACTTAAATGGCTTATCTCCCTTAAGTTTCGTGTCATTCATTTGTATAATATTTAGTTGCCACAATACTGTCATGTTTATGCTATGGTACAATAAAATGCATCTACATTCTACATATTAAACTTACCTTGTAGAACATTTCTTTAAGATCTTGCTTGGGGTGCATCCATGATGCAATAGCATCACAAAAGAAGATAAAGTCTTGCACCACCCCTCCTGGGTTGACGCTGATCATGTGACATACCCCTCGAAAAGCTGAGTCTTTTTCTTCATTGTCCCGAATATTTCTCAATGAAGTACACCTGTCATCATAAAGCAATAATTAATTTCTTCAAATGTCCTGTGTTTGTGAATGTGAACAAGATGTTCGTGACAGCAAACAGCCAAGACCTGAATCTGTTGTCATCCAATGTGCCAGCAGATCAGGGTCTGTGCTGTTGTATCCACTTAATATTTAAAGGAACAGCATAAGGTCTGATCTCCCTGTACATTAAGTGATTAAAGGAACAGCGTAAACTCTGTCCTTCCTGCACATTAAGTGAAGGTAGATCTGGATTGATGCTGTTCAAACTTGGGTGCACATTCTAAACATTTAAATACAAGAAGAGGACCAAGTGGCTCTAAGGTAACTCACTTGGCAGAGGTATCCCCAATAACCAAATGCAAGAGAAGCTGAAACAGAATCCATGTCAGAAGGATGAATTTTGTGGAATTTCTTCAATCCAGTCCTGTTGATGGGATCTTTTATAACAATACTTTCAAGGTTTCCTGATTTTTCTGTGTTCATCCTTATTTAAAGCACATCTGCATCTATTATCCATTTTTAACAATTTTTATGCCAAGACACATTTTGTCTTAGTTGGTCTAATTCTGTACAACATTATTTTAGACTTTTAAGTTTTTTCTACTTCTAGTAACTGTAACCTTATTTGACAGCTGCTAACCATCATTTGTGCACATCTGAAAGCCATTCATGTAATTTACTTGAATTCTACAGAGTGCTTTTGAAAAGATGTCATTTAAAACATTTTCCTACATTTAGTAACAGCAACCATATTTCACAGCAGATGGACCTGCTTTGAAAAATTCAAAGCCCTTAATGCCAGAATGCTTTGTGTCAACTTAGGTCTAATTCTCTTAAGTAACTTTTGAGAAGAAGCCGTTTAAAGGTTTTTAATTTTTTTAATGGTGGCTGTATTTTATTGCAGATTAGCATCATTTGTACAAATCTTGAAGTATTTCCATCTTTGCAAGCAAAGGTTCCAATATGTTAACTTAGCTACACCTTGGCGGATTGATCCAACATTTCAGTGCTTTAGGCCTGTGAATTTCATTGGATGCAGCGGTAAGCTGCCGCATCCAATCAAAATCAAGTTG
Organism: Megalonaias nervosa; assembly: GCA_016617855.1. Classification (NCBI taxonomy): domain Eukaryota; kingdom Metazoa; phylum Mollusca; class Bivalvia; order Unionida; family Unionidae; genus Megalonaias; species Megalonaias nervosa. Next base: position 38,104 of record JAECUM010000034.1, read on the forward strand.
TTTGAATTTGAACACTATTCCTAAACAATCAAGACAAGGGGAGCACACAACTGGAATGGACTAATAAATTAACAATCTTTCACTGCCAATCTGTGTTTGCACAAATATAATCTTTCCTCAAATACACCTTAAATAGCTTCTCTCTGGTATGAAGTCATACCTTCGAAGTTAAACTTGCCAAAGTATCCTTTGCAGTTAACTGCCTCCACCACTTTTGGCTGATGTATAATGCACCAATGGTACACACTATTGGTTAGTTGGCATTACATACTAAGAGAGATAACTCAAGAAATCCAACAGATGTCACTAGTACAAAGTACTGAAATATCAGATCAATCTGCCAAGGTGTAAATAGCTTAACATATCGAACCTTTGTAGTGAAGATGTAAGTACTTTCTATCAAATCTTGAGCAATTCTGTTAAACAATTTTTGAAATGATGTCTTTTAAGATTTTTATATTTTTGGAATGGTGGACATACTTAATGTCAGACTGGCATCATTGATAAAATATTTTAATTAATTCAATCCAGCTTGCCTGTTATCAAGTTATGTCAAGTTACTTAACGACTTTAAGAAGAAGTCATGAAAGGATTTTTCAAATTGTTTTTAATGCAGGGCCATACCTTAAGCACACTTATGCTAGGTGAGCTACTAAAATGTCCAGTTAAGTAATTTTGTTTTACTCAGAATTACAAAGAGGAAGGCATCCATATGACTTGTTACACTGAACAATAAATAAATTTTAATCATATTGAATTTTGGTTTAACCTTAGTGAAATGATGATGCATCATCAACTCCAATCCCATGGATCCCATAGATTTTTTTATAAACTGGAATGTCTATAAAAGCACCGTCAAAAAGTCATTTGTCTTTAATCCCTTGGATTTATGAGAGAGAAATTCATGTAATTTGTGTCCCTCATGTTCTATAATTATGCAGTTCTTTAAGTTATTACTAAAATTCTTGTTTAGGCAACATTGTTCAGCAAAAAGATACTCAAAGAATTAACACCTTGCCTGCTCCCCTGCTTCACAAATAAGTTTCCAATTTTAACTGACCTTGACCTTGCAGGAGGATCACATGGATGGTAGTACTGCATGAATATGAAAGGGCAGAGTAAGCTTCCTAACTCTATAAAGTATGACAGCAATCCATCCCTGGGTTTGGGACCCATGAAGAGACCTCAGCAGAAATGGTTTAACTCCCCTGCAAGCCCATAGCAATTACATATGTAAAATTAACACAATTTTTTGCACTTTCACATTCACTTACACTGACTTTCAACCTCACAATCAAAGACTCAGTTTGGGGTGGGGTGGGGGTCCCTTATTCAAATGTAATGCAACTATGAAGTTGAAAAAGATTGCATATGCTGAACTAGATAAAAGTAGACAGATTATACAGAACTCAAAATGACAATTTTGGCTCAAGTGATCTTAACTTTTTAACTCGGGACCCAAGAATCAATAGGGAGGTGCCTCTGTCCATGTAGAGACATATTTTTACGAAACTGGATACAGGAAACATGACCTATCAAGCAGAAAACCCCAAAATGACAATGTTGGTTCAGTGATTCTGATTTTGTATCTACTGGCTCAGATTTGACTGAAAGATGTCCCCACCAATGTGAAATCTACCTATGAAGCTTGATGAATATTAGGCCAAGAAATCTGACATATCGGCAACTTTTAAAAAACCCTCATTTTCAGCTCAAGTGACCCAGATCTTAGACCTAATAGGCCATTTTAGAGTTTAAAAGTTGGTTTTCTATTGTTAGTCATGACAACCATATCTAACGGCCAATTGTCTCATTTGTGTTACTTCAAAGGCCTTCAAACCAGGAAGCTTTGACATCTTTGTTTTTGAGATGTCCTTGTCAAGTTTTTTTTATTATTAGAAACAGCAGCCATATTTGATAGTGAATCTAAATCATTTGTAAAATCTTCAAAGCCTTTCAAAGCAAAGATGCTTTGTTAAATTTGTTCCAAACTTTTCTGAGCAGTTTAGAAGCAGCAGCAATTTTTAAAGGTTTATCTCCCATCATATTTGATGGCGAATTTATCTCCCCTCATATTTAATGGCATGAACTGGCAGAATTTACAAAGCCATTTGAAGGTTTTTTTAAATTTAGGTAAAGGCACCCATATTTGATGACACATTGGTATCATTTATAAAAGTTTTAAAGGTCTTCATTCCAAAATGCTTTCCATCAAATTTGGTCAGATTCTGATCAGTGGTTTTTGATAAGGCATTTCAAGGTTTCATTGCTACTGTGTCCACATTTGTGGATTGATATCATTTGTACAAACCTGAAAGCCCTTTATTGCAAGATGCTTTTCTGCTAAATTTGGTTGTAATTTGTAAGTGCTTTTTTCAGAAGAACGGCAAATGATGCACTCCAGATGCATTACCATACTGCCATATTTGATACCTTTGACGAGGACCATCTTTTGGCCTGAACGATGCACAATCATTCTGAATGGTGAGAAGGTCCAAACAAACAGATGATCTTGCTTCAGACTGAAAATGTCTACAGCCAAGGCCCTCTGGTTTGGGACCGGTGAAACAAAAAAAGGTAACATGCTTTTTAGCCTCATCAGAAAGAAGTCCACCAAGGTCCCCTCCACACACCCCCGACCCTATCTGAACAGGAAGTCTGCTATAGATTGATGCAGAGACCATTCCATGAAGAAACTCTTGTAACTCTCCTGGACAGTCTTTCTGCGAGAATATTCTACTTGCCTGGAATGAAGGGTAATGAACTTGAAGGGTGTTCTCTTCCAAGGTTTCCCACCAAAGGAGGCTCCAAACCTCCACATACTGAGAAGAAGCATATGTTCCCACTGGTCACCTTAGTTACACTACCACCAGTGTGATGTCAGGAGACCATCACATGATCCTTAACTTTGTTAATGCACTTCTGTGTGGCTAAAAATACTGTCACAAGTTCAAAGTTTTTCAGCTGAACGTAGTTTCTTCCAGGGGGTGTGTGTGTGTGTGTGTGATTTGGATTTTTAATGTAGCTTTAACAATTTTTCAGTCATAGCGCTATGATGTATGCAGTGTGGAAGTTTTCAGTGGTCTAGCACTAAGGCATCAAGCTGCAGACACGAAGCAAAATGTCCCACCCAGTCACATTATCCTGACACCAGGCCAACCAGTCCCAATACTAACCTCTTAATGCTGAGTGTCTAGCAAGGCAGCTGTTGGTACCATTTTTATATTGGTAGGACTCGGCCAGGGTTCAAACCCATGACCTCCTGCATCTGAGGCAGATGCTCTAACCACTTGGCCACTGGAATGGTTTTCTTCCAGGAACCATAAAACTGGAAGAATTTGCCCTTCCAGCTCCAAAGGAGTGTATAACCCCAAATCTAACATGAAAGAACAGACAGGAGCATGGTTTAGGGTTATGAATGAGGACTCCACTCAGAAACTGGTTTGACCAGAAGGAAAACCTAAGGAGGGAGAACAGTGCAGGTCAACTGCAAATTTCAAGGTCCCCGGTTGGGCTAGATATAAGTGATCAGACAATGAAGTCTTGGCTTGCAGCACCTCCTAAAGATACAAGATTATCTCTATTATATCCAGTGGGACATGAATCCCTTGTTGGTGAGGTAATTCATCCCAATGTACACAAGATCCTGAGATGGAACTAGTTCTGATTTTTTTCAAGTCTTGGAACAAGTTCCTGCAAGACTGTTATATATCAGCAGGATGACTCTTATCTGAGGACTTCTGAGAAGCCACTGTGTATCAACCAGTCATGAAAATTCTGGACAGTAAGAATTCCTAGTAAAATCTGACGGGTGGAGACTACTTCCATTACTCTGGTCACGGCTATGTGTGTGAAGCTTATGCTAAAGGAGCAACGCACAAAATTGGAGAACCTTATGATGCAGGAAAAGCCTGAGGTATATTCTCTGACGAAAAATTGTGATATGAAGGAATGTATCCTTCAGGCCAATGAACAATGCCCAATCACCAACTCTACTGGTGTTCCTGACTGAAGCTGAAGTCTCCATCTTGAATTGTTCCTCAAGAACAAAATTATTAAAGGTGGAAAGATCAACAGTCAATTGAAGCTGTCTGCCTCTTTTTGACACATGAGAATATGGGAGTAAAAAGCCAGAGACTCATCATTCAATACCTCTCTTCTATGCCCTTTTGAAGAGAGTGCATCTCCTCCCTTAACCAGGCCAGATCTGACTGGTGGAAAAGCATGGAGGTCCCTGCCACAGGAGAATATTCTTGAAGCTGAAACTGTTATCCTTCCTTCATTTTAGACGGGACCCAAAAATCATATGTTATGCTCATCCAAACCTCTGAAATGGCACCTAGCCAAGCACCCACAAAAATGATCTGAAGAGGAATCCATAGCAGGAGAGGGAGCAAGTCTCTAGGACTGCCCCCTTCTCTTGTATTAGGAAATGGAGAGACCCACAAACTTCCCCCAGGCCTTTCTAGTGACCTCACTTAGCTACAGATGAGCGAGAGGGAGGCATAAAATTGAATTACTTCCTAGGCTGGGGCAGTATCAATTTATGGAACTTTACTGAAAGCCCATGAGGTGATAAGAATGAACAAACTTACTGACCAGATTAGAGAGGTCTGGAACAGATGTAAAGGAACAATATTGTTTATTCATCAGATTGTGAGATGCAACAGAGAACAGCCTTAAAATGGTTCTTGCTTTGATCCAGCAGGACTTTACAAGTGTCCATACCTCCAGCATCTTAATTGGAAGTCAAGGGAAGGTCCCAGTCGAATTTTGCACTTGTGAAGTCCCAGTATCCAAGGGAATGGCTCCATGAAGCGGGCCGGGATGGGTGGGGGTGGAGGCACGAGACTCTCAAAACAGAATTTCCTTGTCCTATGGGCCTGAGGGTGGCTCAATCTACTTGTCATCATCAACAGTCTAATGGCATGCGTGCTGCTCCTCACTCACAGTGGATTGAGTGGGGGTAAGATCGAGTTTAAGGTGCTTAAAAGCCTTGTAAGAGAACATCCCATATCCTCCTTGCATCTAGGAGTGCTCTTCTCCATCGAAGAGCATTTCTGCTTCTGGGTCCTAGGACCTAGAGAAGAATCCCACATCATGCTGAGATTTCTAAGTATTCTCCTCCCACAGAAAAATATTTTTTTTCACGGCCAAGAGATGGACCCCATATTCTATTGGAATTCAGGAGTTATATTCCAATACTTGCTATTATGCTAATGTCTGAAGTTAGACTTCTAAAACTCACTAGTTGGAAATAATGGTGGTGTTAGACCCCATATGAGCATTCAGTATATATGCACACACACACACAATAACAGAGGTAGAAAAAAAATAAAGATATGAAGGAAAAGACAATACCTACCCAAGAAATCTGGAAACATCTAAAAAAAATAATTTAATTAATAGAAACGGAACAGTTATGACCTTCACTATGCCAAAAAGGGACAGTAACATCAGCATTCACTTCCCCCCCAAAATGGGAAAATGACTCGAAGTTCACAAGAGAGCTTATCATATGATAAATATACAACTGACTCATGGTGAAATGTATATCTAAATGCCCTGAACACATAACTGACATGAGAACAGGCAAATGTCCTGGACAGTCTGATTGAATCAACCAAGAAAAGATGTCACTTGTAAGATGATGGCTACTGCACATGGGCCTATGATGTGGAGAACTAACTGGGTCTATGTTCTTTCTCGTTCTGGACTTCTAGAATTTTCCTTTTAATGGGAGGATGGAATTTTCTTTAATGGACGAGGGAACTTCTGTCCCAGAAAGGTGCACAACGCTTTGGCAACATATAATGTATTATTGATATTTAAAGTCATTTAAATGTTTATCTACATCTTAGTAACAATGGTCATCAACATGAAAGCCTGTCATGCCATGTAGCTTTCCATCAAATGTGGTCAGACTCTTGCTGAACAAAAACCGTAACCTAGTGAAACTCAGCTAAATGTAACAGTTAACCCAAATAACTGAATCCTGAAATATGGGTCAGTGACCTAATTTTCATTGAAAGGTGTAGTACTGTACATGACACAACTAAATATAAACTTGTGTGACAATTTAAGCAAGTGTCTAAGCACATCAATTAAATTGAAACTGTGGCCTCAGAGATGGCTGGACTTCCTAAGAGATGGGTAGATGGATAGACATCAATCCAGAAGCCTAAATTCTTTCACAATATGGCCAATAAAAATTTTAAACAAAACCATGACAAAACTTATTACATTTGTAACTAGTTGTACTATTATTGTTTTTGTTTCAACTATCACTTAAACTATCTTTCTTACAATTAAACAGTTGTTAAAAATGCCCCCAAATTTGTGACTCTAGTGCAAATTAGTCAAAATTGGGATCCACGGGACCCAGGCTTTACATTAACATTCTGCTTGACACAATATTTGCCTGAAACTTAATGGTCATTTTGTACCTGGGTTGGTTATATAAGGGACATTTGTAATAAATGCATATCCTCATGGTGATTACAATATGGGGCTTTGCAAGAATTTTGTGTGTGTGTGTGTGTGTTTGTGATTTAGATTTTTAATGTAGCTTTAACAATTTTTCAGTCATATTGCTATGATGTCTGCAGTGTGACAGTTTACAGTGATGTCTAGCACTGGGGCATCATGCCGCAGACATGTGGCATGATGTCCCACCCAGTCACATTATCCTAACACCAGGCCGACCAGTCCTACACTAACCTCTAAATGCTGAGCGCCAAGCAAGGCAGCTGTTAGTACCATTTTTTAAAGTCTTTGCAACAATAGAGCAAATATGAAGTTAGTTAAAAATGTCATCAGACCCATTCTGGGTATATTATTAACACACCAAGATGAACTTAAAGATGTGACCTTTTTTTTGTTTTGTTGCAGAAATTTGTAAAATAGAACTAAATGCAAAACCTGACAAAGACATCATACTACTGACAACATTTAAAGCTTGAATGTCAACCTCCTTTGATGCACAACAGGATTATGATTCTAATAAAAAATCATTTCACAGACTAAAAATAATGTGCCTCCCAAGTAACACACAAATATATATGCATAACAAAACAAAAATTATATTTAATCAAATTTGTTAAATGAAAATAATAAAATTGCAGATATAACTGATGAAAACACTAAATAATATGGACATTTAAATTATATACTGTTTACTTATTACTGGCATTAACTTGCTTGTATGAAGCACAATTAAATTTTTAACAACACTCTACAGGAGAAAGAATGTAGCTGAAAAAGTGGGTTTGCTACAGTTAGTCTCTTGACTAAAAATCTACAAATGTGGTATTGAAAATCACTTTTGAAAACCTTACATGCATTGAATGTGTAAAGATACTTTCAGTTTCATCATTGGGTGTGAAGTGGTTTATCAAATATGAACTGTGAGTAGAGGATGCATTATCAATAATCCCAAAACACAGAGTAAAATAATAACTGTAATGCATGCAAAAGCTATCTTGTGAAAAGTTTTGCACATGTTGAAATCAAGAAACCAGTCCACGTACAATGAAGTGAAGAACACATACACCAAACTAGTTTTCCACCTTTTCATGATACGAACAATTCTTGGTACAAACATAAAACGATGACATGGAAAAAATGTTGGTACAATTATTAGACACACTTCATACACGTATGCCTAGCATAATGCAAGGCTGGTAAAAAAGTATACCTGATATGATCTTTTAATCTATATTATCTTTGCAAAAACTTGTAATCTCAGCTTATACAGTAAGATGGATTAACAATAATGTACTGACAAATGTACAGACCAAACAAACAAGAACATACAATTCTAGCATGTCTTCAGAATGTGTGGATTCTGAAATGGGCGCTTCCAAAGTGTAATTCAAACAGGTGTAAATATTTTCTTCTTGGGAAAGCAAATAATGTGCCTGATTTATCACCCTTACTTTAGGAAAAGCAGTACAGTCTAGTAATTATTTGGTGGAGAGGCTGTGAGCAATGGAATATACAAAAGACACCAGACCTGCCAACCCTAAAAAGACTGTCTCAGTAAGGCAGTTGATTCTTTTTTCCTCAAGTTTGATCAGTTTTCAGTAAGGTGTAATAAAATATCATATACTGCTATTGTAAAGTTGGAAAACATTCATTTAAAAAGTTCAGTATTCGAAACATGTAGCACCAGTAAACATTACATTCAAAGGATAAGTTTGTAAAGTACACACAGACTTTATTTACCTCAACCTATAGTACAGCTGCACAAACTTCAGTTCCAAACCCTATGCAGCTCAATGGCTTGTTGCTATCACTTAACTAGATGTAATTCTTGGAATTTTTTTTCCTTTTCACATGACAACGGCAATCATATCTCCCACCACGAGACATACTTAAATCCATGTGTTGTCCAATAAACATACTCGTGTCCCTTCCTGCTTTTCACAAAAATCTAACACTCCTTTTTTTTCTTCTGTACTTTTTATTAACACTTTTTAAAAGAGGCTTATTTTCAGTTTCATCTTCAACATGCATAGCTTGATGAACGTCATTTTTTAAAAAATTCTATAAACACCAGTTTGATCATACAGAGCTCTGCACGAAAAATATGTGTACTAGTGTAAAGTTAGTCTTGTTCCCTGACTAACTCTACTAAATCTAATATGAAACCCAGATCCAAACTAAACATGGATGAGCAAATTGTCTGGATTTAACCGCAACAAACATATTTCCGTAGTTTTTGCCTTTATTCCAGAAATCCGTATTTCAAGAGTCATTTTCGTAAGACTAAAAGCAAAATAATAAGGGTTGGCAGGTCTGAGACATGTGTTAAAGTAACTCCAAATGACATTTTAACCATAGGTGACTTTTTTAATTTCAGAGTCAAGAGGTAATACTACATTCTTTCTCTGTATTACGAGCAAAACATTAGTGTCAATATTTACTACATATGTTATCAAAGAGTATCAGAGAAGAAAATAAAGGAAAGAAATTGATTACACACCACTGCCGTATAAACTGTTGTAACATAGGGGCAACTTCCTGAGGGCATACTAAGCCAAGGCGACCAATTGTTATGGCTATGTTACCACGGTGACGACAAGACGTACGCAGACAGGGAGCAAATATAAAAGGGAAGAAACAGACAACCCGTCAACATAACATACAGTCAAGCATAAAAATAGAAAAAAAGATTATTAAATCATAAATCATTATAATCATAATAATAATCTAAATTGATTTTCTAAGAAAGTTCATCTCATACTTAGCAAATAAATACATAGATCAAAGAAACAAAATAATTATGTTGAAATCAATCTGATGGTATAACAAGATTTGTGTAATGATAACAACAACGATGAATAAGGTAAATGTGTAAATCTTTTACATGTTGTCTCTAAGCAACAAATAAGGTGTACATCTACAAGTGCGATTTAACCACTTCAAGTAGTCCATACATGTCAAAATGTCTTCTGTAACAAGGTATTCCCAACTTTTAATTCTTTAACAAGCGAATGTACCAGAATGCTCAATTAAGAACCTTTCCCAAAATTAACTCCTAACCTGTTCTTAATTATAAAAGACAAATGAAGTTTAATTTTCACTTTCAGTGCCAGCAAACAGTTTTCAGTCAAAAAATATTGCCTCTAGAATTACAATGAACTGCAAAGCAAGATAACTTCTGTAAGTATTACCTCAACTGGAACCTGTTCAGGCCTTTCTGCCAATGATCAAACATGGCTGATATATTATGCGCAAATCAAACAACATCATGCTATTCATCACTGCTACTCAACTGTGATCAATTATTTACAGCCAAAACATTCCCCCATTTCAAGCATGAACTAGAATTTTTTGTGACTGAACTTGTGCAAGTAATTCCATAAAGTTATCATAATGATTTTCATAAGGCTTTGTTTTGCCTTGTTTACCTTTTTTCACGCTGTACAAATCCAACGAGTATTTCTGAGACAGAATTTGTAGAAAATCAATGAGCTATTCCAACTAATGCTGACTCTGATCACTTCAAAGGATTTTCAGACATGATTCAGGAGTTCCAATTGATTCATGAAATTCTTATGATGTGACTAAATCCAATGCAAGAAGGAAATCAGCAACTTCCTTGACCAACCATGTAAGGGCTGTTCCAGTAAAATATACATGGGACCCAGGGAAGGCACTTTTAATGTCGAATAGACATCCACAGATGCAATTTAGAATGTTCTATTGTTTTCATATTTACTCTGGGGGTAATCTGAGTACCCTGGCATGTATTTTTTAAAAAGTACCTTCCCTGGGTACATGCTTCTTTAAATGAACAGCCCTAATTGCTTTTAAAACAAATTACTGGATGTGAAGTTACTCTACTCGACTTTTCAATAACTTTCCTTCAAGAGAATCAAAAACCGGACTATCAGTTCTAATCAACTTAACTTCCCGACATAAAGGTATAATTGAATCTTTAGCCCAAAAAACCCCAAACCCTGTTATCTGGATGAGATATTAATTTATAAAATAAATCAAGAATGAGTTGTCATCAAAACAATGCATATATCGAGATTAATGAACAGGTTACATTCAGACCAGATGACATGCATGCATTACTGAAAGTTGGGAGTTTGGGGTTCAGTTTGTTTACTGTGACCAAAGTACCGTATGTGATGCACATTATTTATTACACATACTCAGTAGGAAACTCATTTTGCCACAATAATTACAGATCCAAATGTTTGGGAATATACTGGGGGAACAACCATCTTCGCATTCAAGAATTTCAGGACATTCATGGTGCTTTTAATGTTGAAAATAAAGAGTTCAATCTGCAAAGATATCAAAACATTAAAACCACTTTACATCCTTAAACTCTCAAATATGGAATTGTTGCTCCTTTCCCAACACACTACAGGACAAAAATTCTGAAAAATGCTATATCCAATCTCCTCGACCAAAGATCCAGTACAATCGCTGGAGCATAAAAAAGTAGATTACTGTGACCTCTTTTTTCCTGTGATGAGCAGTACACCCCAATATATCTTTCAAGTTTCATGACTATACATGCAAAAGTGTCTTGGAAATTGAGCTAAATGCATAAACAACATTGAAGCCTACACCACTAACAATGACAACACCACCACAGGGAAATTTATACCCATGTCTTGCCTGTGCTTTGAAAGTATTAACAAATTTTCTTATCTATTCTCTGCATCTGCATTACATGATGTCACAATCTCACAAAATATCCACATTCCATCATAGTGTTTGTATTTAATTTCATTTTTGAAAATGGGGGCATTAGACCAACAATATGCACATAAAACTCTTAAAATGATTTTCATGTCAATAATACCCTGGACAGCAGGACCACTTGTCGTCAATATATACTGATAGCAACACTTATGTTCTGAACCATACAAACCGAATAGGCATAATAATTAGGAGACATAATAATTGACAAGACATACAAATACATAATAATAATGTACAAACTTGCTAATCACTCAACAATGAAAAACAATTCTTCAAAATATTCAAGGGAATACAGGAAACATACAAGTTACTGATTAGCTATGATTGATCAATTTAAAAATTAAATATTAAATCCTAAGTTTATCAATGCCAAAACAAGAATTAAATATTTTTTTAAATATAAAGAAAAATAATTAAAGTGAGCCATGATGATAAGCTGAAATTACATGACAAATATTATAAAAATTAACTTGTTTTCACTCTGAACAGAACTTCTTTTTCAACCCAATTAAATGGTTTTCCAGATACAGAAGAATTGAAATTTAATCAAAACATGTAACACTAAAAATATCATCATATTAAATTCACCTGTGTTCTCAAGCAGTGTCTTTGGGGTGTTAGGACGATTTATTATTTCAATCAACTGGGGAAGCACTTGTGTTACATATGGCTTCATATCTTGTCCTATGGTAGAAGAAAAAAAAAAAAAAACCATCAAAAACACCAAAATAAAATAGTTTGTGGTTTTTTTCACTTTTTGTTATTAATATTACAGAGATCTTTAAGATTTATGGACCAATCATTTCAAACAATGGCTTATTCCACATCCTTGCATTGTCTACTTGTTTCTTCTACATTCATGTAATATTTATTTTTATGTACAAATTCTTAAATATTTCTAAAAGTTAACAACATTCACTTCTCCATTATGTATATAGTATCATTCATTGTTTGCATCACAATTTGCACACAAGTTGTGATAAAATGAAAACATGTTTACTTAGTCCAAAATCAACTGAAATTTGACTAGATAACAAGTTCTAACATGAACTTTACAATTTTAACATGTTAAAAAAGTTGGTTTCAAAATTTTGATACATTGTTAAATGTAAGAAAATTGCATGCACAACTTACCCATTTTAATGGAAATTTCTCCAATAGCCCAGGTGGCATTATTGCACACAGAAATATACTCTGGATTCAAGTTATTTCCAAGAATCGGCATGAAATCTCCTGAAAAATGCAACAGACTGACAACTGATAATATTTCAACAATTTATAATCTAAGCATTCAGAATTCTCTTTTTCTGACAGTTCTGTGCCACATTCTTCCAATTACCTTCTCTGTCCCATTTAACCCAAAAGCTGTGAATCAGTAGCCTGGCAAAGTCCTATTTGTAATTTTTGCCACCTTTGTGTACTTATCCTAAAAAAAAAAAAAAACAGCTGGTCCAACGCTAATAGTTTTAACCAAACATATAAAGTATGTATGCAGCTATTGCTAAAACAGTTCATCCTTTCTATCAACCAAGCCCCATCCCCACCCCAACAAACTTCAATACCATGAACACTTTGCATGAATTGTTCATAATCCTAGAATATCCTCATTTGCATGACTTTCTCATCCGTTACACCGCTTGATCATAAATCCCATTCCTTTATTTAACATGCCAACAGTTCATTCAAAACATCAGACTTGAGGGCTTGAGTATCCTTAGGCTTTCAGTGATTGAGCTGAGGAGACTGAAAACATCAAACTTGTGAACTTCAGTATACTCAAACATTTCAGTGATTTAAGCCAAGGAGATTCAAAACATCAAACTTGTGGACTACAGTATACTCAAACATTTCAGAGATTGAGCTGAGGAAATTCAAAACATCAGTTATATGGGTTCGAGTATCCTCAAGCATTTCACTGATTGAGCTAAGAAGCATCGTGAATGCACTCAAATCTAGTACCCTGCATCTTTGCTGAAAAAAACTTTGTAAAATCTATGCTCTGAACCACACAAAATGTATTTTTGCAAAGTCTTTCAAAGAAACACTATTGTGAAATTGTAACAGTTAAACAGCTCTCCCTTCTACAACTTGATGTAGACAAAACATGACAAAAACTCCCAGGCAAATGCCAGCTTTTGTTTTATCTTAAACTGAAATTGATGACATTTACAATAATATCAACATAAGGAAATTACTTTTGGCAACTACTTTCTGAAAGGACCATTTTAGTAGAAGGCCGACAAGTTTCACGATTATCTTTTAACTTTCCATATTTGTCCTAAGAATCCTCCTGATGAAAGAATGTCCTCCTGCTATTACTGCATGCAATAAAGACACCCCACCCCCAAATTATAGGCATTTAAAGGGTATGTTTCAAAAACCATAAGGATTTCCTAGAAAAATCATAAAAAAAAAGGAATAATGATGTACTAATAATACCAAATGAATACTCATTTTAAGTACTTAAACACACAATACCAATAACACAATGCACTGAAATAACAATTTAATCATCTAAAATACAACATGAGGGATGTCAAGTACATTCATCATGATGAATCATTCTGTGTCATTTTAAATCCATGTTTTAAAATAACAGGTGTAAGAAAAATTGGCATGAGATTCTTCAACAAATATATTCTTAAAGGGATATTTTTTAAACCAGAGGGAAAAAATGTACAGCATTTTAATTGGGATTTATACAAGATATAGAGTTTTTTCAATTATCACCCACTGAATCGATCGAATCCGCTTGGAGCACCACTGCTGCTTCTGCCATTACATTACTGCGAAGCACTGTAAACAAACTGAAACTTACACTGAAAAGTGAAATGTCTGAAGCAAGATGTTTAATGCCTGATGTATTTTGCAATATAAGTGAATGGACTGACGACATGAGAGAGTGGACAAATGTTATGTACGGTGACATTTACAACTATTTAATCTCATCAAAAGCAGTAGATGGGAAAAAAAACCCCAAAAAACGAAGATCTTTAAATGCTTACAAAGTTGTAACTACTTCCAGAGTGGAAATGTGGATACAGTTTTGCACAATACATCGAACTTGGAGAATAAAATTATCATGAAAGGAGAAATACGCTCATCACAGTCAGTAAATAAAGTAAATGAAGCTTAAGTTGAGAGTGGGTGGTGTACATGCATGGCGAAGAAAGGGTATTCCTGCAGTCATGTCGGTGCTTTGTTGTAGAAAATTGAACATGCTGTGAGAAATAATCTTACTGGGGTCAGTTGTGCTGATAAAACAGCTAAGTAGAACACAGGTACGAAGAGAAATGTTGAACTGAAACACCTTGCAAATATTAAATTTAAAAAAAAACAAAATTGGTGACAGCCCCATTAAAGATGACAAAGTAGTGCCTGTTGCCTGAAATACACCATTTTATTTGACAAAGGCCAAGTTTAAATCTGCTGTTGACAATTCACCACTTAAAGCTTTATTTCAAATTAAAGAAACAACAATGAACAAAAGTTTCACAAGTGAACCTTCGAACTATACAGGTGATACATCACTTCATGATCATAGCAGTCATGAAAGCTTATCTCCTTGTGGGAAATGTTTAACATTTTTTCAGAAGTATGTACGCCTGGATGCAGATCATATTAATAAACTGCAAAATGAAACTGTCAGTATAAATGTCCTTTTTGGAGAGACTAGAGAAAATTGAGAATCATAGCTAGCAGTGCACACAAAGTTCCCATTAAAGAGACAACTGACTGCATCAATTTTATAAGGGATCATTTACATTCAAAATTTATTGGCAACAAATTTACCAAACGTGGGCAGGACAGTAAGGCTAAAGCAAAACAATTTTAAAATTTAAATGGATATACCGTAAGTGACTGTGGACTGTATGTGTTAGTTGAGGAGAAATGGTTATGTGCAAGTCCTGATGGGACTTTAAATAGAGATACCTTGCCAGAGATTAAAAGTCCATTTCCTATTTCTAAATGGATAGTGTTAGAGCAACTCTTTGCTAGTGGCAAATATGATGTAAAGAGTGAAAATGGAAATGTTGTATTAAAATGAAAGGAGGCAGAGGATTTTGTTTACAAGTTCAATTAACTATGTTTTACACAGGGTTGAGAAAGTGTAAATTTTTTATCTGGCATAATGAAGATGACCACAAGTTTGTAAATGTTCATTATGATGCTTACTTTGTGAAAAATCAAATATTGTGCCTTCGTGAATTTTATTACAAGATGATGCCATGTTTCATTGATGAACCAGAACAGGGCCATCTGATGCTATGTAAAGTATTCATAACATTCATGAACCTTTCATTGGGATGAGTAACATCTGCTGTGCTTTTACATGACACTTCATATTAAATATGTGCCGAGATAACACAAATATTCCATACCTGATTCATTCTGATGATGTGTTCAACATATTTATGATGCTTAAATGAGTTGGATGTTACACAGAATATATGATATACATTATTATGTCAGTTATTTATGCATAAATATATATATTTTTTCTTCAAATATACAGAACCCTTCAATAAATTGTTCAACTGTGTGGTATATACTTTAATTAACAATGTACATTCCCCAAGATGACCCCAAATGTTTACATTCTAAAAATCGGCTGGACCAAGACCCTGTGAGTGCTGATACTAATCATCCCACCATATTAAAACTGTCGACACGATTGCGATTAAGATTTGGCACACAAAGGGTAATTCACAAGCTACAATGTAAATATAACTGGGCGATGTCCTAGAATGTGTAGTACAACAAACAATTTGGAATTTTACATCTTGATATCCAGTTGATGAATGATAGTACCATGTGCCTTTGTTTATAAGTCTGCAGAAGGCTGTAACATGGAAAAAGTCAGGTTAACTATTACAAGGCCTCAAACCTATTATAGCTTAAGAACAGCTGCCCATGACACTTAAAGCTATAAACAATTCATGCAGGTAATTAACAACCCTTCAGTGAACACTGACACAGCATAAATCAAAACATACACGAATTGCATTATTTAATCATCTTCTGAATCTCTTGTAAGATCTGATCTTACATGAAAAAGTGCAGCACACACAATTAAAATGTCATCAAAAAGTTTAAGAGATGAAACTGGGACTGTAGAACTTAAAAGTTTAAACACTTTTAGTCTGCTAATAGCTCTTTCTACATGGATTCGTACATGTGCAATTTGCAGTGTGAAAGTAACATCATTTGCACTCAAATGGGGATCGCTTTTAGTAAAAGTAGGAATATTGATCTTTTCTCTCAGGGGAAAGACCAGGTCCTCTATTGCAAAGCCACGGTTTGCCATGATTTCATTGCCTGGCAAGAGATAATTTAGGAAACAACATTTTTGAACAATAAATCTGTCACTAGCATGACCACCAAATGCTTTTGATATGAACATTATTTGACGAAGTGGAGAAAGTCCAACTAAGTATCTGGCAGTGTTATGAGATTTATAGTTGCTGCATGTTTCTACTCTGCTCTTTAATATTTCCTGGCCTTTGAGTGCAAGTTTCAGCAAAATCTATTATGCATGTTGTACATGGGTAGTTTTCTCTGAAAGATTTAGGACAATATGTGTGTATAATTTCACAAGGCAGCCAAACAATCAAACACTTCAATTTATCTGCCAATACTGGAATCCAAGAATTAAAAATTTTAGAAGCCAGGCTTACTGAATTTCCAACTCTTCGACACAGGTCCTTATAGATAAGATTAAATTTAAATTTCATCAAAACTAACATTATTTGATCTGTCAATTATAACTTAAAGTTAAAAGTGTTGAACTGAACCATACAGTTTACCAATGTGAAGAACACCTGTTTATTTACAACTGTATACAGCAAGGCATCACAGTCAGTTATTAAAGTTTCAGAAGCTAACAGTTTTTCCAACCGTTCTAGTCTGCATTCCTTTTTCATTTGTCAAGGTTATCTTTGTTGGGTAAATGGTGTTTGAAAGTCTGTCCTCTCCTTTGGATATGAATGTTCACTTTGTTCTTTAAAGTCTGACTCAAGGTACTGAGTACCAACACAGTGTCTGGACTGTTTGTTAACATGAATCCCAGTTGCATGGTAAAGCTCTTTTACTGAATTATCTAATATTTCTAGGTCTTAGGGACCTTGCATTCCGTGTTCAGGTTCAACATCAGTTTCTATCAATTTTCATTTTCTCACTTTTGTATCTTCTTTGAAAATCTTTCGTCTGCTGGGAGTTACTTTATTTTCATACCCCAATTTAAGCTTTGGAAATGTATTTCTTTAGGTTGACTTTCCATCTAAAAAAATGTTCTGAACAAACAAAAACCTTTTTCGGCAGTATTTTCTGTTTAAAGCTTTTATCCACTCAAGTTTCAGAGACTCATCTGATGGCATAATGTGATATTTGCAAGGAACTAAACACGCACATTCACTGTGGATTTGTTTGTGTGTTGCATGTAAGGATTCTTTCCATATATTTATTTTTCTGAGCTGTTTGAACATCCATTGACTGCACGGGAAGCTCCACTACCTGTTTTATACTTTGCTTTTATATCCATCATAAGAACATCAATACATGTACAATCGAGAAACACTAAATGTAAACACAAAGCAGCTGATACTGCGACACTATTTCGCAAGAGTGTAATGGCTGATGTACCACATGATAGAGAATGGCAGCGTCCATGAAAATTGGCTAAGTGCCAGATAAACCTCTCTACTGGGATGACTGGGAGGCCTCCTTGTTATCATTTGTGAAAGTTTCACTTCAGGCCTGACAGAGAATTATAAAATGTCCCATAATTTGTTAAAATTGTAATGGCTATCATGCTAAATACCAGTACAATAAACACCAGCGTTACATGCAATGCCTGCCACTCCCATCTTATTGCTAGGGCTGAATCATCACATTCAGCCATACTGTAGCTTGACCTTAAGCCAAGGTACTTACACGGGGTATGATCCACACCATTTATTGGTAGCTTCAGTAAAATATCTGCCATATGTCAAAACTTTAAAATGCAGGCATGAAAATGGATGAAATATCATATCTGACCATGATTTGACACAATGACCTTCAAAGAAGTACGCAAATGTGATATTTGACACAACTTCTAGAAAAAAGTTAAGCCTGAAGTAAACTTTACTGAAATATCTGGTTTTCCAGTTTTGGAGTGGACACAAATATAAAGATTGGTCCATAGATGACATAATGACATAAGACACTCAACTTTTCATGAGAGCTTTGTTTCTCAGTTGGTACAGTGTTTGACTTGTAATTCAAGGATCTCGAGTGTGATACTCACCCAGGACAGCTGCTTGGGTTTGTCCTTGGGAACTGCACTTAGCTTCCATTTCCCCAGAAAGATCTTGGCAATAATGTGTTAAATAATAAACTTTTCAATACAGGTGTAAGAAAAACATAAAATAAAGATTCTTTAACATGTCTACCAATTACCTATACAGGATCGGACATGTTGGAAACAAGCCTTTGTTAGATCTCCCAGCAAGGCAAACGAACTCTGTCGAACCTCTGGCATGGGATCCTACAATAAAATAAAAAAATCATTTGTATAAACCATGTGCCTTAAATTGACTATTAAAAGAAGTTCATGTTCATGTATAAAGCACATTTCTCATTACCTAAATAATGGACTAAGCTCAATATATATACATAGCTGCCAACCCTCAAGGCTTGCAATTAGTGAAAATAGGGATAAAAATTAATGACTTCTGACATGAATTCGTGAAGCGATCTTCCAGTCCGGGAATATTTGTCGGAACAAATGTTTAGCATGGGATCCAGCTGATAAAGCTAGATTGTGTTCAACAAGAAAACTCACAATGTTTCAGCGTTAGTAGCTTGCAGGTCTTCCGTCGATGGCTTAACATATTCCATAGCTGAAACCTGCTGGAGTTCTTAATTTTCCCAACCTCTATGTGCTTTTTGCTACCAATGTGCTTCCTCACATCATCTCTGCCACCATGCCCATGCTAAAATCTGGGGCATACTGTGTGCAAAAAGCATAACGTGTATCGGTGTTTGATGGCTGAATGCACAGCCAATTTTTGGTATATTCAAAACTAAACTTCACTTTTTATGCAATACATCTCTTTTTCCTTGGTGGTAAAGACATTTTCAACATCGATGCCAAACAGTAATTCAAATCAGTGTTGGTGGCTCATATGCGGAGCAAAATTCTGGTTAGGCCCCCGTTTCTCTTCTGGTTAGGCCCCCGTTTCTCTCAAAAGCATTTGTAAAACTAGTCTTATACATATAGATTAAAATATGCTAAAATGCTTGCTACCGGGCCAACTGTATCAATTGGTTATATTTCTACTAATATCGCGACCAGCAATTCCGGACCGTTTCGGCAATTGCCAATATCACGACTAGCATTTAATGGAAAATCGGTTATTTTATTAAAGTTTTAAAATAATTCAGAATTGGGGAATTCGTGATTTTTTTGCATGGACCATGAATCGCTGAGAAAGTCATGAAATTCACGCCAAAATCGTGAGGGTTGGCAGCTATGTATGTGTATGTATGTATGTATGTGTGTATCTATATATATATATATATATATATATATATATATATATATATATATCACATATCACCAATTAACAGTCAAGCGCTATTTGAACATTTGACCAATAATTGATCTTGCACCAAGATGTGTGTAAATCACTGTATGATTAGCTTTTTCAGCTCTGAAGCAAGGTCGTTAGACACTTATAAATTTTCACTATACACAGTCAAAATTTTACACCACCACCTTTAATTATATTTTTATGAACTTTTCACTACCAACTGAAAATCTTTCTCATAACATGGTGAAGTTTTAAAAGAAAAACTTCAGACTGTTCTGCTGTTCAGTGTGCAAGGTTATCTCTGCTCTAGAAATTTATTAATTACATGGAGTCATGTTGAACCTGTCAGTAAAAGTTTTGATATCCTTATTCACTGCTTATGGTTAATTTGAGGAGTCAAGATGACCCTTTAAATAAAAATTTTAATATCCTTATTCACTGTTTATTGTTAATTAGAAAGAGTCAAGATGACCTTTTAAATACAAGTTTTGATATCCTTATTCACTGTTTATTGTTAACAGAACTGATCACCCGCTTATAATGCTCTTCAGTATTTTCTGAGATATTTTCAGTATTTCATGTCAGCTTTCAGTATTCTTCACAAGTGCACACCAAAAGTAATGCACAACATTACTGACGCATCTTTATTACATCTTGTAACCAAACTGTCAATACAATGATCCATACTGCAAAAATGATGCAAAATATTTCATATTTACAATATTTGAAACATATAACAGTTGAAAATAATTTATTAATGATCATCATCATCAGTGTTGAGCTTAGATGTTGAAGGTTACAGCAAAGCAGTGTCAAGTTCAGTGCTACATGTATGCTGGAATGAGGATCATTGACTTGTATTATTCATTTCATAGTAGGCACTTTTCAACTTCAGTAGTTGTTCAAATGAGTGCTGGCGTTGGGATTCAAATAGATAACCAGGTTTTTGATTTAATAAGCAACAATGCTTCTAGGGTGTCGTCTCCCATTGATGACCTCTGCTCTGTTCTGTTCTTACGCACTGTGGAGAAGATTCTCTCACAGTGGCATTACTGTGGGGAATGGTTAATATTCCCCACATTATAACTGAAAGTTCACTGAGGAACAATGCCCCCTCTTCATCCTTCTTATTGCCAACTGCAGCCCAGGTTTCATCCATTCTTTGTCTGGTGCAGGTGGATAGGTCTGTATATTGATATATAGCAAACTGCTCAACAACGGTGTCAACAGTGCAGCCAGGTGGCCGTAGTGCTGGAAATCTATGTAGGAAGAAAGTCAGATCACTCAATTTGGCTGTCTGTTGCAAAGAAACATCTGCTACAACTGCATGTCTCAAGACTGGTTCTTTGAGAGGAAGCTTCTCAATCAGTTAACTGCAAACATTCTTGAAGTACAGCTTTACATCCTCATTGAACTGCTTGATCCGCATGTCCCTCAAACCATTATCAGTCAGCAATGAAACTGCGGGCAGCATCACCTATGACTAAGTCCTTGTTGTCTTTTAAACTGTAGCTGCTTTTGAAGTCAACAGCTTCAGGCACACAACTTGACATGGCAGCTGGTTTGACAAAACGACCAAGTACTTTCACAATTTGGTTGACCAGCATTTTTCTCAGTACATGTATCTTTGGTTCATCTGACTGAAGACCAAAAAGCACTCCATCATACATCTTGACAGTACAGTCCAGAAATAGAACATACAGCTTGTTTGTAGGCGATTTCAGGAACTTCAGGATGTTTTCTACTTTCTTGTGGGCATATGGTTTGTCACTGCTCTCGGCAACCTGTGTTGAAGATGAAACTGACTTGGTCTTTATATCATCAAATTCTGATTTAAAGAACTTTTTCAAAGGTTCCCAATTTTGTAGCAATCTCTCCAGGCAACAACCAATACTTAGCCATCTGGTACAAACATGTTTGAGCATTCTCTTCTGCTCAATGTCAAAAAAGATCTTGAACACTAGAGAATTTGTGCTGTTGTTTTCTCACTTTTCTGGAAATAATAATATACACCCTGCAAGATCTCATCCACATCAGGTAACCACTTAGCTCCTTTTTGGGCTGCATTGTGCACAACATGGAGGCAGCATCCTGCCAAGAATACACTGTCATGCTTATTTCTAATGTAGGAAATTACACCAATTTTGTTCCCAGTCATAACCGGGGCATTGTCACATCCAAGTGCTAAACAATTATTCCACTGTAAGTTGCGTGCATTGATTTCCCCATCCAGGATTTTGAATATGTTTTCTCCTGTGGCAGATCCAATGTAGATAGGAAGGGAAAGTAGCTCCGAGTGAACAAGTCCTGTGTTTTGGTCCATTGGTCTAATTACAATTGGGAACTGCATGCTCCTATTAGCATTACTGCCATCTGTCGAAAGCGTGAAGGCTGCAGTCTGCATCCTCTCAGACAAGCTCCTTTGTTGTGCCTTTCCCAAAGTCTTCACAAGAGCAGTTGCTTTCTTTCTGCCACACTTCATCTCTGAAACATAAAGAAATTGTAATTTGTACAATATACAAGTTAGTTCAGTGAAGGTGATCACACCATAACTATTCAAACAATGGTGCATTGCTATGGTGAAACTGATTCTATTTTAGAATTTGTAAGTTTTAGCAAATTCGAATAACTAGCTGGGATTAAATTTAACAAGTGCCTGCTACCAACTGTGCAAGTGTGCTTCACCTGGTAAAAATACATGCATAAAAGGTTTTAGATTACTGTAATTACCTGGACTTGTAAGTAAATGTCATAAAAATAGATAAACATGATATAAAATAAAATAAATAAATATCTACATACCTGCAGCAATTTTGCTATCTGGAAACATAAGTTTGAAACCATCATTCACGGAATCAGCTGTTGCTAATGGCAGATTATGGTAAGCGATAAGCACATCATAACTTCAGCACGAGTCACATGCAGGGAGTGTTTGTCGCAGTCGGTTGAACATTTGGTATTATTTGAAAAGAATGATGTAATGGAAGCCATTTGTCTTGCCTTATCGATCATTTTATGCTTCTCCGATTTTATGTGGTAAGAGATGTCATTCCCGCCACCACTCCTAATTGATATATCAGTTTCACAGTTTGCAGAAGGCATAATTATAGCCCCTTCTGCTGGCAGAAATGAACGGCCAGGTCTTACTGTATGATGTGAGAAACTGCTGTACTCGTCGCTTTGTGTCTTTGATTGAAGTTAATTCTTCTTCAGTCACTCTCTTCTTCATAGATACCATTTCAAATACATTTCCTGAACTTCGCTCAGCCATGATGCTGTTTACACTACAGACGCAACGACGAAGAAACTCTACACATGCATTGTTGCAGAGCATTTTGCACACGACCCTTCTATTTAATACAGAGCTAACTACTGCGGTGTGCTATTGCTTTATTTTTGTACTTCTTTCCTTTCTTTTTTCTTTCGTACTTGCCAAATACAAACTTTTCTTATTTTACCTCGCACAAAATCGGATTTAGCTCTTGAAGTCATATTTCAGTATTTGATATTTTTTCCCGTACTAAATACGGAAAAATATGTAGGTTGCATAGGTCTGTGTTAATTAGGAGGAGTCAAGATGACCCTTTAAATACAAGTTTTTATATCCTTATTTACTGTTTATTATTAATTAGGAGTCAAGATGACCCTTTAAATACAAGTTTTGATAAACTTGCTCACTTTTTATTGTTAATTAGAAGGAGTCAAGATGACTCTTTAAATACAAGTTTTGAAATCCTTATTCCGTTTCTTGTTAATTAGAAGGAGTCAAGATGACTGTTTAAATACAAGTTTTGAAATCCTTATTCACTGTTTATTGTTAATTAGAAGGAGTCAAGATGACCCCTTAAATACACGTTTTGATCTCCTGATTCACTGTTTATTGACTGGGGGTAATATATAGTACTGCTCTTATTTTCCTGTCTGTAATTTTAATGATGAATACTTGAAACCCATTTCCTTTAAGGGTGCATCAATAAAAGCAACATCCAATGAAAAAGATAATGAAGTTGATTTACATGGGACATAACTATACTCAAAATGGAGTAGATGAAAAAAAACAAACGTATGATAAATCTTGGTCTATCAAACAATAATCATATCAAACTGCATCAGTATGTCTTGAAAAGTTCTTAGCTATTTTGACAACAAGCAACATACTATGAAAACATTAAGTCGACTGGCATGGGCCATAACTATGTCCATAACAGTGTTGACAAGACAAAACCCATAAAACACACATCTTGGTCAAAGAGACAATGTTCTTGCTAAATTCCATGAGATTACTCTGAATAGTTCTCAAACTATGCTACCTTAAAGCAACATTCCAAGTTTCCACCTGAAATGAAGACCTTGCTTGACAATGGGCATACCTGTCCAAATGGCAGACAAGACTAAATCCATACAACAAAAGTTCTGCTGCAGTGGACATTTAAAATTGATCCATCAAAAACTGGATCTGACAAGTTGAAATCTTTAAAAGGCCCATCTACATACAGCAGGTAATACACCTGCCAAATGGCATTTAATTATATTTAAATGTTGAAGAGCTTTGCTAGTTACACGAGTGTGATCTGAAGCATGCACGGATGGATGGAAAAGGTGATTATTATGGAGCGGTAATTAAGATTTTGTAAAATGAATTTGTGATGCTGGAATGTCATAAAAATTCATTATCAATTTCACAATGTCACAAAACTGAGAGACTGATATTTGTGCATCATCAGACTTACCTGCATGCACTGGTAAAGAAGCTTGAGTATGTTACTATTGGAGACAAGGCCATCTATGTGATGCTCAAGACCTTCTGCTAGGCCACTGAGGAGGTCAAGGGCCACAATCATGAAATCCTTGTCTGGTGGGTCATACTGCTCTGGATTCTGCAGGTTGGCCTACACAAAGGCATGAGAAAACTATTGTCATGTCTCAGAAGAGATGGAGTACAATAATGTTTCCAATCAAAACATCAGTATCATCTTTTAAATATACATTTATCTATACCATGATCTGATTAAGATATGAAAGGACATCTACATGAACAAGTTCAAGGATGGGTGCACTGTAAAATTTGTATTAAGTGAAATGAGGGTATTACATCTGACAAAAGATACAACACACTGCTTAATCATTAAACGGAAAGCTTCCTGGTTACAAAGCATTTTTTAAAATAAATTTACAGATATGATTACTTTCAAATACATAGTATGCATGGTAGATTTTAGTCACAACAAAAATTTTAAAATTTCAAGGCATTGCATCGGTAAATCATGAATGTCAGCAAGTCTAGACAAAAGGCACTACTTACTTAATACTGTAATTTCTTTGCATTTTGGGCACTATGTTACTGGATGTCCAATTTTTTTTTGGACAAAATAGTTTGTGCATACGATGTTATTTTCAGGAATCATTATTTAAAAGGAATTTTTAATGTACTTATGCTTTCAGACACAACTGTAGTTTTCCAATAATAAGACAAGATGAACAAATTAGTATCCTTCTCAGAAAGTGGAGGAATGACCTGCTTACTATCAAAAACAAATGACTGTCAATAATTGGGAAAAACATGCTTTACTATTTATTGGGTCATTCATACTGACTGCATAACAAGACCAATTATTATAACCTTATTTCAGATCTGCCAACCCTAACAAGATCTTTTGGGCAGTTGAAATTTTTCTGCAAGTTAAATCAATTTTCAGTATGGTATAACAAAAATATCATGTACTGCTATTGTTCAATCGGAAAACATGACCTTAAAAAATCCAGAAGCGTGACTGATAACAGCAAAGCCAATATTATATTCAATTAAAAAGTTACACTTAGATCTTAATAGCATTTAGTTCAGTGTCAGATATTGCAATTACATATACCATGAAGAGCAATGGCTTTGTAAGCAATCTCTGAACTTGACATTATCCTTGGGTTTTTCAAAATTTCATGCAGTGGCGGTAACCATCTCATTAGCCATAAGCAATACTCAAATCAATATGACATATCCAATAAATGTAATTGTTGTATTTTCTGCTCTTTTCCATCAAGAATCTGAATGTTCACTGTTATACTTCTGTGCTGATTTTTTTGAACATCTAAGCAGCTGATTGTCCCTTTCAAAATCAATGTTTTTTGTTTGTTGGACAATGCTGGACAATGCAATAAGCAAAAGCTGGATCATGCAGTCTCTTTTGCATGCAAAACATGGGCAGATTAAAGAATCTGATGTAGGCCAGTGAAGCCAGTCTGTCTCCCTGCCCAATTCCATGGAATCTAACATTAAAACCCGGGTCCAGACCAAACCTGGATAAGCAAACATCTTGATCTGACCACAACAATTGCCTTTTTTGACTATTACTCTGTAAGTCTGAAATTTAAGCATCATTTTAGTAAGACTTACAGTCGAACTGTAAGGGTTGGCAGGTCTGATATTCCTTGCCTGTTGAGAAAAGAAACTAAATTGTAAAAAGAGAAGAACATGTCCCTCATATTAATAGAGAAACTATTCAAGTTCAAGCCATTAGCATGAAAGAAATGTACAATGCTTCCATCGTGGATATACTAACAACTGTACCAGATCATGTACATATATATATCTAGAAATGAATTTCACTAAGAATAACTAGTTAAATATTTTTAAAAATATCTTTATTTCATACATTTTATTATACTGTTTTGAATTTATAAACACAAGAATGAAATTCTGTGCTTTGTCTACTGTAAGTTAGGTACTGAAGCACCACAGCTGTATATGGTTCAATAGCCCTGTTGGTAATACTGGTATATTTTGTCATTCTACTCTCCTACATGATACCAAAATGTAATTACTCTCTAAGTAAGAGTATCATGAACAAAACATTATATGCCTGCCTGGTACTCAATAGTCCTCTATATAGACAAAAAAACAGGGCACAGTTGATTTGATAAGATTATTGACTGACATGTCTCAAAGATCAAGGTATGCCAACTTCAACTTAATATGCAGAAACCATATTTTTCTTGTTAGACTTGCCATGACCATGATGGTAATGATAAAAAGCAGAGAATTCAAGTTAATGTGAACAACATAAGTAGGGAAAAGACATATGGACACCACAACACAATACATTCCACTATATGGAAGGCACATACAATCAAGACTGCTTCTGTTTTATGTGTAGTCAAACCTGTACACAGCAGTCACCAGGTCACAACAGCCATTCTAATTTCTCATTGTAAATTTTCTATATAAATGTCCCACGTGTAATGGTCACATGCTTTCTGTGGTCAATGGCCAGGTGTTTCCTAACCAACAGTGGTTTCTTCCTGTCTTATGTGATGGCTGGAGCATATCAACCGTGACAAGTATGCAAATTATAATTTAGTTTGAGGAGCAAGGCACTGTTTAAATAAAGACATATGTGAAAACAGTTATCTCACTTGTACTCATCGTAATGAAGTCTAATTTGAAGGTTTAGATAGGTTCGATTCAAAACAAGGCAGTTCCTATCCTTGCAGGAGAGGGTCAAAGAGATTTGTTTGTTGGATGGTTGGCAACGTAGTCATGTTATCACAGCATAAATGGTAGTTGCTTCCTGTGCAGTCTTACAGGTATAGTTTCACATCTTCATCTTTTTGCCTGTGAATTAAACTCAGCTCTGATGAAAAAAGTTGTCTTTGCAAAGAGACAAAAGTTGCATACCTTTTCATTAGGGTCACGAGTCATTCAATATTCGCGCATCACAAAAAATATCCAAATATGGCTTCTTTTGATCCATTATTCATCAAAGTTATCTCACATAAGCCAAGTGTCTTTTGATCTTGGCGAGTTGGGCAACTGGCTAATTAGATACAGTTTCTGAAGCGTAAATGTTGCCAAGCCCAATTTATACAAGCTGGCCATCCAAATAGCATCAGTCCTGTTTCAGTCTTATGTAAATTGCTAATCAGTAATGAAATTTGTCGTGCTGTACAAAACAAACTATGATCAGTGATTATTTTAAAACAATCATGATTTAATTTATAGGATGGAATAAGTGATCAGGATGCCATATTCTTGTGTCAAACATAAATTGTATAACATATTAAGATGATTAATGAGATTCTGTGCAAGGTATTTGTTCAAAACCCAATTCTGAAAAGTAAACCTGTGTACAGAAGTCACCTGTATGCAAGAGCCTGTTTTGCCTTTTCCCATGAGTTGATAATATTGAAAAGTTTGTATTTTCATTGATAGTTACTTCATGACAAACCCTGAGAGCAATGTAATATTTATGCAGACTTCATGATGTTACTGGAACAAGGCACATTTTGTTTCACAAGTCTTTTTTTTTTTTCTTTGTCATTGCATTTTCTTATGGATGCAGATAAATGCAGGAGTCCCCCGTAAGGAATTCAAGAAAAAACAATTTCTTCCTTTTTTGTGATTGTTAAAACAATTTCTGATATTCTTGAGCAACATTTCAAATTAACCACTATGGGAGTCATACTGGATGTAAGATCTACACTATTTTCATTTAGGACCATCAAGACTTTAAAGGAAATATTTTAGTGAAATCCATACATTGATATATGACCATTCATTCAGGAGGTGTTAAACAGGTGATTTTCAAGATGGCCACTACAGTGGCTATATTGAATCCTTTTCATTTAGGACCCACTAAACTTCTGCAAGAAGTCTTTTAATGAAAACCCCATGCTGATATGACCTTCCATACAAGAGTAGCAGCAATAACAAGATTTTCAAAATGGCTCCTGTGGTGGCCATTTTTGATATCCGATCAGCACCATTATCATTTGGGATCAACTAGATCTTGGGATAAAGATGAATGTAACGTATAATGTCAATCTTCCAAACTTATGCTAGTGGATGGACAGACGACATACAATGGACAACAGGTCATCCCAGAAGCTCCCTTGGTCTATGACCAATGTTGCTAAAAGCAAAACCTAACAGGTGATGTCTCTTTTCATTCAAAACCTGCAAGCAAAGAATTAATCTGCTCTTTGTCTAAATGAGTAGGTTTATATCATAGGTGCAGTATTTGTTGCTTGAGTTCAGTGTTTTCAGACAGTTAATCAAAATAATTTTTTGTCCATAATTACTTTTCGCTGTCCAAAAAATAAAAAGGAAACATGGTACACCTGTATGATCTTAAAACAGAATGTGAAAATGTCAGGAAGCAAAGACAAAATCAAGAAATTCCAATTTCTTTATGTCACATGTTATAGGATTGCCACCTGAATGTACACCTTATGACTTTCATGGCAAATTCATTCCTTAAGATTTGATAGAATTTCATTAATTTGACTCTTGCATTTTGTACTTGACTTTGCAATACTTCCTTTACTTACAAAGTTTTGGTTCAGGGTCTGTTCCACCAGAGATACGCATCTCCTATAGACAGGCTCACAGTATGGCAAAAATCCAGACTGCAAGGCAGTGGCCACGCTTGACAAGCACTGGAGTAGAACATGAAATATTGTAAAGAAACAATGTCATTCAGTATTCACATGTAGATACATTATTACCAAGAATACCATGAATGGTGGTATAACATACATGCATCCTGTGTGTAACAGTACGGTATGCAAGCACTAATAAGGAATGGCTGATTCCACAGCATCAGCCAATGGGTCTCAGTGACCTTGATTTTAATCTCTGTACCCATTAGGAATAGGTTCCTTCTTTGCCCAAAAGATGGACCATTTGTGAAAGTCACTGAAGGAAGATGGTTCAGAAAACCAACTGGTTTTTTGGGGATCATTGTGATCTTTACCTTTCTTTGAAACCCTAAAGCAAACTACCTTCTTATACCACCAAGCCCTCTTCAAGTTTGGAAGGGAATTCTAGTTATTTGATATAAACCTTTTCTTTTGCTTATGTTAGTGACCTTGACCCTGAACCTTTTGTCCCCCAAATCAACAGCTTTTATCTGTGCAAGCAATTGACAATGTTTGGTCCAGATATAAGGTCTAGAACTTCCTGTGCACAAACTATTTCTTGTTCAACTCATAACTTTGACCTTTTAGTCATAAAATGAATTGGTTTCTTTCTCACCCAGTGTGTGCATGATCCACAAAGTTGCTCCAGAACAAAAAAAAAACTAAGTGTGCAGAAGTAACCTTCAGACTCCAAAATCTTGACTTCTTCCTTGCCTTCTGTGCAAGTCAGCCATAAGCTTTGGTCCATGTATGTGGTCAACAAAGTAAAATTATTATGCTGGAACCAGTTTTCTACTTTCTGTCCATGATATTATCCTTCCACCTTTTGATCTCAAAATAAATAGGCTCATTTCTTACCAAACAATCCTTTTTATGCCAGTGTTCATTCCAAAAATGTGAAAAGCGGGGTTCAATGGCCCCTAAAGGTCATAAGTGAGGTCATTTTGAAAAATGGGTTCCAAATATCATTACCTTTTCTTTTATTATTCAAGATATTCAAACAGATATTTTGACATATTTCAGCAATAAATTTTCACTTTTCCAGAATTATCTACTTTGACTCGACCAATGAATAGACAAAATATCACAGATTTTACTACACTTTCCTTGTCCACTAAAATAACAATATCTTCTGTTCACATCTACTGAAGCATGCAGCCATTTATTACATGAGAAATCACCTAGTTCCAGATATCAACAACTTCCTTCGTTATTAAACTGCATCTTGACTAATAATCAATCTTAGCAAAAGCTCTGTGCATCGCATTGCACAAATACATGCATGGAGTGTTGTTTGCGAGACAGAGCATATATATAGTTAGACACAAAGATAATATAACTGTGCCAACTCTAATCCAATATTCATACAATTTTCAAAGTTAATCTAAAATTTGCCAAGTTGTACTGAAACCATTTTCAAATGAATAACTTTAATGCTCAAGACCAGGTGTGGGCAAAATATAGCCTGTGACTTGGTTTTATTCATTAACTTACATCGCAGGGTGTGGCTTTAACAATCACTTATCTGGCCCATGCCTTGGAGATTGCTGACCATGCCGCTCTAGACAATGCTATTCTAGAGAGTCATTGTGTTAAATTCTGTTCTGGTGACAGATCCATTACTCAAAAGCTAAACCTGATAACTTATGCTATTTGATTCTTGACTTTTGAGCCTGACAATCCCATAAAGTGAATGTGTAACTGAATGTGTGTGTGTGTGTGTGATCTGGATTTTTAACATAGCTTAAACAATTTTTCAGTCATACTGCTATTACTGAATGGCAATTTGGCTTTTGTAATTACCTGTTTGCCTTCACAAACAACAAAGATACACAGACTATTACATTTTTCTGCACACAACCATTCCTATGAGAACACTTTAAAGTTTTAGTTTGATGCACAGCAATACGATAAATATCTTTCTTTCCAATTATCTTTATCTTCTAAAAACAGATGATAATACCTATTCTACAAGTGACATTTTCCTCCAAAATAATAGAATTTTTTTTTCCATAAAATTTTCTCTCATCAGACAGTACGAATACCACATGCAGCACTCAGGAAGCATCATGCATGAATCAGACATCACTTGAGAGAAGATCTGCATCATTACTCATGACACCGACTTAAAAAACAACCTTTCTCTGCCACAAACCACTAGACACAATAATTTGGCAGTCATTCTGAGTAGAAAGGTTACTTTAATGATAAGCTGATTATAGGGAATCAAATAGTTCTAACAGAACAAAATGCCAGTATACAAAGGTTTTGCTGAAACAGATTTCAGCATATAAAATGACAACATGCAAATTAATTTGAGTGAAACCAGTCAATCTTATGGGATCACATAAGTGGGATATGAAAATGAGCTGCATTCCCCCACAACACCAATTTTAGACAAATATAATCAATGTGCTCATTGCACCTTGACAACTATGTAAAAAGACTGCCATACTACCAAAATCTACCCAGACAGTCCAGTTCAAATTTAGCTTCTTACGAAATTCCATGTTGTGGCATAAAAATAAGTAGTGTTTACACTCAGGGAAGTAGAGGTTTTAATAATGTGACTCACACATCACAGATTATAAATATGCAATGTGTTTATCTGATGTTTTCATTTCCAACTGGATGTCATGCATTTGATTTGGACAGAATAGATTTTAACTCCAACACAAACTTGGTGATGTCATTTGGACAGTGTGAGCACAGTTTTTCAAGATATTCAAACACATATCATAACTGGCATTTATCCAATAATATTTACTTCTTCCAGCATTACTGGATTTGACTCAACCATTGTATAGCCAAACTAATGCATGGTTTTATGCAATTTTCTCTTGTTTGCTAAAATAACAATGTCCATTGCTCACATCTTCTGTAGCATGCAGACATTTTATCATATGATAAATCACCAAGTTCCAGATATCAGTCACTTCCTTCATTTTTAAACTGCATCTTGACCAATAATCAGTCTTAGCATAGGTTATGTGCAACTCACTGCATAAATGCATGCATGGAGTCTTGTTTGCTCAATCTAGCATAAATATGGTTAGACACAAAGATAATATAATTGCACGAACTTTCACCCAATATTTATGCAATTTTCAATGTTAATTTAAAATCTGTTCAGTTGTACTGAAATATTTTTCAAATGAAAAGGTTAAAGGCTATTCTAATGAGTCATTATGGTAAATTCTGTTCTGGCGACAGGTCAATTACTCAAAAGTTGAACTTGAAACCTGTTATGCTTCTAACCTTAAAAGATGTTTTAAATTTGAATCATGACTTTTGAGCCAGACAACCCCATAAAGCAGAAGTTAGGTGAAGTCTGATATAATGCTCAAACCAAATGGCAATTTTGCTTCTGTAATTACCTGCTTGTCTTCACAAACAACAAAGATCACAAACCATAACATATTTCTGCCCACAACCATTCCTATAAAAACACTTTAAATTTTTACCTTGACACACCACAAATATATCTTTCTTTTCAAATATCTTTAAACTTCATACTTCTTACATTAAAAATTAAAAAAAAAACAATAATGATACTACCTTTTCCTCCAGACATTTTTTTTAAAAAATGAAGGTTTTTCCACAGGATTTTCTCTCATCAGACAGTACGAATACAATGTGCAGCACTCAGGAAGCATCATGCACAGATTAAACATCACTTGAGAGAAGACTCACATTGTTACTCGTGATACTTATCACCGATAAGGACAAAAAAAATAATAAACTTTCTCAGCTACAGACCATTAAAATCAGTAAATATATTTGGCACTCATTCTGAGTAGAAAGATTACTTTTATGATAAGATGATTACAAGGAATCAAATAGTTCTAATAGAAAAAAATGCCAGTTAGCAAAGGTGTTGATGAAAGAGATTTCAGTGTATAAAATGATTATAAGCAAATTAATTTGTGTGAAACCAGTCAATGCAAAAAAGACTTCCTTACTAACAACATTCACCCCGGCAGTCCAGTTCATCATTAGCTCTTTTGGAAACTTTATGTTGCAGTATACAAATATATATAATTTACACTCAGCAACATAGAGGTTTCAAAAACAGGACTCACACATTGCTGATTATAAACATGTAATGTGTTCATCAGATTTGTTTTCATATCCAATTGGATGTAATACAATTGGAGGGGGGGGACTGAAATATTTCAAATAAAAAGTCTGGATACAACACTTGGAGAGTGAAATCACATGATCTACTATTGGTTTTGCCAACAATGGAGTTAAATGTAGATGGGCTGAGTACAGCTGCATGTTCTCCACTGATCTCTCTGTTAGTTCATTTATGCAAGAGTTTCATGTAACTGGAGATCACCCTACCTTATTTACACATTACTGCCTACAAAGCACAGGACCCCACTGGATTCCCCCATTTTTGCCCAGAATGGTGTACATTTTGTGCAAATTATTTTTCACTATTTTTAGTTATAGACCAAACATTTAAAGTTTTGAAGGTGGGGACCGTAGATTTTCTTCAAGCCAGTATATTTCTCTTTCACCTCAGTCCCACTAATAATATAAATAGTTCTTTTTCTTACAAAACAGATCAAGAATATTTTCTCAAGCCAGTTGTTTGACCCCCTCCCTAATGAATGAAACATTTAGTCACTGGAAGACATGCCTTTATCTTCAATATTATTTGTAGTTTGATGAAAATGGACTCAATATTTCTCTGTCTTTTAAAGTGGCATCTGCTATGTGATGTGTCCTTTCTTACCTCCAGTAGAGGAAATAAATCTTTGTCTTCATCTCTCAAGATGTTCCACTTTTGAATGAGAGGAGGCATCAGCAAATTAACATATTCCTGTAAATGAAAAAATATTGACAAATTAAATGAACATTAAGTTTTGAAGTCTATTTTGTGCTGATTGTAAACCTATAAACTTTTACTCTAAATAGATTATGCTTGCAAAAAAGTGATTCAAGTCTAATGAACCTGAAGAACCTTAGCAAACCCACTTTTCACTGTGGGTTATCTCCACTTGGTTCCACAACACCTCAGCCAAAATGTAAATCTGATGGTAAAATGCCACGTGGAGAAAACTGCACCCTTTTACTAACTTTATGACACTTAAATATGAGTGTATTTAGTTTGATCTTTGCTCTTATGTGTCTTTGGTGCAGTATCATAAGATTCTTTATAGTATACCCAAGAGAAAACTCAAACGGTTATTTAATAATACTAACATAATGCACGGCTGATATGATACTAGACAGTGTATAAGCAGACATCTTAACAAGTCCCTTGAAGGGAATGATACTCTACTTGGCAAAAAGATGTTACAGGAATTCAAAATAAAGTAATTTCTCATTTTTAACTTTTGCGTGTTGAAACCATCTCTGATATTCTTCTGGGATAACACGATTTTCATATCAGCTACTGTGGTACACGTTTGATGTCTGTTTGATCCCATTTTCATTTAGGACATTGTGGACATTAGGAATCTTTCTGTGAAAAACCCAGATCATAATGATCACACATTAAGGGGGTGTAGCGAGAAGAAGATTTTTATGACAATCATCATGGCAGCCATACTGGATGCACAACACCATTCTGGACCAACAAGTTCGGCAAAACCAAATTTTGAAATAGCCATCCATTTGAAGATATTTTCAAGATATGACTTTCCATTGAAGAAAGAGTAGTATTACAGGATTTTCAATATGGTTGCTGTACTGGCCATATTGGACATCAGATAGGCACCATTTTCATGCAAGTACAACTTAACAAAATACCCCACATCAGTATTACTTCTGTTCAATTAGTTGTGACAACCATTGTTTCCAGATGTTTAACCTCAATGCTTGTTGCACTAGAAAGTGACCTCCAGATTAAAACGGTGTGCACTAAGAATCATTAGCCATGAAAGTGAAAGAAGCAGAACATAAAAGAGTAACTGTGGATCTAACTTTCATGAAAAATGCAGAAAATAATTCCCTTGACTGGAATACGGCAAGTCCATTGGGGTTACCAGTGTGACTTCTGATTGCAAAGACTGTAAAAGTGAATAATCCTTTTGTGACAGGGTTTAAGAATTTTAAAAAATCTGCCCTTGTTCGCCACAAAATATCTGTAGAACACATCACCCAAGACATTCTTTCACAATAAAGAAATCAGTAAACTTGCAGAGACAATTCCATTATATGGATTACAAAGTCTGAGGGTAATTACAGATTTTGTTGGTCTTTAACTTTGCTGCAATGAAAGAAAGATCTAAAAGTTCAAGTGTAACTTATTAAAGAGAAGATGAATCATTAGCCTCTTTGATTTTTGGATAAATGTTATTTTAGGATGAAATACAATGAAGCCGATGATATTACTCATTATATGACAGACAGTAAATTAATTGTCATTTGGTTAAAAAGATTTATTTGGCTTTTTGTATTGTCTTATATGTAATGTGTTGGCTATAATATTGCTACAAAAAGATTATAAGGAGACTTAAAAATATGACTTTAAACTAAAAGGAAAATGAACTAATCAAATTATCCTTTGAATGGACTAAGCATTTTTGTGTTAATTGCGCATGTTGATTTATTTGTATTTTGAGAGAGAGAGAGAGATAGAGTGTTGTGCAAGTTGCAATATCCTATTTCAAGCTGAAAAAGTATGGGTCAGATGAAAATTTGTCAGTTCATTTTTGACCCCCCCCCCTTTTTTTATTTGACCCCCAGTTCGGACACCAAGAGGTCTTTTTTTACCCTCAATTTTACACCCCTGGGGGATACACTGGACAACAAAATCTTTTTGATGGCTATTATATACGATGTCAGACTGGCATCATTTTGATTTAGTCTTTTAACAAAAACCCCAATTTGGTACAACCCATTCATTCAGGAGGAGTAGCAATGACAAGGTCTTCAAAATTAGGAAAGCCTACTGCTACAGGTTAGTATCCACTTCAGCTCCATTTTGTGTCATGGACCCTAAAGAATAAATACCTACAACCTAGCAATTTGTGGTTGGCAATGCGCGAATCTGAAACAATGGCCGGTCTTTGTCAAAATTTTGATGCAGCAATCAACTCTGGGATGTTTGAGTTGCAAAGCCTACTTGTCCCTGTATTCATTACACTCAACACAGCACACTTCTCACCTACACTACTTTCAGTAATCAGATATCATCATTTTGCTTTTCTGTGAGCTATCACACATCTTTATCAGTTAGATCTGGGAGAAGTCACAAGACAGAATGTCAAAATGTAGATCTGGTTGTCAAATGTCACCTGTAGAAAACTACACCCTTTCATAACAAGTAGGCAAAGTTTATTTACAACTGACACATGTCAAATGATAAGTAATGCTGAATATTGGAACTTGTTAAGGCTAGAAAATGTACTCAGATTAATTTGCAAAGTGCGACTCTGCATCGACTTGGCCCATGGATGAGTACATAGCACAGTTTTACTCAACTCAGCCAATTTTTACCCCATGAGGATGAGCGGTTTTCCTAATCCATGCCCCGACAGCAGAAAGTGAACATTCTCTTCAGAAAGGAAGTTTTCTTGAGAACCTGAACTGGTGGATAAATAGGTGAAGATTAATCAAGCCTGAAGGTGGAGAATATGTAGACTGTTGTGCATGAAGAAGCCCCTGCGCTGAGATAGATGGTACTTCCAATGATAAAAGGCCCTGGGCTGATCTGTTAGCAGGTTTAAAAGATCACAAAATCAAGATTATTGGAGCTCTCAGGATGAGCTGTACGGTGACAGTCCACGCTTTCTGGAGCACTTGCTGAATCATCAAAGCGAAAAAGACAACTGGCTGAAAACTTCCACTGCCCAAACTCTTTGATCTGAAAATGGGGCGACATAAAAGGGTTGTTTGATGCTCTTTTGTTACAAGCCTCCTCATAGTCTGAACAAGGAATCCATTATGGAGGTTCATCAGTGGTAAACTGAATTCTCATTAAAAGGACAATGGTAATTCTGATTAAAAAAAAACAATGTAGTGCTGACAGTTAACAGATCAATGATATTAAATGCTTCCATTTGCAACCAAAAGTATCATTTGTAAGTGAAAATTATCAACTCTCTGCCAAATGGCAACTTCATAATTCATATTGCTGCAACTAAAAATTTAGATGAACACTTTCTTCTTACAGGTACATAATAAATTTTCCAACTAAAAACAACACATTCAATTCAGAGCGCAATTCCTTTCTAACTGTGCTGAACTGCTGGTTACAAAGTGGCCATCTTTACAAGTGATAAATCTAGCTCACAGTCTAGAAAAGAGCAGTTTAATACATGAGCAAACAGCCTCAGCTAGCTGATATACAGTACAGATCCAGACAAGAGTGGACATGGAAACATATACAGAGCAAGAATACCATAAACAATACATTACATGCCTGCCTGTCAAATTCTTTTTCAGGAACTTTTATTGGGTCTCAGTGACAGTGATCTCTGACATATTGTCCAGGAAAATCAAGAACACATAATCCACATAGTTCACTCCAGGTCTGTGATGTAGAACTAATGTTATTGTGCAGAAACTGTTTTGTTTGTCAGTGACCTTGACCTTTTCCCTACCACCCACACCAAAAGCAAAGCCAATTACAAAATTTAGTAAAGCAATTATGTAGAAACAAAAAAGGGTAACGTAACAGGCAGATTAATGGATGAATGGAAAAACATTACAACAATATATGCTCTCTCTTCTTCGTGGGTAAAAAAAAATAATTAAAAGTTAAGTTTATACTTAGGGAAAATAAGATCTAATGTGGAATATGCTACATGACCTTAAACCAATCTTGATGCCTGTCTGTTGTTTACCAAATCTGAAAATCTTGTAATTTTAAAATTTGGCTTGTGAATCAGGCAAGATCTGCTTTCACCACTTCTAACTTTGGGGATTCGTATAATATTTTTATAACAATGGACAGGCAGATCAGATTGAAATGTTCTTCAGGAAGTATCAGTAAGAGAGAGTTCGTTATTTTTCATCATGTCTGCCCAGATCATTCTTCACCCAACAATTACTGTTGATCCAGAATGCATGTATTAATATTTTTCAGTAATAAGTATATCATATCCATCTTATAATCATAAAAGGAAAACTTAGAGCTTAAATTTGCTCCTTAAGAACATATGCCACCTGTGCACTTAGTTTTAAAAACCTACCAAATGTACATTAAATAAGAACATTATAAACTGTATTTTATACTCCAGTGATGTCAAGTTGTCAGCAGTAATCATCTATCTCTATTGCACATTATTGCCTGTCCCATATTTAATAGTCTTCAATGTAGGTAACTTAAATAGTTGTGCAGAAACTCTTGTTCTACAAGTCACAGTGACCTTGACCTCCAAGTCTCTGAAATTAAAGGGTTCCTTACCTCAAGTGCAGACAAAAATGGTAACGTGTGGGGAAACAGAAAGCGTAACAGTACACTCTCCCTCATGGTCAACAAATAAAAACACAAAATAAACACATTTCAACTTATATTTCAAACAAAATAAAGCTTGCTTTTCACAGTATTAGAGAATAACGATACTCACTGGTTTATTGAGATGGTGCCCCACTGAATCTGCTAGGGTTCCAATGGCATCATACAGAATTAATAGATTCTTGTGCTGAAATCATAAATTACTCTTGTAATCTTCCTATAGTTAAATAGCTGCA
Organism: Megalonaias nervosa; assembly: GCA_016617855.1. Taxonomy (NCBI): domain Eukaryota; kingdom Metazoa; phylum Mollusca; class Bivalvia; order Unionida; family Unionidae; genus Megalonaias; species Megalonaias nervosa. The sequence continues at coordinate 76,974 of JAECUM010000034.1, forward strand.
AATTATTTTACTTTTCTTACATGTAATTACTTTGGTACACTAGCTTTGATGTTATGAATAACTTGAACACTAAAGAGAAGTGACTAAATCTTGTACTTAAAAATTAGTTCAATATGACACACACACAAAAAAAAAACATGTACCAAGATTTCGAGGGAGAGGACATTTTTTTTTTTATATATTTCACATGTAATAGATTACATTTACTACTGTAAAGACTTTATGTACATGCCTTATTTAGTCTTATGTCAATATGGGAGATAAATGCAAAATCCAGACAGTTGTGTAGCATCTAGGATAACAGATCTGCCTATGAACTCTCAATTTTATCATTCTGATGGATTATAAATAAAGCAAATAGAAGAAATATTAAATGACGTTACAATTACAAAGAAGAAACCTTCCTACTTTTACTATGGATCAGAACCAGAGACCTAATAAGCAGAGGTTAACGAATCGTCATTGTGTATCTGTCATTACGTATCTGTATCTCTGAGGTTTACTAAGCGAAGGTAAAAGAATCAGTGAAGTACTGTACATTTCTTTCTGCTGATGCACATACTGTATTGACTGATGCATATACTGTATTGTATGATACATCAAAATGCAATACATTGAATTTATATAACGTATCAAAAAAAGGGATAAAATATAAATTATAACAGATCAAGTAGCAAGAAATAAAGATTGCCTAGAAAGAAAAAATGTTCCTCCTCTCTTATTAACAGATTTGTATATAATTAATCCGACCCAAGAAAAGCAATAAACATATACAAAAAATGCTAAATTCATTAGCAAAGTACACCACTCCCTCAACAACTCGCGCACAACGGGGTCCACAAACATAGACCGTGCTATAAGCGAGGGCGCGAGTTACCGAGGGACCTCCAAAAATTGAAAAAAAAAATCACTTGGACATCGAGAAAACCGGTGGGGGGGGGAACTTCGCTGTTTAATGACTGAATCCTCATTTTACATTCACGTCGACAATAACTTTTAATAACACACTTTTTCTAATGAAGTTGTTCGATATTCTGTTTAAATAACATTTATTTTCAAAATGTCCAACATGTGAAAGATCGTTCCAACTGGTTTCAACAACCATTACGTTTACACGAAAACATGTGTATTACGTCACTGCTTTTTGTTTTCTTGATGAGTTTGGTTCGCGGAGTGGCATGGCATTATATCCTGCCAAATTGGGAGTGAAAAGAGCAGGGAACTAGACTAACTGTTGATACACCATTAAACAAGATTCCTTTTGTTCAAAAAGCAAGCGAAATTTTTGTGAGACAATCGTCTACATCGAATCTCATACTTTGTGCTGTTCAATTAGTACAGTATTGATATCATGATTTCATTGGAAGTAATAATGAAACTTTTTATCGTTCTTGAGGATACCTCAAAGTGATAGTTCAAGAATTCTCTGAAACTAGCTTGCCCACAATGGTCCGTGTCTGTGAAACCAAGCTCTTTATTTTACGAAGTATAGCATTCTTTTAGCTTGGCTGACATCCTATCTTTGATCACAGTTACCGATGAGTCAGTTAATTTAAGGTAGTTTATGTTACATACACAATAACATTTATAACAGTGTTCAAATGATCAAATGAAGTGAGTCCACCCGACATACGACCAGGGCAGCTAGATTTTAAGTTTGTAGGATTTCCGTGCCTTTTAACTTTTCTTTTATTTCACCTCCATTATTTGATTCAAAAGACATATATAACGTGATAATACAAAGGAGGCCAACTTTTAATTCAGTGCAACAATGCAACAAATACTTCTACAAGTCAGTTATCAAAACACGGTCGGCACCTAAATAGGTTCTCAGAGAAATGCTTGCGGACATAGCTGTTACGGCAGATTGACACATTTTACATTTAATTACAACAGGACACATTGCATTTATGATGATTACACTTGAAAGGAACTAGAAGATAGAACACAAATTTCAATTGATAAAAAAATTATTTAATTTGTATTTATTTATTAAAGTACTGCCTCCACTCGGCGTAAGTGACATTGTCATTGATCGAAATTTTCTTACATATCGTTAATTGCGGTGTGCTAGGAATGTCACCTGGAAAGAAAATTTAAAAAATTGTATGACTTATTTTTAAATTTGGTATTTCATAATGTTGATTAAAATTTCCAGGTCCTATCTACCATTTTCGATGATAAAACGAGCGATATATCGAAGTTTTTGTAGCTAATTTTGATCGCGATTTCCATAAAATTCATAAAATAGATATCTATTTTTGGGGTAATTTCTGGTTTTAAAAAATGGGATCCATGCCTGACCCCACGTTATAAGCAGGTTTGCGAGTTATCAGGGTGCGAGTTATTGAGGGAGTGGTGCACACTGCCTTGTGGAGAAGCTGAAGATTATGTACGAGTCTACATCTTCACCTTCCCACTATTTGCTGCATGATGATGCACAATGCATTGCAAGTTGAAGAGCACTAGGTTAATCGAGTGGAGACTGTGATATTTATCATTGATGGGCATCACTCCTCGGATTTCTATATGGTGCATATGTTTACTAATAAAACTGCAAAATGTAGCCAATTTGGAAATATTTAACAGAAAATAAGAACATTCCTTATCACCTATTCTTAAATATCATTTTGTTAGCAACATCTACCTGTCATCTTCACTTATGAGCTTTGAACAAATTTTACAAGCATTTTAAGATTGGCTTAAACACGATTTCTTCCTCTTCTTAATTGGGAATTTTTTATTCAAGCTTAGGATTATAAAAAAAAAACAAGTTTTCCAACTGGGAATATATCACACATTTGGCAATCAGCCTACCTGATACTTATTGAAGGCATAAACTAACGTCTCCAAAATGAACCCCAGATAAGGAACCAATTCTGTGCAGGCCTCCTCTTCCAGTGTGGCAAAGGCAGAGCAAGCAGCCTCCTGCACACGTTTGTTGGCATCCAGCACTCTCTTCAGCAGCTGGAAAAAAAAAGGGGAACAAACGGATTCAATTGAATATCCATAATATTGTCCATTTTCTTCTTTTCTTCAATAATTATACATTTTTGTTTGCAATTAAGAAGGGAAAATAAGGTGTAAAATTTTTAGATATAAACAATTTAATCACTAATTAGAATATGCGAGTAAAAGTGAAATTTCAAAACACATGGTGGAACAACAATGCATTGATTTTATGTTCTTATCCTAAAATAATATAGTCTTGAGATCCATTAATGACAACTTGCACTTGCTTCTAAAAATGAAAATATTAATGGATAGTAGTGCACACTGAACAATGAACATTTTGAGTTAAATAAAGAAATAAACATTACTAAGAAACTTTTTCTCTCCTTTTTTAACAGACTTTTCTATTATCAGGTAAAAAAATAATAATACACATATACAAAAAGAAAAACATTAAATGTATTTGTACAGTACATCACTAAGATTTAAAATTATATACCAGTCTAGCATTTGATCATGCATATTGGTCAACAACATGCTTGCCACCATTATTGACCTTAAAATGTGCTGCATCACGAGGCATATTGCAATGCAAGTTCAAATTAAGGTCTTTATAATCAATGCTTACATGTAAACCTGTTCAGTTTTCTTTACATCTTTATATCTCTTAGAAGTAAACTTCTATAAAGTCATGTTTGAAATGACATGCCATTAAACCTTATGCATATACATACATATTCTTTACATAATGGGAGAAAAATAATGAATTGTAGATTTTCTAGGGAAGAAACTATTATTGTCTATATTTATCCAAAAAAGACACTAAAATGCTAACATGGATCTTAAGACTGTCAGCAACTAATGCCATCAACAATGGAAAACAAAATCGTCCATCTGGCTAATAAATGAGAACCAAATGTACAAGCAGCTGAATAGGAAATCTATCAGAAGGATGCTTTCTGTATATGTTTTCCCTCTTCACAATGCATGTTAGAAATCTGTTTTATTGGTCATGTTCTATTTGGCAATTTTTATAGATATAAAGTTGTTTGAATGTTTAGGTTTGTTGTTTGCATATACTGATGTATGTAGTAGCATTTGATGGCTCCTCAGCATAACTGTGACCATGTTTAATGGCAGACTGGTATGACTGGTAGAAATTTAGAAGAGATTTCAAGAAAGGATTTGTCAAATTTTGTTAAGCAGTTGTTTTTCTTTCATAAATTGTTGCTGAAGGTTTATCTATGCGGAGTAACAGCAGATATATTTCATGGCAAAGAGGAATAACTTGTACAAACTTAAAAGGCCTTCATGCCTGGATGCTTACTGCCAAGTTTGGTTGAAATGGGTCCAGTGGTCTAGGTTTAATTATACACTGAAAAACAGCAGTTGATCGACACATAACAAATGAGAGGCCTGTGGCTGGGCATTACCACAAGCATAAAAAGAAGACCATTAACAGCACATTATAAGCCCATCCAAGATTAACAGTCCTCTATGTTAATAAATAAAATTTCTGTTAAATTTTAGTCAAAATAAGTTGAACCTTTGACACCAAAATAAACAGGCTACTTCCTTACCCCCTGACAGCAAACCATCCATGAAGCTTGGAAACTACAAATGGTGGACAACAATCACAGACTGACAAATTAACAGATAACATAATATGCTCTGCCTTATGGTAGGTATATACAAATATACAAATTTTACTTGTCTCGTAATGTAGAACAGACAGTAAATTTCTTAATCAATGGTTTCCAACCATCACAAAATATTATAAGGGATGGCACAGTGTTTGAAACTGACTAAAAAATTATTGACTTGCCTCTTCCATGAGTGGTTTCAAATAAAGGTCATGTGGCTGACCCACCACCCAGTGAGCATAGCGACTCAATGTCCAACATGTTATAGACCGAACCAGGGCCTTCTTATCTGACAAGCAGTTGATCAGGTAAGGAATCAACTCTGGCAAATGGGGGACCATCCCATTCATGCAACCCTCCGCAATGGCACCCAGGACAAGGATACCAGATTCTTTGATCTCCCAGTCAGAGTGGAATAAAGTCTCCTTAAGAATGGGGAGGAGAACTGGAAGGACATCCTCACGGAAAACATTTGCCAGCACATCCAGTGCTGCAGCAGAGCATTTTCCTGGAAGATTGGAATGATACATAAAGTACACTTATAAACAATGCCCAACAGTAGCCAAATTTATTATTTATAATGTTAATATTGACAAACACATTTGCCCTGCTGTAACAAGCTTTTGTTATGAATAACATAAAATTCATAATTCTGTTTCTTAAAACCTTCAAGAATTTCATGAGTGAACTATATTCCACATTTTGATATCAACAATGATATGTATCATCTCTCCCCATCCTGAGCATTAAATATATTCTCCCTACAATTTGTTCCTTTTTGTTCTGCAAATATTTTTATGCTCAAGAAATTTAGTTTTCGAAGAATCAAAAAACTTTATCCTCATTCAATGCACAACAACACATATTCTTATAAGTTTCAAGTACAAAAGTCAAGCTCCAACTTGAAACCCTCAAAATATATTATACTTTAAGTATATCTAGGACAGTAGAATGCTGGAATCTAGAAAAAAATGATAATCCCAGCAGTTACATAATCCTAACTCTAAGGTTACAAACAGGCAAAGGTTTGGGACTTACAGCTTTAAGCCTGAATATTATGCCCAACCTGTGTCAAGAATGTGTGGCCAGAATACAAGTGTTTGCTGACAATACTTACGCAGGTTCCAGTCTGACAAGCTATCTTCATCATCAAATCCATCATCATCTGAGACTTCTCCATCCTGAAAAAAAAGCAATAGGTAAAACTTAACATTCTTAAACTGCTACAATATTTACCCAAGTATTAAAAAAAACCATCCGACTCCAATCTGGAGACCTAGATCTACCACTGCATAATATGGCATCAGATCAGGGTCTATATCACAAACAGTCAAGACCTAGATTTGCCACTGCATATGCTGCCAATAGGACATAAATCTGTTATAATGCTCATCAGATAATATGACAGCAGACCAGGACCTTTTATACAAGTAGTCAAGATCTGTATCTATAATAATAGTGTGGATCAGTGATAATAGGTTTTTAAGATGATCAGATTGATAGCCATTTGAAAATCAGATAGCACCATTTTCACTAAGGACTGACTACATACTGGAAGAGAAGTTTCAGTTCTAAAGTCAATATAACCTTCTCTTCAAGAGGAATTGTAATAACAAGAATTTATAGATTGATGCCACTGTGCAGATGCTGAAAGTCAAATTGGTCCCATTTTAATCTAGGATGAACTTCATACTGAAGAAGTTGTTACAATGAAAATCCCATCAATGTATCATTTGTAACACTTTATTTGGCTACATCATGCTGAAGAAATGGAAGTCAAGAGCCTTTCCCAAGGTCATGCCGAGGTTGCAAACCATAGCTGGCCAATGGTGGTATTAAACCCATGACCTAAGATTACAAGTCTGAAGCTCTGCCAAATGAGCTATCACAGTTCCCATTAAAACAACTATCCATTTACAGCTGTGTGTGTGTGTGATTTGGATTTTTAACGTTGCTTTAACAATTTTTCAGTCATATTGCTACGATGTCTGCATTGTGGCCGTTTATAGTGATGTCTAGCACTGGGGCATCATGCCGCAGACAGGTAGCATGATTCCATTTACAGCTATCCACTTGGGAGTAGTGAGTGATAACAAGATTTTCAAGACAGCAAGCATGCCATATTGGAGTTCAAATTTGCACCATTTTTTATTTGGGACCATCAACATTTATTTCCATGAAAACACCATATCAATGTAGTCATCTGTTCAGAAGGACCGGTGTTTTAAGATTGCAACATAGTGATGAAACTGCAGGTCAGATGGGCATTATTTTAAATTAGGACCAAATACATATCTAAAAATGTGAAAACTGCATGTCATGATGACTAACTGTTCATGAAAAGTTGCAATAATACAAAATTTCAAGACATATAACAAAACTGAATGTCTGAGGGATGCCAGATTGTGTAATAAAACTGAGGGTTAAGTAAGTGTAGCAACAACAATCAACTGTTAACTGATGCCAGATAAAGGATGATAGAGGCAGGACCAAAACAAAAACTCTTATAGAGCTATAAAACACCAAATATTTCTGAATCAAATGCATATCTATTGTGAAATTCTGCAAGAAGATGGTGGTAAATGATAAATATTCAACTCCATTGGTAAGTTCTTCACCATTATCTCCATAGCTGTACATAAAGCTATAAAATGTGCCTACAAAGTACTTAATACACAAGCAGGAAAAATACTTTTATAATAATTTCATTGGTTGTCTGTAATTATCATTCACCTGTCTTTCAGGAGTAATAATGAACTGCTCAGAGTTGTATGTCCTTTGCTCATACATACATAGTGTAATGCGTCTCTGACTGAATATATCAATTAGAACCTGACCAAATGATTGACAATTAAGTGTTCATTTTTTGTGCCATTATTGTAATCCATTAGTACAGAGTTGCAAACTGCTGATACCGCTGACTTATGTTGTGTATATTCTGCAACTGCTATAATATTCTCTGTACTGCAACATTTACTTATCATGAAACTTGCAGTTATTGTTTTCTAGAACCAAAGATTATGACTGAAATGTGACAGACAAAACATTGCATTAACTGAAATGGAATCGCTGAAGAACAATGTAAAGCCAAATATTATGTTAATGTATACAGGCTGACATCAGGACCTGAGAAAACACTGCTACAAATAAAGTGGATTTAAATTTTTTAGGAAAACCGAGTCCTATAATGTTTCCTGAAGCACAATGCAATGTACAAACTAGTTTTCGAGACAAGCACAGAAAAACAAGTCAATAAAGACCATCTTTATGTCTGTCTTAGATTACAGCAAGTGGATATGTGTCAAAATGTTACGTTATTTTGAGGCAAGTGGAATGGCAAGTGATCATTATAAGCCAATCATCCCATACCCAGGTCTGAAAAGAAACTGGGATCGGATGAAGGGACTGTTCTGCTAGACCTGTGAACTGGTTGGTTCAAAAACCCTCTTTTTAACGAAACCCTTACCTCTTCTCCCTCTACATGTTTCTGTGTATGTGATCGAGTCTTATGGAAGCGAGGTTTGATGTCTGACTCTTTGTCTGGAACCATTTCATCCTCCTCAACATCACCCTGAAACAGAAAGAAATTTGAATTATAGTTTATTCTGGTTTATAACATGTACTGGCTTTCAATGAATGTGCAGATGGTTGTGGAAAGTGGTCTTTACTTATCCACCACCAAAAAAAAAATTGATTTAATTTATTAATTACTGGAAGAGAATAACATTTTCAAATAAAATTGCTTTGAACTTATCAACATTTTCACAAAAACTGCTGTGATAATGTAATGGGGGGAGGTGATTTTAATTATGTAATACTTACCTGCTACTGTTGCATTGCTCTCCTATTCCAAGACTCTTAGTCCCCAGTCATATCTAATGATAGTAAAACCTGTCCTGAAAGACCACTGCTATGTGAGACCACCTGTCTTGAGAGACCACATTCTCAATGCACAAATTTATTCATTATACATAGCTGCCAACCCCCCCCAGTACAAAAATATTGATTGCTTATGACAAAAATACTGATTTTCAGGACCAAATACTGATTTTTAAAGTTTTAATGATTATGTAACTACTTACAACATATACAACCATCACTAAGGTAGGACAGTGCCTTACATAATTATTTGATATCAAAGATGCATGTGTTGCACACTTGCACCTTCTGGACGGGCACCCTGTTCCATTCAGGTGCCCATTCAGAAGGTGCAAGAGTGCAACACACTCAGACACATGCTGTTTATAGGAGCCTGTTCCACACCTTGTTTCTTTTCTCCAATCATTATCGATTCCAATGTACCAACTTGCACTGATAATCTCAATTCTGTGTGATTTTCTTACTGAATTGTTTTCATTCTAGCATAAGAGTAATCCTTTGCGATTTTACTGTCAGGAAAACGTGTGCGAAAATAAATCACCAGCAACACTAGCAACTGAAAGATGAAGGTTCATTTCTAAAAGAAATTTAATAAACCAAATTTCGATGGAATTACATCAAGGTTATCTCTGGTATTTATATACATCCAAGTTCAGGCTGAGTTGTGTATGATGAAGCAGCAAGCTGATGTTTATTAGCTTTTTCATGCTCTTGTATTTCATGTGCGCCTCCATGCCCAATAGCGAAATCACATTACACAATTTCCAAAACGTAAAGTCTTCTCCTTTACTAGATGATTTCACAAATCTAAACAAGACGACACAATTGTCCTTTCAGTTCTGTTTTCTTGTCTTTTCTGGTGAAAATTCTGAATATTCTGCTTTCCTATTCAACATGATTAGAAGTTGAATATTATGAAGATGAGACACAGTGGTAGCGGTAACTGTTTGCGAAATCCAATATGGCAGATAAAGACAGGCATGGTAGCCTCGATTTCGAATGAACCAATCATATTGTAGAACTGTATTCCTATATACATGCGATACAGTTCTATCAGAATGGAACCAAGTGCCCGTTCTAAACTGAAAATTGCAAGGAAATTTTTATTATTTTTTTAAAATTAAAAAACGTATTTTTTGCAACAAAAAAACCCCCATACACCCGTATTCAGGTCCAAAATACGGAAAAAACGGGACAGTTGGCAGCTATATATATATATATATATATATATATATATATATATATATATATATATATAAATGTACATTTGCCTAGTGTTTTTTAATTTTCACTTTTGTTGGCATTAGTGTCATTTTCATCACTCCCAAGAAATGAAAACAGATTCAGCTGACTTATTTTTATGAGTCAACAGATTTCTGCACTCTTTTAAAAAGACTATTGATCCTGTAGCACCCTGTGGAAATCTCATGTACTTAAATAGCAGTTATTATTATTATGGCAGCATTGTCAAAATCAAGAAGGCTTTTATTACTACAGTCCTACCTGTTTATGTCGACATCCTCAGGCCCGAGGAAATATTGTCGACATAGGCAGATTTTGAGATAAGTGTTTGGGGGGTGGGGTTCTGAAGAAAAGATACAAGTTAAATTCATCAGTAAGGGGTGACCTGTCGTCAGTGAGTTGCATTGACACTTTGAGAAAACAAACAATGCAAATTTTGATTACATGAAGACAAAACCAGTGTCAAATACACTTGTATATTGACAAATTACATTTTGGTTACCTTTGTGTAATAAAATCCACAATAAAATATTGCATCGGTCACATCCTGATATGAAAAACATTCACTATGATTATTCAATGTCGGCATAAGCACATGGTTGCATAGTTGTTATTTACACGCTTGGAGTACATGTACTTAAATTGGCCTAGATTTTGGTCAGTCTGTTCCCATCTTACTGAGGCTACCAAGGGGATGGGGCTATTCACAGGGAAATGAAAACCTGTCAACAAGTTGGTTTAAACAGTACTTGTATTTAGTTACAGAAGTCATTGTGAAAAGCACATAAAAGCAAACAAGAGATATGCGGCTGATATGATTAATGAAGGCATAATATTGTATACATTGACACATGCTAATGAGGTATTAAAAGAAAATGATTCTTACAATACAATATTGTAACAATGTCAGCTCAAGTGGTATACATTTAAAATACATCCAGGAGATAACAAGTTATGAATTCTCTCAAAATATAAATACATGTAGCAGTAAAAGATTTTAATGACAAATACATATACATGTAATTGAGATTATTATCTATAGAATAATCAATGCATAAAATGACAATAAAATTTAATTTAATTTAAATTTAAATTAACTAAAATTAAATATTGTTAGCACAACAAGTGGGCATGGGAGATAACGAGAGTACATGCATTTCTGAACTTCATGCAAGCTTCTTCTGTTTGAGCCTTGATAGTTGTTCTCTCTGGAGAAGACGCTGCAACTTTTCCAAGTGACCATGCGCTTCTTCCGATATTACCAATGAGTTTGATTGCGCAAAAAATCTCGTCAAACCATCGCACATTGAAAAGGCCTCTCTGCATGAAACACGTAGCAAAGGTAGTGTTTCCGATTCATCATTAGCATCAGTATCAATTATGTTGTCTTCCGTGCTGTCTTCTGAAACGTAATCCATTTTGACGGCAGCAATAATGTCATCATCTGCTAGAGCTGCTCGGCATTGTTCCTTGTCATCTGTTTCAATAGCCATCCGAACAAACTCATCCATCAGAATTCCAATACCTTCATATAAGCCATCTTCTTAAAGATTATGTGGGATATCTGATGGGGAGAATCCAAGAATTCCTCGTTTTCGGGAAAGAAAGCATACATAAAGCAGTTCTGTATGGTCTCTGGCTTCACTAATCCCCAAGCTTTCCTCAAGTAGTACAGAGCCCCAAGCAAATTTTCCTTAAATTCTTCTTGCTGATCAATCGCAGCCAGCTTTTTGTGGGCGAGAAGTTTTTGATAATGTAGTTTTAGATTCTGGATGATTCCTTGATCCATCGGCTGTATGAGTGACGTGGTATTGGGCGGAAGAAAAATTAGTTGGATGTGTTGGAGATCGTCCTCACGTGGGTGCACAGAACAATTATCCACAAGCAAGGCAATTTTTCTTAATTGCACTTTCATTTTTCTGTCGCGTTTCCTTATCCACTCTATAAAAATGTCCGACGTCATCCAAGCTTTTGTGTTCACATAATAATCCACAGGAAGATGGTGCACATTTTTAAAACAGCAAGGCTTCGTAGACTTGCCAATAACTAGAAAGTGGCATTTTATCATTGCCAATCATGTTCGATGTGACTAGAACAGAGATGCGGTCTTTAGGCTGTTTCCCACCAACACATGGTTGACCTTTGATGCGGTATGTCTTGTCTGGAGTACACTTAAAGAATAAAGCTGTTTTGTCCGCATTGTATACTTCCTCAGACTTATGATTCTGCAATATATCTGTAAGTTGGGCTTTCCATCCATCAAGCTGTGATGTGTCTGCTGAGTTGGCTTCTCCACAAATCCTTTTGTATCCGATGTTATGACGAACTTTAAAGCGACTGAACCAACCACTTGTTGCAGCGAAGTTCTCCACACAAGTTTTTTTTGCAAATTCTTTTGCTTTCTCGATGATCATATCACGATCTATGGATAAGGTGGAATGTGCAATGCGGGTTTCATTGAACCATTTTGCTATGGTCTCCTCCACGTCTTCAAATTTAACAGTCTTCTGCTTCTTCCTTTGGGGTCCGCAGTTACCTTCAACACAGTCTTTCTTTACAGACTCAGCAGCTTTCATCCATCCTGACAGGGTGTTATGTTTAAGAGAAAATTTTTCACAGACATCTTTGCAAGATGCCCCACCCTCAACTTCCTTAACAGCCAGATATTTAGTTTCCAGAGACTGTAAATTTAATCTGCGTTTTACACTGCAATTGGTAGCCATCGTAAATATAAATAAAGTTAAAAAGGAAACTTTCACAGCACAGTAAACTTGTTTTAATCACCAATCACTTTGGAAAATGCATGAATTGATCAGATTTCATTGCTTTTATTAAGTCGCCGCGAGAGGCCAACTTTATAGGACCAAAAAAAAGCCTTTTTTTTTTTTTTTATCCGACCGCAACATTAAAGCCTGGCGGCAAGATCAACTAATTGTTGAATAAAGTACAGGTTGGAACTGGCCGCTTGCCGACATATATGATTAGGCGGGAAAATTAAAGCCTGGCGCCAAGATCAACTAATTGTTGAACAAAGTATGGGTCGGAACTGGCAGCTGGTCGACATAAATGATTAGGCGGGAAAATTAATGCCTGGCGGCAAGATCAACTAATTGTTGAAGAAAGTATGGGTCGGAACTGGCAGCTTGTCGACATAAATGATTAGAAAACAAAGGATTTGTTCAAGCTGGGACCAAGGGCTTCTGTCGACATGTACATTTATTTTTTATCTTATGTTGACATAAGAAAGACAATTTTGGTAGTAATAGTAGACCAAGGGACTGGGACTTTGCATTTTTGTCGAAATAGGCAGCTTGTCAACATAAGTGATGTCGATATAAGTGGGTAGGACTGTATATATAATTAAATTAGCTCACTCCTTCCCCCCAATACATTTTAATCACAGCAATACATCTGAAAAACAACTGCATTTACCTGTACATTCAGAGCATTACTAGTAAATGTTGAGCCACATGCTGTGTTGTCACCACATGTCCAATCACAAAAATTCTGTCACTCTGATGCACTAAAGATCGATGATAAATGGAGAAGAAAGAAGTGTGGGACCCCAGAAGTGGTTCTTACATCATCATCCAAAATGGAGCGATTCTTAGGACCGAGATGTAGTAATAGTCCCAACTTCATGGGTTTTAATTCCCATGAAAGGTCACTCCCAGTGATTGATTGATAAGATCTCTTAACGGTCAGCACAATCCACCTAGAAATATCAGAGAAACCCTTAATAGGTAGGAACAGATGCTTCTGATCCTTCCCTTTTCCATTAACAGGAAGCCAAATTTGAGCTTAAAGCCCTAACTGCACAAAGAAGCCTATCTTTATCATCCCTTACTTTACTTTTACTTTAATCCTCTTCATGCCTAGTTGGCACATAGGGCGTCCACCGCTGCCCTCCATCGGTCCCTGTCCTGTGCCACTTTCTTTGCTTCTCCCCATGCCATATTCCAATCCGTAAAACATGCTTTGGGGACGGGAGGTCACTAGTGGCCTCCTCTCCCCGGGGTCGATTCCGTCTAGGATCCGTCCGGTTTTCTTCAGCAGTTTTCGTTTCTGAGACCAGGGATCTCAATAGGAGGTGAAGCTACTGAAAGTAGCTGATTCTTAAGACAGAAACCTGGCTGGCAAAAGTGATACCAAATCACAATTACCACTGAACCATAAAAAACCATTTTCCACTGACAAGGCATGAAACTCACTCCTTACTGATGCCTAGGGGAGCAGGAAAACAGTCTAAAGGCAAGATTCTCTTAAAGGTTCAGGAGGTGACTTTGACAATGCCCAAAGAACACATGAAAAGCTTAGTGAGTGAGATATTGTTCTCTGAAGAACACACAGTACTAATGGTATGGAAAAATGGAAAACAGCCTGGAAATGGGTGAACATAAAATACAGTATATATGAGTTTGGCTGGCCAATATTGGTCAATAATTTAAGTTATGTTTTAGGAAAAAGAATCTTTTGAGAGCTTATCCTAGTTGTAAGTGCAATAAAATAGAGGCATTGTTTTACTGATGGAATTTCAGTTTCGAACACTCATTACTAAAATTAGCAACTGACTCTTTGGTGCAGAATTGAAAGCACGTTTCAAAATGCTGTGGCTCATATCCTTTCCTCTACACAGAAGCTGGCATCCAGGTTTCATCTATACTGATAAATATAGGTTTGATCATGAGCACACAGAAATTTTAACTTACTGAATTTGTAATATCACGGTGTTTGCATAGGTTTACTATGGGAACTGAATTAGTACCGCGAGTCCTGAAGCTCAAAATACCTGACAAGATCAGAAATATTACTGTCGAATCGAATCACAACACCCCTAGAAAACTTGAGCGTTAGAAAGAGAAGCCCTATAGCCCTTAATAGGGGACACATACTTTCTTTCCTCAAAAACAATGAGAAGTGGATCCGCATCTGCGTTTAAAGGGGAACTGCTAGGATTAACATTTTTCTTACTGCACCAATTTCAGATGATTCTCAACTTCGCATCTTAAACCTTAGATGCAGATTGTCTCCTAGCCTGGATCATACAGTTAGCAACCTTGCTGGAAAAATGGTCCTGGTGGATTGATCACTTGAGATGAGCCAAGCATGAACGTTGAAAATCTGCGTTCTATTGTGGAGATTTCCTCCTGGGCTCATCTGCCAGAAGAAGATGTCACTGAACCACAACTGCTGGGGCCATTGGGAGGGGGGAAGTGGAGATCCTGTTCTGGTGGAACAGAAAATAGAATTATTTTCAAATGTGGGAAGGCATATGCATACTGATGATCCCACTTTAGACTGAAAGCATCCACCACTCAGGCCCATTGACCTGGTAGTGAAAAGACATACAAATGGAGCTTGTCATAGTCTATTAGTGAACAACTACTATAAGGTTAGAAAGTGACTTTTGACAGTCCTGGAGCCTGAAAACTGACTCCGAAAGACCACAGATCTCCAACATCTTCACTACCGATTCTGCAAGCACTATACTGCTGCTGGAGACAATTCCAACCTCAAGAGATGAAAAGGAGGCTGCAGAAAAGAGATTGGCATGTCAGGCAATTATTACTAGAGTGTAGGCCTTAAGCTTCAAGGCATCAAAGGTACTGACCAGGAGGCATGCCTAGGCTAAAAGCCAATAACCCCACTTTTGACACACATGTCCAAAGGGGAGGGGGTAAGGGGTTATGAGGTTAATCTGGAGAATAAACTCTATACCTGGATGGCAAAAGCCAGCAGCCAAAGTGTAATGGAGGGAATGAACACCCATTATGTTGCCCAGTGAACTCTTTGCCCATGGAAAACTTCTGTGTAAGCTCTTGGACTATCACAGAGGAAGAAAGCAACAAAAGATCTGGACAAGACAAGGCTCCAGAAAGCCTTTCCAGATTGTAGAATCTTCTTGCCTAATTGCCAGAAGGCTTAGGGCACAAGTCTGAGGAATGGAGAAATTAGACTTCATGTACTGATAAACACTCGCAACACCAAAAGGTGTGTGACGGACCTAAATGATATTTAATGAGGACAACAAAGGCAAATTTTGATAAGAAATACAAGAGTAGTGTGCATGTAGTCCAGGGAAAGAAGGTATTCCATGTGCCTAAGGAGTCAGACTGCAATCATGTTCTTTTCATTACTGGCCCTTCAATATAACTGGAGAGAATAATTAGTTTGGACTGGAGAATAAAACTCCCACAAATGGGAAGCAATGCAAACCTGCCATACTTGATAATACTTTCTCAGTAAGGCAGTCAAAATTCCTTCACAAGTTTAATCTGTTTTTAATAAGGCGTAACAAAATATCATGTACTGCTATTGCCAATGTGGAAAAGTGCATTTAAGAAGCCCAAAACTGTGACCTGAAACTGACGCAGTTTAGACAAACATTATGTTAAACTAAAAAGCATGTTAAGTACACTTAGACCTTTGTTAACCCCAGTACAGTTTTGTCTCCAAATGCGATGGAGCTAAAAGGCATCTAGCAAGATCTCTCAATCTGATGTAATCTTTTGGGAGGCTGGGTCCATAATTTTAAGTGGTTATGGCAATCATCTATCTCTCAAACAACAAGTACTCAATGAACATAACGTAAGTCCAATATATGTAATTGTTGCCTTTCATGCTTTTTCCCCCAAGAATCTGCATATTCATTTTTATACTTCTATGCAGACTTAAAACATTTTAAGGTACTTCTTTTCCCTTTTCTGCTTGTTGGAAGTCATTTCTAGAAACTGCTATAAGCAACAGCTTGATCATGCAAGCATTTTGCATGAAAAATAGAGACTGTCTGAAAGTCTAAAGCATCTGAGGTATTCCTATAAAGTAAGACTTGTTCCCTGACCTACTCCACTGAATCTATTATAAAACCCAGATCTGGATTAAACATGGAAAATTCGGTACCCAGATCTTACTGTAACAATATTTTCATCATTTTACTGTAAGTCCACGATTTAAAGGTCAATTTAAAAAGACTTATGGTCAAATCACAAAGTTTGGTAGGTCTGGCAATGTAATAATAATAGAAGGTAATGTATTACTGCTATTTAAGTGTAGCTTTTGCAAAGGAGGCCAACCAAAGCATTCCCAACTCTGCAGACATTATCCTATTTTTTTAATGCATTTTGCATAGATTCTGTTAAAGACAGAATCAATAAAGATTCTTGCATGCAGTTTTACATTATAATTATAGCTATGGCATGATCAAATAAATTTACAGAGAATCATGGGAAATAAGACTATGCATGTAGGTGGGAAATAAAACAATGGATTTTAAGTTCTTTTATATACCGTACAGATTTAAGTTTTATCCAGTGGCATACCTTGAGGAGGATGATATCAATCTCAGAGTACTTCATGCCTTTCACCAGGATCGGAATCAGTCGGTTGATGTGTGGAGCCAGTACCTCTTTACAGATTGACTGCTCTGCCAATGACAGCCAGAACTCGCATGCCTCCAGTGCAACGCTGTCATCATCATCCTGTGTCCGCAACATCATGTACTGAAATAAATTATTACATCTATGTATTTTTGCAAAGTAATACATTTAAAAATAAATTTAAAATCAGGACAAATTCATGTCTCTCATAAAAAACTGCAGACTCCCTACTTAACTGCCCCTTTGGTCAAACCCCCCAGTGGCAACTGATATTTTCTGACTTTAGTCAAAAATGACAATCCTTAATCTTTTTATTTCCACACAATATGTTTTAAACAATCATCCTAGAAGTATTGAATACATGCCCAATATCAAACGTCTAATTATTTATTCAGTCAGTTTACAAAATACAATACATGACTAGCATCATCCAAGTTCCAAAGGTCTAACTTTAATGGTGTCATGGGAATTCAAGGAAACACTTATAACATACAAGTGTACTGACTGACTGCATCACAATACCTCATGCTTAAATAGGATAATAAGATCTACATACATTTACAACACTTGCACCAAGCATGGGCTCCAAATGAAAGATTGGTCATGCCTGCTAATAGTTCGAGTCAAACGTACTAGTCTATTTACCACTGTTTAGAATGTTTCTGTGCAAAATTTGATTAGAGGAACATAGCAGAGCTTCAGTAATTTCTGGTTTCTTGTCTTGAACTTCATTTCTAATAATGGCTTCACAATTTCCTACATATCAGATGCCCCGTATTTTGTAGAGAAATGTAGACTTTCATGTTCAAAGCCCTAAAAAGGGTTGTGTGTTGGTTGTAAATTATATCAAAGAAAAATTCAGATCCCAGACCTGCCAACCCTGACAGGTCTGTCTCAGTAAGGCAGTTGATTTTTTTTCCCTACGTTTGACCAGTTTTCAGTAAGGTGTAAGAAAATATCATAAACTGTTATTGTAAAGCTGGAAAACATAATTAAATGTTCAGCATTCGAAACAAGCAGTGAAGATAAACACCATGTTCAACTAAAACATTTGTAAAGTACGCGTAGACATTATCTACCACTAGTACAGTTGCACAAACTTTAGTTCCAAGCCCAATGCAACTCAATGGTTTGTTGCTATCTCTCAACTTGGTGTAATTCTTTGGAAATTCTTTTTTTCATTTCACTCAAATTGGCATGTGATGTCCAATAAGCGTAACTGTGTCCTTTCCAGCTTTTATTCACAAGAATCTGAATATTCCTTTTTATTGTTCTGTGTTGATTATTAACACTTTTCAAGAGGCTTATTTTCCCTTTCATCTTAAACATGCATCGCTTGCTGGAAGCCATTTTTAAAAAATTCAATACTTGACAGTTTGATCATGCAGACGCTTCACATGAACAAACAGGTGCAGTTTACAGCGTCTGAGATGCTGCTGTAAAGTTAGTCTGGTTCCCTAATGTCACTAATTCTAATATGAAACAGGGATCCAACTTTAACACAGATGAACAAATTTTCAGGATTTTTTGGCAATGATCATTTTTCCATAGTTTTTGCTTTTATGCCGCAAGTCCATATTTTAAGGGTAATTTCTGTTAAGACTTACGGCAAAACTGTAAGGGTTGGCAGGTCCGAGATCCTATTTTACCCCTAGAGCAAACATTAATAACTTTATACTGGGTTGGGCTTTTTTGAGGATCAAAGTCCTGTGTATCAATAAGGGTCTCAGTATTATTAATAATACTCTAGTGTACAGTAATCAAGAAACCTAGTGTAATTATTGTGAAAATGAAGCAGTTTCCATGACAGAAATTAGGATACTGTTCAGTACTTGTACACCTGTCTTTTACCTCAATGATACTATTGATATGTGGAATGAGTCTGTCAATTCTGACTTCCACCAACATGACCAGGGCTCTACAGACATTCTTCCTTACTTCTGTATCCTCATCTGTCGCAAGGAAAAACAAATTCTGAAATAGAACATAATATTCGTGTCTTGAAATTTTGAGTACTCCAATACCTTTGTATAATATATGAAAAAAAATATAAATGGGTTTTATTGTCGTGTACAGCATTAACCAGGGCTTATAGTTTCAGCTTTAGCTATTTCAAAATATTGATATTGGTTCACCCACTGTTGCATATAGAAAGTGCCAGTGTTTAATATGAAAGAATGCAGAACGCATAAGTCCATCTGCAATATACAAAAACCTGAGCTAGCTACCTCTTTTCTGTATATATAAGCAAAAACATTCAACATGATAAACAGACAAGGAATGCTTGATGGAATCTATAAATGAAATCCATTTCAACCAGCATCTACAAATTGTACATTTACATGGTAAATTCTTTACATAGAGAAAATTATGCCAAATGCCTAGAAGAGGGTGGAGGTGGGGGAGAAAGAGGAGGAGGATGGATGGAAGGGGGAAGAAGAGGGGGAGGGGAAGGGGGAAAGGGAGGAATACTTTGTTGCAATCTAAGATTTGCACTCTCCACTCATAAAGTTGGAAAAAAGGGGGGAATGGCAATCTGGTCATAGATAGGACCTCTTAACGGGGCATAAAAAAGTAACTTAAAATAAAAGCAGAACCAGAATGGGTATGATAATGTATCCCTGTTTTTTAACTGGTGGTAAAATACAAAAATGACAATCCATATTCACTTTTTTTCATCTCATGTTTTAAAATCTTTTTGTTCTTATTCAACTTCCAATAAATGACTGTAACCTGGCTGCATTTCCACCATACAGTCAATCACTCGTATGTCCATCCTTAAGTTCTGTACAGGTTGTTTTTGTTTTAGTTTAGCAGCATTTCTCAGTGCAAAACAGGCTATACATGGCAGAGAGCATAACTGGTGGAGAAAGAACCAGAGAAAACCCCAG
>JAECUM010000035.1:0-46274 GCA_016617855.1 Megalonaias nervosa
ATTAAAGCACAATCGACAATTGTGACCTAATTCCATCAGCAACCTCATTGATTTCATTAAGTGGTATTATGAAAAGTGTACGCGGGAGTAGGGGGTGGGAGAGGAGTGACATTATACACCAGAATCTATGAACGTGCACCCATCTGGTCACATTACATAATTGTTGTGTAAGCTCAAAATGTGCCCTTGCATTCAACAGGAACTAAAATCTAAGTGCCAAACTAGGGCAAACTCCAATTAGGACATTGAGTCACGAATGGAGAAATTACACATACACTTCGACATGGATCTGTAAATACATAGCAATTATTAATATGCAGTCATGGTAAGTTGGGCACATCGGTATCTACCTTCTGAATAATATATGTAAAGATACATGAAATTTAAATTTAATGATACATGGGTTGTTTTTTTCTCTGCCCATATATCCTTATTCTTAATATTATAGAGTCCAATCATGTCTTCTGAACGAAACAAGAAAGATGTAATAAACATACTTGAAATCCTTTCCAAACATTTTCAACTTTCCGTTTCAGTAGGGCTCTCAATATGTATCCCCTGAAAATTCCCTGGAAAAGAAACAAATGTCGTTCGATCAGATGTATTACCTCACTGTAGTTTGTTTTAATTTAAATGTTTTTATTTGAACAATTTTAAACATATTTTATTTGCTAGATTATCCTAATTGGGTCTTGCTGCAAGTTTTCACAGCACTAGAAAAGCACTTCCCAATGCAAAAATGGTGATACAAATTAATAAAAAAAAACAAGCTGCGGAAAGAGAGAAGAAAAAGCAATTTAAGTTTTATGAAATCGCTCTCTATTTTGATGTTTTCTACCTGAAAACATCAAAACAGAGAGCGATTTCATAAAACTTAAAATGTACAATACCCAACAAAGCTTTATTCCGGTATTCCGTATGAGAATAGAGAAATTAAGGAACACGTTTTCTTTGTTGAGTCATGTCAGGCATTTATCCTAGAGAAATTAACATAAATTCTACATGACATAAATTGTGTCTTGACGTTTCTCCCACCAATGGAGGCAGTAATAGACTAAACGGGATCTTTGATAATACTGTTACAAACCAGAGGTATTTGCTTTGACAGAGCGGTGTCAAACCTGGCTCGATTCCGCTACAAGTCATAAGTCTCCCCTAATCCAATGATTTCCATACAACTTCTGTTGTAAATCAGCAAGCCCAACGTGTCAATTCTATAAATAATTATACTCTAATCAACACAAGACCACATATTTCATAACTTTCTAATTGTCTGTCTACCACACATCTGCATGGTTTCTCTTCATCAACTTTCCGCACCGTCAGCATTTCACGCCGTAAACCTATACAACTTCCTCTAACACAGGGAACAATTTTTACTACGCCACCTTAGGCCAGTCAAATCATGGTTTTAAGCCACATTTCGCCTGTAAAATAGTATCACATTTGCCACCATGGTGACATAAACGGTATTTGCCGACGAAGGAACAGTCCCTTCTCGTTTATTCCAATGTGTAATTTACCAGTTTCAAATCATAAATGCTGCACCTGGGGTCACCCAACCAATATGCACAACTAGATTTTAATAGGGACTATTGAACTCAGGGACATTCATGCGGCTCTGACCTGAATTCACCAAACGTAAACCATAGCATCATGGATACTCACTAACACTTCAATCCATGACGTTTGCTCCTAGTAATTGGCTAATTATTTCGGACTAGGGAATATTTCCACTGGACCGAGTTCCAATCATCAAACAAATAATCACAAAAATCTAAAGATTCCTTAAAACTGGGCACTATAACCAAATACGCATACTCCAAATGTTATTACATTATTCATGTTTCTTATTCGTCAGACTATCCTAAATGTACGATATAGCCCCAAGTGAATCAGGTGTATAATTAGGTCTGTAACAATCCGTGTCATTTAAACAGCATGACACGATACACTGCTACAATCTAACGAAATGCCATGTTCGGTTTTCTTTCTACTTATCACAACTCTCAACTACTTTTAGTATATTTATACAGTCGCTTCTCTAGTTTAATACATTTTGACATACCTTATGTTCCAAGATCGGATAGTTATGTCATATCCTTTCCTTTATTTCAATGTAATGACATGAGTCTGTTTTTAAAAGAATACTAACGGTTAGTAATATCACGAATCATTTATGTCTAATATTGTTTTCGTCGTGGTTTTTTGATTTGACAGTTTAGTTGGTCTGACAGAAATCAAGACCTCTCTTTCCCAAAATAGTTGCAAGGCCTCTTTGCAACGTGGACCATGTTGTGCCACTAGCAGCTGGAGTAAAATGCAAAATTACGATCACTTAGTAAGACCGCAAGACAATAAAAAGGTGTTCACGCTGATTACTTCCAAGCCTGAAAATGTTTATTGTTAGGACAAATTTTAAAAATTTACAAAAGTTACAAGTTTTGAACTGTAAATCTCTGGTATGAATACTTTACAAAATACCACAGCAAATATAAACAAAATGCAACACCAACAACATATAGCACATAGTTACACACTTTCTTAACATGAATCAATGTCCGACGAGTATTCTTGACGTCTGGTTGTAAAACCATCAAAATGACTACCCTGTGACCGGTGTTAATTAAGTCGCATTCGTACGATTTGTCCAATATTGAAATTGTCAGAAACTTCACACGGCTATTGATTGCAATGGTGTTTGTGTCACGGCAGAATAAAAAACAAAGGTGTGATTGCATTATCTTTCGTGTGTGAATATATATATATATATATATATATATATATATATATATATATATATATATATATATATATATATATAGTTCCCGCTTGAAAACGTATACTTTATCTTATTGTTTATTTTATTTTGCACAGAAATAAATTGTATCAAACGTAGTTGGCCTAGTGAGATGGTTATGCCTTATGACCGTTACGATTTCTGTATTGGTTATCGTCTTTCAAATTTTCACAGTTCATAACAGAAATCTTAAAAATATTTCACGGTTAGGATATTTGTTAAATTCCTTTTTTCTGTTTATTACTCCGTGGCCGTTTTAAAGTAATTGCCTTATACTGATATTCCATTAATTTATTTCAAGCAGTCATTTCCCTCGGGCAGAAAGGCATGTTTGGTTACGGTTACTGAGCTTAACACTATAAAAAACGATAGTATAGTTCGACTTCCACTAGAACATGGTGTACATAAAATACAGGTAAATTTGACAGTTCATAATTACCTCATGAAATACGCTGTTATCCGTTTCCGAGTCACTTACAGGATCACACACCTATTCGTGTTGATGCAGCTGATATTATTGTGTCAATCGAACTCCAGTTTGGTGCACGGACAAGTGTTTAATTATCAATTGGAAATATTATTCCAATATAGATTATTTCACAATTCAAATATACATTCAGTTAATGTATTTCGATGATAAACTCCTTAAAGGTCCCCGCGCAGGCCACAAAAGAATACGCTCATTTAGTTAATAAAACAGTGATTGTATGACACAAGTGTAGGAACGCGAAAACAGGTCTTGATCGAATGACCAATCAGCACTGTGTGACGAGGCTAACTTGGTGTAATGTCATGTCATTCATAAATATTTCAGGAAAAATATTACTGCAAGCTGTTGTGATGCTGAAAACGCCAATTTTCGGTCACATTAAATTTGTCATGCACATCGTGACAATTTATTATTTGCATGATGGTAAGGTTCATAATATCCGTCCACGATGATTTTTTTTTCTTTTTATACATTCTTTTATTGTTAAATCTTTGATGGTTATTTTCCATTCATTTATATAACAATAACTATTAATTGTAGCAGCAGTAGAAAAAGAAGAAATGATTGTACTTATTTACTGTTTAGCATTTGCGTCTGTAGCAACAACATTACTTTCACGACCGAATAAGGACATACATTAAAAATATTTAGAGAAACAATCCCAATAAGAATTGATATGTTATGTGACGATTAACCAGATCGCAGAAAGTAAGTACACAATTAATACACGAATGACTGAATAAATAAATAAATAAAATAAATAAATAAATAACTAAATAAATAAATAAATAAATGTACCAAATAATCAACACAATGAAATAACAATTTCTGTCAAGAAATCCATCTCTGACCAGGCACACATATCAAAGTATCTATTCGTCTATCATTACCCACCTACCAACCTACCTACCTATCCATTCATACCTAAATACCTACCTATCTAAATACCTATTTACATAGATAGTGTTCATGTCATATTCTCTAGACGGCCTGTCTAACTATCTAAGAAATGTCCGTCTCTACACTATGGTTCATTAAACTTCAGGGATTATGTTTCTACGTAATAGCTTGTGAACGACTGCATCAAACTTTAAGAAAACATTTTGCACTGTCTATAACATTAAGATGGCTAAGGCAAAGTTTAAATTTCTTTCTCTTTATGTTGGCGTTTTACTGAGGTAAGCCCTGTTTAAGTTAAAACTTTGTCCGTAGAGAGTGAATGTTTATTTTGATCAACACCAATCGTTTTCTAGGTTAATACAAATAATGTCCAGTATCCGCAACAAGTTGATATAAACTAGTTGAAACATAATACATTTGGAGGTTTAAATCCTGTAGAAACAGCCACGTAAAGTTTTGCAAACACTACGGTTTTTCTGTTTTATTTGTTTCTCTTGTCTATGTTTTGTATATGCCTTTGACAAAGACTCATTAAGAGTAGAAGGCGATCAGGCTAGTTAGATACTAGTTTTGCACTGTTCATTGTCAGTTTATTGCATTTATCTTAATCAGTCCCTGACATACGTGATCCCTTGCTGGATCCAGTGCACATGAAAGGACTGTTATTCGCCATATGATTTGTATTCTTTATATATATATATATATATATATATATATATATATATATATATATATATATATATATATATATATATATATATATATCATTGGTTGACCATCGGAGCTCGATGAAGTTAATCCTGCGCTGCTTTTCACTGATGGGTTCTCATGTGACTGATGAGTCCGATACGAGATGCACATGTCCTGGAGCAGTATGTGCACTGGAGGCATGGGTTGGTTCCTGACGTTGAGGCCTTCCTGCGCTCCCTGGTGTCGGAGATTTGCGTTCTACGGGAATCCTCGAAGGTTTTGCACCCATTACTAACAGCTGCACGCCAGCCAAATCTACCCTTGGCGCAGGACACGAGGTCTGTCGCAGATATTGAGCAGCTGTCCTTGATGGAGTCTTTGAATCTCATCTTCTGGCTACCAATTTTTCTGTGCCCACTAGATAGAATTCCATACAAAATCTGAAGTGACATTCGCGACTCCTCCATACGGATGACATGACCCGTCCACCGGAGTTGGGCTCTCATGACCATCGCTTCGATACTGGTTAAGCCTGCTCTATCCAGCACTGCTAGATTCGTCACTCTCTCGTGTCTACCGACGCCCATAATCCAGCGTAGGGCTCTCGTGTGGAAGCGCTCAAGCTGCTTGATGTGCTTCATGTATGTTGTCCAGGTCTCACATCCATATAGGAGGCTTGTTAGCACAACTGCTTTATACACCTTTATATTGATAGTTTGTTATTCCTGTGACTCAACACACAAGGATTTAAGGCAAATACAATTCCTCACTGAATTGGTTGATTCGAACAAAAAACAGGGGGATTTGCTCAATGTCAACAACGATAGCAGATTACATATATGTAGACCATAAATAATATTATTTATTCCATAAATAATAGTATGTGCTCCTACCGACGTGACCTATAGAACGATACAGCGGCTCTCTTACGAGAAAAAAAAAATGTTTTCATAATCGTCTGCATACAAATATATGTTTATGACTGTCATTCAAAAATGTTGTGTGCTCGACTGATTTAGGATAGAACGAGGCTTCTAATTGATCCAGTAGTTTGTAATTGACAACACAGTTTCTTGTCAAAATAACTGTTTATTCTTTAGGATACTACGTTCCAACAGTTTAGATGACAATTTAAGTCGGGTTTCTTTTTGTAATGTTTTCTATTCGTTCTAAGCTGAAGGTAAGAAAGAAGACTTTAGTCTGTAATTGTATTATTTATTGTTACGGACATGAGCGAAAATGTTGGAAAGAACATCTGTTTTGGAATCACATTCGGCTGCTAGATACATGGATGAGGCATCAAATTAGCATTCCGACGATGAACGAAGGTGCGAATGATAATATTAATACTAATATCATCCACGTGCAACAAATATCATTTACTTGTTTAAGAAAAGCTATCTGTCTGAACCAACCATACACTGAGAGGTTACAGAATATTTCACAAACATGAACGGGTTACAGAATTTTTTTTCATCGTCTTCCACTGACGATCGAAGTTAAATCCGCGGGGTACGGCACTTGTCGTCTTGCTGTGCGCGGTCCAGCATTAATATCAAACAATAGAGGACGAATTCAAAATTTCTAACATGCGCGATAACAAATTTTCCCAATATATGGCTTCGATTCATAATATCACGCAGTCTGCGGTAGAACTGGATATATAGCACTTTCTGATCTGTCTTTTGTACATTCCAAACAGGCACAGGGAAAATAAAAACAAAACATTGTCCTTATTTATTACCTAAGGCAATATCAGTCGAACAGTAAAGACGTACACCTAGACACAATCAGACAAAGAGTGACAATCGTAGAAGAGAAAATATTTATAGTTTGGCAAAGAGAACCAAACAATCAACAATAACGAAAAGGCTAATCCAGAGGAAAAAAAAATAAGTAACTAGACGGAACCTATTATCCGTGAATAAAATGAACACTAGCAACATCGCAGTGCCATACCGTGTGGTCTGGTCTAGTTATCCACGTGATCTATAGAAAATGGGCTTACATAGGGCCAATCTTTAGCTTTTAGTTGAATTAACAATATATGATTTCCACTACGAGAATCAAAGATAAGAAAATATTTACATTATAATGGACGGTGGTGAAAAGATAATAGTAATATAAATAATAATAATAAGAAGAAAAAGATGATGAAGAAGAAGAATTATGCTTCGGTTGATAGCCTTTCGAGGGTCCCTACAGTCTGCCATATTGGATGGCACAAATCTTCCACGTCTGTATGTTAGTGACATATCTACAGAGCAACTCCTGCTGATGAATTCTTGTACGTAGTAGTTTCGGTAATTGATTATTGATTAAACAAAGTCTGTCTTTGCGCATGTGTTCCTGTTTCGGTACTGTGATCTGAGTTTCAGTGGGTACGTGCAATATATATATATATATATATATATATATATATATATATATATATATATATATATATATAGACGATCTCAAATGGGTAATGATTTAATATTGAATATGTGTAACTCGTTGACTAATATCCAGCTCTTGCTCTTCAAGGCTCGCAAAACCTGGACATTATTCAAAGAGTTCCATAAATTAAATATTAAATCATTACCCATTTGAGATTCTTTTCATCACATACATTTCATTTCAGTGGAAAGTATTTAGATAGAAGAACGACTAATTTTGTTCATTCTGACAGACGTTACATCTTTCATTTGTTGTGTCTAAAAATAGTCTCAAACAAAGTTGAACTAGTATTAACGTTGTTACGTATATGTAATTAAATTATTTGTGTTAGTTTAAATTTCTTTTTATTTTATTTTTGTTTCATTACATTTTATTGTAATGATAATTTTTTGTTAATGGATTTGACATTTTACCTAGTAAATTCAGTTCAGTTCTTTTAGCCTGATCAGAATGCAAAAGTATTGCTTAATTTTATTTTGATCTGACCTTGGTTCAGAGATTGCTAAACACAGAGTAAAAATGATTGGTCATTACCAAGGTCATGTTCAGCCCACGTGTTGGCTCTGTTGTAAACATTTTTTTTTTTTTTTTTTAAATTCATTTCCAGTGAGGGAATATTTGATTCTTAAGTTTAAGGTATAGTAGCCTACGTGCTAATTGACATATTACTTTACTACGTTGTTCGAATTGGGTGACCACGTGGGCCATCATGTGATCTGAAATCGCGGGTTAAAACAGACATTTTGTAGATTTAGTCAGTCGTATTCAGCACCTTTAGTGCTCAAGGTGTTTGTGTTTAATGTTGATGTCAGTTGATTTAAAATTCTTCATTTCCTTGGATTTAATAATGTATTCACTCTAGAAAACAATGAAGTGCTCTTCTTCATCAATATTCTTGGACAAAGACATTTAGTGGAAATCTATTCTGTAATTCTAAACTGGAACATTATAAATTGTGATTCAATGAAGAACTGTTGACATCAGTACAACGACTTCATCTGACGTCATCATCCTCCATCTTGGAACGTCGTCGGGATTCGAACTTTGCTTCATTTAGAACATTTTTAGTGATAGGACGTACTGGTTTAAAATTCCAGGATTAATATTTTGGAGTATATTCACAAACTGTAAGTCCTTTTTCATATTTTTACCTTGTTTTCTAGGGAAATAAATTATTTTGTTAAATTTACAAAGCTTGTTGGCTTCACTCTTTTCGTTGTTACTTCGTACGAGCCTTAGTCACGTAACAACGTTTAAAAGTAGATTATACTTTTCTTGCAATCTATAAGTCAAAAACAAGCGTCCTTCCCAATAAACAGAACATTGTATACAGACAAAATCATTTTCCAACACAGAATGTCCAATGCTCGTGATGTCACATCGTTTGATGCAGTACCGGTTGGAATACAGTAGACGGTCCGTGTTTACGTAACCTAACAAGTCACTTTCACAACTAAACATTACATGTTTGCAATATTCATTTGAAGGAAGGTTTCCTGGATGCAGAAATTCCCATATTTACTGTAATGTATTTGTGACCGGATATTTGCAGTATTTGACTTGGAACAGGAGACTACAGAATATGTAAGTCAAACAAATTTCATTCTTAGTCGGAATTGCATTACATATCTACCGCCTAAATATGCAGTGGTTGGATACATTTCTGTCAGTTTGGAGGCATGTTCTTCTGTGACCAGGGGTGAGTTTATTTACTTCTGTAAGTTAATATTTAAACCACGCTTGTATATAGGGTGGAATCCATGCTTCAAGTTTACCGCTCACCTCCAACCCCAACTTACACATTCGCTATGAACTGAGCAATACCCTTACTTTTACTTCTTGTTGTTGTTGTTCTTCTTGTCTTGGGGTTTTATCTATTTGTCATGTTATGATATGTTATACGTGACATAATAAGTCCCTGCGGTGGTAAATTGGCCATATTCAGACAGACGAGACCATTTTTTCCCCAATTCCTTTCGTGAATCGAATCAAAAAATGGCGGCCAAAATGTTCATTGACAACAAAACATTCAGTTGGCGCGATTAAAAAAGTGTTCCCACGAACGCAGCAAATCGGATTACTGTAAAATAATGTCATGAATTTACTTGGACCAATCAGAATCACATAAAGTGACATGTTCACATGTTATAATATCAAAATTATGAAACTGCACACGCTATAGGCAAAGTGTACCGACTATGTGATAAATATGATTACCGATTTCAGCATAGAATGCTCTCATACTAGCTTTCTAGAACATTGAATGTTAAAATCTCAAACCAACAAGATCAAAGTGATGCTATTAAAACGCTGAAAAGGTGTTCACTAAATAGATTACTCCTGCTCACAACCTATATACTTTTACGTGCAATTCGCCCATAAGCATTGACTACATAAGTTGTTCCTCTAATGTACATCTACGATATAGTTAAATACGTTGAAATAGATAAAACTCTTATTGCATTAAGAAAATAAAGTATATTAGTTAAAATCTGATTAATAATAGCATCCGTTTAAAATCACCTCCATTTCTATTGTCTTTTAGATTTTCTTTTTCATGGCATGTTCTCATTTTTAATCTGTTTTACTATCTAGTATATTTCGTGTGTTTTAAAAGCAAAGCCTTTTGTATTGTTGTTCAGGATGAGAAAAGCAAGCAAAGGAACAAGGAATAACATGAGCTACCGCTGAGTGTCGCACACCTTCATGCTCTGTGAAATTTATTCATTTTAGATACTATTCAGTTAACGGAACAACGTATTTACAAACCAATGCTTCAGACAGTGGGCTGTGTTCATAGCTTATAACATTCGTATTCCTTGTCTTACGATTTTTTTTTTCAAATTTTCATTCTTGTTTCATGCATTTGCTTAAATATTCTCTTTTTGTCTCCTTTTTTTCATGTACCTTACAAATAAGTTGATCCAATATCCATCTTTTGTACTACTCATGGATACCTTTAAGTTTTTACATCGGTATCATTCCTGTTTGCCAATTTATTTTGTACTATTTTTTCAGTCAATTTATATCATCATACAAAATGATTGGAAAATGAG
Source organism: Megalonaias nervosa (assembly GCA_016617855.1). Lineage (NCBI taxonomy): Eukaryota > Metazoa > Mollusca > Bivalvia > Unionida > Unionidae > Megalonaias > Megalonaias nervosa. The sequence goes on from JAECUM010000035.1 coordinate 10,376, forward strand.
CTCAAAGTGAAAAAATAAAACATTGTTAAAACACGATATTGAATAACTTAAATCTTAAAATCAGATTAAACTAAAGAAAATTTGACCTTTACGTTAACTATTAAATTTGTTGCAAGTTAAATTAAAGGTGTTGAAACAAGACCGAAGAAATGCATAAGGTTGGTGACTGAAGCAAAAATGTTCTGAATTTTCCGGAAAAGGTAACTTCATAAAAAGCGAAAGGGTTCTCACCGAGTTAAACATCGGAGGACAGCTTGGAAAAAATCACAAGACTCTAAAGAGACGTTAAATCATGATCAAGAAAATTTAACGTTTGTGAGAGAATAGAAAGCAAGCGGAGCAAGCAGAGCAGACACTAATACTAGTTAACACAAACGGGATTAACTGGTAAGTGGAATAGTTGCTGCTTTGGGTCTATAATCTATGCATACGAAACATTTTGTTTTAAAACCTTTGTGTTATGTATATTTAATTTGCATTGTTTGTTGGCTAGTTTTCTTAAAATTTATTTCAGTATATGTTATTGTACTGTAACATTGTATGTTGGTCTTAACCTTGTGCAAAATCAAGTTTATTTTCTACTTGACCTGAATTATTGATTTTATTCTGTAATGCAGAATTGAACTTCGTCTACGTTTCTGTAATTTTAAAAGATATCCCAAACGTAAAGGAATACAAACTGGTTTTCGAAATATTAGATACGTTTAAGGTAAATGAAATAAAGAGTGTTGATCTGGTTGATGTTGTGTTGGTATTGTTTGTATACGGCTTGCAAAACAGAGACTTCATTCCTATTTTAAGATCATGCTAGTAGAATCACTTTTGTTTGTTCAAATACATTTGGGAGGAATTACTAATTTAAATAATTCATTGGAATTATAAAGTGCTCATCGACTTTTCGAACTAAAAACGCCACTTTACGATTATTGCGGATACATTCAAAGACATTCTGGATTATATCATTGCGACATGTCAAACTATTGGTACATCAGCCTAATCAAGACTATTGGTACATCAAACTATTCAAGACTATTGGTGCATCAAACTATTCAAGACTATTGGTACATCAAACTATTCAAGACTATTGGTACATCAAACTATTCAAGACTATTGGTACATCAATAAATTCAAGATTGAAATTCATTTGAAACAGTCTACACTTTTGGACTTGTGATACAAAATTGAGGATTATTTGGGATTTTACTGCAATCCTCTCATTACCTTTTAAATGTTAACTTTGTAACTTAGATAATTAAATTATTTGTTCATTTTGCTAAAGTGTTTGGTTTTGTTTCTTTCTGTTACTGGCCGTGTGACCATAAAGTCGTAATTATATATATATATATATATATATATATATATATATATATATATATATATATATATATATATACGCGCTCACACACACACACACATATGTGTGTGTGTGTGTGTGTGTGTGTGTGTGTGTGTGTGTGTGTGTGTGTGTGTGTGTGCACAACAGTGTAAAAAAGACGAATAATATTAAGTTTCCTACTAATCAACCTGGCGCTAAATTTATAAAGAAAACAACAACAAAAAAATCACTGTAAGCTCTGTGTGAAACCGATTCACTTGTCCTGGTTTCCGTTTCAAAGGAAGCTTCCAGTTACTCACACTAATTATTCTAACAACAATAAGTGTACTGTCCTTAAAGCAAATCGAGTTCATCACAATCCTTTGTGTTGTCTCAAGAATCAATGTTAGGTTTCACGAAAGAATTTGTATCTAAGCAAGGACAATAGACCTGTGTCCTGTTACATTGTCACTATATACTTCAAACTTCCGTTCATGAGTTCAATGAGTGAAAGTTCAAAGAGGACTAAATGTGTTGTAACTTCGATTCAGATGGCTGATAGCTGCCATGCTGATTCAATATCATTTGACGTCATTCGGCCTCAACTTCCTGATTAATCAAGAAGGCTGTAAAGACAGCATATAATAAAGACTAAGGACAGATGATCACCCCCATTCACACACACAAACACACACACCCCCACCCCCCCACCAACCCCTACACACATTAAAGTCATGAACACCTGTTTGTATTGTTTTGTCTATAGACCTGCAGCAAAAACAGGTCTATGGGAATCAAGGTTTTTTCTTCTCTCTCTCTAAATATTGTATTGGAACTCAGTCTTGTAATAAGATCAAGGAAAAATCAAAAATGACGTCATCACTGACAAGTGATTTAGGCACAACTGCCAGCTACAGAGGTCATTTCCCATTCCGACCAGGCTGTTTCTCTCGTCTATTCGGCTATCACTGATTGCGTGTAATAGGGCTAATTTTATGCACCTTTTACGTGGCCATGGGCACTGTGTATAGTTTATGTGGTTTGAATACTTGTTACGTGATTTGTAAGTGTGCTGCTGATAATGCTTTATAACTGCTTAAAAGGACCGTGTTTAATCAAGTAGTTTAATCAGATATTTTCCATGAAAACATGAGGTGTAAAACATAACTTTGAAGTACTCGCCAAGCTATTTGCTTATGAAAACACTGAAGGTCTTCTATTTGAATATTTAAACACCCATATGTTGATTATGTGAGCACAATTTAATTTTTATATCAAAACTGTTGTGAACCTTGCGGAAATGATCGAATCGTTTACATCTTCTGATGAGGTGTTCCTTCAGTGAGATGGAACTGTAAATATATGGAATGTGAGAAATATTACAGCCAGGCGCCATCTAAATCGACGACTACTGCTGCTTTTTCGACAAACTACACCAGTATACTAAAGAGGAGAATGCGGAGATAGAAATATGTGCATTCAAATTGTGATGGAAAAATAATGAGAGATTTCAAATTCCCTACTTTACACCCACGCACCCATTGCTCTACATGTTAGGACTTAATCACAATATATGCACTGTAATATAATGACTCACATATTTCGTTTTTCTTAATAAGTCGTATTACTCATATTGTGTTTGCTACCAATAGAAGTTTGTACAGTGCTTCGCTGAGCAATAGAAGTATAGTTTGCTACTATGGCCTCAAATAGACGGCGTGACCTCAAAAAGGTTAGCATTTTTAGGCCATAAAGTCAAATATAATGCTATGGCATTGATGGAAATTATCGTTAGCATTATGGGGCCATGAAGTCATTCGAGATAAATTTGTGCTCGGTATAGCCTCAGCTATGACGCTATGGCTCAAAAGGAATTTAAAATTATTCGACGTAGTGTCATTCTCCACCTGACCAATGCCAACAGCCGTACCATATCTACCTGCCAAAACACACACCAATTGTCCAGCACACCTACCTACTGACCAACACTTTGACTATCGCACACCAAAGGCGGGCTGTAAAATAAGGGAGTGAAAGGGGAACGAAACCTCTTCTAACAAAAACTAAACTTTCACGCATTTAAACAAACAATGATATATCACGCACTCACATATACGCAAATATGGTGTGAGTGTAATATGGTAGAAGTACTCACACAGTCATAAAAACATATCATCTCTTACTGACACATAAATATTATTATCACTCATGAAAAGTAAAAGGGTAGATGGGTGTAAGATTTGCTCGTGGGAGTGAAAACATAGGCAAAACAAAATACGTATAAAAAAGGAGCCTAAAAAAACGATTAAGAATGGTTGAGTAGTATCTCTGTTTCTGCGAGATCTGCGGCTGTCAAAATGGTCGTTGGTTGTTGTCCTGGATCGATGATCTTACGGATATCCATGACATTGATACTTCCTGGACCGGGCTTCTCATGCCGCGCATCTCCTTTTCCATCGATCCACACAACAAGAGTTAACTGACACAGAGATAAATGAGACTGGTTATCTTGACTTTCCAAGACTGTTACTTGTGGAATGATGACTATAGCTGGTACTGTGATTGATATTGTTGTTTTTATTGTTGTTGCCGCTTTTACCATCTATTCCTTTTTTTTTTCTTTTCTTCTCCAATGTTCATTCTTCTGCCGTTCTATTGATTAATGTAATACTTTCCTTGCCAGCTGATTTGTCAACTTGACTGACATCATATGTCTCTTCATGGAACTCTTTTGAAAAGTAATTCCATTTTTTTCAAGCTGGTACATGAGGTGTTTTATCCACACTAATTGAACTAGGCTTCGCTTACCTTCCTACTAACGTTCTAGTTCTTTTTATTGTTGTTAGGGTCTCTTTGACGATGAGTGAAAATACTGTTATTGTTGAGTTGGATTAAAGTCGTGTTCACCACGTCAGCCATGTCCGACTTGTTAACAATGTGCACACGGTGCACTGTTTAATAAATGTCGGTATGATGCTAGATTGAGAAAGGACGTTTGCTGCAGCACCATGCAGCACATAAATCATGCGTTGAAACACCAGGTATACTGTCCAAGTCAAATACTGCCCATTTATCTAAGCCAGTATGTATCTATTCGCCAATTATGTGTGAGCCACATATTTTAATTGCAATAATTATGTCCAGTTTCAATTTAATTATTTTATTCAAAATTAGAATTTAGTGTGTACTTTATGCTTCAAAAAGCGTGAGTCAATACCGTGCATGAGTTCCGCTTCAATAATTTAATAATATTCCTTATTTTGCCAAGTTCATTCTGAAATTATAGTTTTGCATTTAGCTGGTTGGTCGACAAGGCCAAACTTGTAATATTACAAAATTATGATCGAATGGGGTTTATAAGGCCAAATAGAAAACCGATGCATTCAGACATTTTTCGGAGCAGTCGGTCTCTGGGGATTACTTCTCTTTTGGGTAAGTTGTAGGTGGAATGAGAACGGTCTATCCCCCAGGTTCCGTAACCAGGTTTCCTGCTCGTTCTCCAACTGTCTAAACATTGGGCCATCTTTGAAGCTAGCTGGTCTTTGCATTGCTGCCTCAGTTATCAGGCCAGGTTGACTGTTATCTCCGCCGGGTGCCCCTCCCCTTCTCACCTGCACCAATTAGATGGTTGGATAGGTTTACCGCACTACTTAATTAAGTAACTTTCCGACAGTCGTCTCACTTCCACATCTTCAACCACTTGGTTCTCGTTGTTGATTCTTTGACGGAAAGCTGAATATTGCGTAATGGTGGCATGTCTGATTTTAAGCGTTGAAGAGAAGTAAAACATACTTTACATTTCGTACGAGGACGTGAAAGAAAACAAACAGAAAAACATCACCAGAAAAAAAGGAAAAGAGCATGACTGTTTTTAAAATATCACACATCAACTAAGTCAAAATTTTTAAAAACAAATAAACAATGCCCCGCTAATTCATTCATGAACAAAAAAAAAATGAAGAATGAGGTTTAGCGTGGTCCCTCCTCTTCATGTACAGCATATTTTCAAATGTCAAATACCAAAAAGGTGGATAACAATGTTAAATAGTAAGACTGAACTATCTCAACGGACACCACGCTACCGAACTAAAAGGTTACAAATAGTCATAACGATAACTATGCCATATTTATAGCAATTCATCTTTTTTATGGAAATATTATAATAATAACCCACGACTTCTACGTTAACGACAATATACTAAACATTTTCCACACACTATAGAATCCGACAACTGTAGTCCCACAGTACTGATCTAAATGGAAACAGCATTTCTTCTCATAATGACCGTGGCATCATCAATGGGAGGTCATCAGTAGGAATATATCTAACCAGACGCAAAGTTGCAGTGCCTCACCACATGTCTACCATCTGTTAGATATGCACGCCAGTCACTACGTGATTACTTTTTGGAAATCACACCAGAAGAAACAACATCAAGTCCCGCCAACCTTACGCCATCATCCAAACATACCAGGACTTCATTTTTCCGTAGTACTAGTAGATTATTGACTATGCCACTCCAGACCCTTGCGCAAATAAACTCCATAGATGTATTTCGCAAATTTCTTGTCGCCTTTCTTCTGATATAAATAACATATACATTTTTAAATCTGCTTTCAAATAGGACAAATACGGCCTTTTATACATTACAAAATAAGCAGCTCGAGTGTCATACATTTTGCAACTTTTATCTCGGTTCGGTTTTGTTCTTTTACGAGTCAGAACTCAGTGAGGAGGAAGACAATTACATCCACCTAGCTATCTAGAGGCCTTCATGTGTTTCATTTGATATGGAAGTCGAGGAATCAACTAGATTCACTAGAGTCAGTGCCAATCAATATTAGTCGGCTATGTTGTTGAATGAACAATTTCAAATGCAGTAAAATGGTGACAATCGGTCCCTGATCATCGAGATTATTTATTCGTGTGGACCACAACCGTGTTTCAAATATGTTTTTTAACCTATTAAAATGCACATATAACCAAAACCGAAAATATTTTGCTGATCATGAAACCAACATAGAACTTAGAAAAAGATATATTTGCTACGTGTAGGCTTGTACAAAGAAAAAAAAAAAAAAAAGAGAGAAAAGAGTGAAGCCAACAAGCTTTGTATATTTTAACAAAATACTTTATTTTCCTAGAAAACAATGTACAAATTGGAAATAAGACTCACACTTTGTGAATATAATCCAAAATGTAAGCATAAGATTGAAAAATACAAATCCTGTCACTAAACACTTCTAATAGAATCCGGGTTCGAATCTCGATGAAATTCCACTATGGAGGCGATGACTTCAGATGATGTCTGTACTGATGATAACAGATCCTCGATTGAATCACAGTTTATGATGTTTCCGTTAAACTCCAGAGTAAACTTCCACTGAATTTCTTTGTCCCAGAACTTTTTATAAAAAGTACACTTGTTTAGTCTTCTAGAGAATAAATTATTAAATTCAAAAAAAAGATGAAAAACAAACTGACAACAACAATTAGACACACCTTGTTCCCTCAAGGTGTTAAGAACGACTGACTAAATCTACTAGACAGAGTCTGTTTAAAGTCACGATTTTTATCACATGGTACTTCACGCGATAGGCTACATAATTTGCTAATTTGAACATTGCAATAAAATGATTCAAAATTAGCACGTAGGCAAGAATAGCCCTATCTAAGAACCAAATTCTCACAATGAAAATATATATTAAAAAAACATTGTTTATTCAGACTAACAAGTAGGCCGAAATGACTTTGGCAATAGCCAATCGTTTTTGCGTAGTGTTTACAAAATCTATGAACCAAATGAGCTAAAAAATAATGCTAATGTAATAGCTTTTACGTTCTATACAAACTGAATTTACTGAAAAAAAATCGAATCCCGTGAAAATAATTATTACAATAAAATGTAATGGAACAAAAATAAAATAAAAAAGAATTTAAAACTAACATACAAGTAATTCAATTACATATACGTAACACTTTCCCCATAAAGAAAAAGAAAGATTTATATAATAAAGCTTTCTTTTTACCATATGTAAATTATACATGAAGTAAAACAAAATTACATAAGAAAATTCTTATGAATTCTATAAAGTGCACATGAAATAATATTTATATACACAGGAAAGTGCATCTGCAATCAAATTGTCTTTTCCTGTGATATGGCTGATGTTGAGATTATATTCTTGCATAAACAATCTCAACCTTAATAATCTTTGATTTTTAGTTTTCATCTTATCGATGAAAGTAAGGGGGTTGTAATCACTAAACACAAAAAAGGAGAAGGAGCTGAGCTAATGTAAGCTTCAAAATGCTGTAATGCCAATAGTAAAGCCAAACATTCCTTCTCGATTGTTGAGTAATTTCTTTGCTGCTTATTTAATTTCGTAGAGAAATAGCACACTGGGTGATCAATACCATTTCTATCTTCTTGAATCAATACTGCTCCAACCCCAATATCACTTGCATCAACAGATAATTTAAAAGATAGATTGAAATTTGGAGCTGTTAGAATCGTCGCACTTTTGAGTATGGCTTTTAATCTATCAAAAGGTTCCTGACATTTTTCAGTCCAAAGAAACTTGTTTTTCTTACTTAACAAGTTTATCAGAGGTACAGCAATATTAGAAAAATTGGAACAAAACTTTCGATAGTATCCGGCCATACCCAAAAATCGCATCAGTTGCTTTTAACTAACACGCACAGGGAAATCAGAGATAGAATTGACCTTGGCATCTATAGGTTTAACTTGACCATGTCCCACAATATGTCCTAGAAAAGTTACACAAGCACGGCAGAACGCACTTCTGGATAAACTGATTGTCAAATTTGCATCAGTGAGTCCTTCAAAGAATTTTCGAATTGTGGGTCGATGTTCTTTCCAGGTGTCGTAAGCATCACAATTATCTAGCCCAGAGGTAATCATATTCACCAAGCGTTGAAACGTACTTGGGGAATCCTACATCCCGAACGGCATTACTTAATATTGATAGAGTCCATCTGGAGTCACCAATGCCGAAATTTCCTTTGCTCTTTCCGTTAGTGGAATTTGCCAAAATCCTTTCAAATTTGGTCACATATTTGGCATTTCCAATTTTATCAATACAGTCATCGATTCTTGGTAATGGAAATGAATCTGTTTTTGTCACACTGTTCACCTTTCTATAATCAGTGCACACACGGAAAGTGTTATCCGGTTTTGGAACAAGTATACATGGTGAACTCCAATCACTTTTACTGGGCTCTATGAAATCGTTCTCCAACAAATACTGAATTTCCTTTTTCAAGTATTCCTGTTTGAGAGGGTTCATCCTGTACGGGTGTTGTTTCACAGGCTTTCAATCTACAATTTCAACGTCATGAAACATTTGTGTTGTCCTCATAGGAATATCTGCAAACAAGTGCTCATATTCGAATAATAACTGTTTAAGTTCATTTCTTTCTTATTGCTGTAAATGTAAAAGTTTCTGGTCCAGATTTTTCATAATTTCAGAATTCTGAAGATTTGTTGTTCCAAGATCAACAGTGTCCGATGGAATTTCTTCATTTAAATCCTCAGTTTGTGGGACAGGTACAACTAAATTAATTGCATGATTTACTTGGCTATCTCTTTCAAAATACTCTTTTAACATATTAATATGGCAAAGTTGTTTTTGTTTTCGCCTACCAGGAGTATTTATGATGTAATTTAAATTATTTACTTTCTTTTCCAACGTGTATGGACCATACTATTTGGTCTGAAGGGTTGGTTTTCTTAGGAATGGGCAAGAGAGCTAGAACTCTATCACCAGGCTGAAAACTCCTATCCCTTGACTTTTTATCATATCTTGATTTCATTCTGGACTGAGTAGAGCGCAGATTTGCTCTTGCGACCTCACAAGCCTTTGACAATTTGTACTTAAAATAAGAAACACAATCAAGAAGATTGAGCTCAGTATCTTCATTAGAAAGAAGTTTCTCTTTCAACAACTTCAATGGTCCATGCACAGTATGTTCGAACACTAGTTCAGAGAGACTAAATCATAGAGATTCTTGAACGGACTCCCTAACAGTAAACAAAAGTAAATGAATGTTTTCATCCCAATCTTTACTCGTATCAAAGCAATATCACCGAATCATATTCTTTAAAGTCTGATGAAATCTTTCTAAAGCCACTTGGCTTTCAGGGTGATAGGCAGAAGATTTAAATTGTTGAATGACTAATTCCTGTATAGCTTGCTGGAAAATTCCAGACATTAAATTTGACCCTTGATCCCATTGGACAGATCTGGAAAGGCCAAAATGAGTAAAAACTTTATGAAAGCTTTTACTATGGTTTTAATTTTAATATTCCTCAAAGGAATTGCCTCTGGGAATTCTGTTGACCCACACATAATGGTCAACAAATATTGGTTGCCTGACTTGGTCTTAGGTAAGGGACGAACACAATCTACCATAATTCTGCTAAATGGTTCGTCAAATGCAGAACGAGCCTTAAGTATCTTCTGATTGGGTTTTCCTACCATTTGACAAGTATGACAAGATCTACAAAATTTACAAACATCACTTTGATTTTTGGCCAATAAAAGTGATTCAAGATCTTGAGATAACTTTTATTTATCCCTAAATGACCAGCCAGAGGAGTTTCATGGGCCAAACTAAGTATTTCCTGTCTGTAAGATTTTGGAACTACAACCTGATAGTTCACTGACCATTCGTCACTAGTAGGTACCTCGGGAGGTCTCCATTTTCTCATAAGAGTTCCATTTTCAATGAAATAACAGACAGGTACTTCAGTGGCTTCAGCTTCACTAATGGCCCTCTGAAACTAACAGGAGATCTCAGGATCTTTTTCCTTTTTCTCTTTTTCAGCGACAAGTGACTGTCATTTATCACCCTTATTAGATAAAAGACAATGAGTATTTAAACGAGGATCGCTGTGATCAATGCCTGTTGATTGATCCAAATTAGGAGTAAAATTGACCTCATCAAAAACCTGACCAATACATGTATTACCTAAAGGAATATTATCCCTATCAAAATCATTCTCAAGAGCTTTCTTTGACATAGCTCTGGGAGCTGCACAAGCTGTGTATAAATCAGGGTATCCTTTTTCAATAGGATCAACTTTCTGATCCAAAGAAGGCTTGTCAGTTACAAGTGGATTAACCACAGCCTTGTCTCGAGCTAGGGCGTTGCCTAGCAACAAACGAATGCCCTCAACGGCTAAATTAGACGCAATACCGACTGTCACAGGTCCTGAAACTAAGTTTGATGACAAATGTACAGAATGGGAAGGAACATTAAAAAAGCCGCACTCTACTCCCTGAATGAGAACACTCTCATTAGAACAGGACTTCTCAGAAAAAGGCAAAGTACCTGATAATAAAAGACTCTGAGAAGCTCCTGCATCCCTTAAAGTTTAGTAGGGATAGGATTTGCCAAATCACCCAAGAGTGATATAGGACCCTTCGACATGAATGGTTCATAATTCTCCATAATACAATCAGACTTGGGTTTATTAGACCCAACAAATGTATTGCTTTCAATACATGACCGTGACCTTGACCTTTTAGATATAAGAGCATTGGGATAAGTCTATCTTGATTCTGATGCATATATTTCAATTTGAAGCAATCAGAAATGACGTGTCTTTTTTTCTTGCAATAGGTACACGTAGGAATAGACAAGGATTTTGAATCAAGTTTATCAGAAGCTTGATTTTAAGAAGTTGTGCCAGATTTAGTTTTAGGAGGAGACGTATTAGACTGAAATACCTTTCTACCAGTAGGCTGCTGAGTGAATTATTTGCCTTAAAACATGAAATTTATGAGTTAAGGAATACTTATCGTCAGCAAGAGCAGCATTTTCCAAGGTTTCAATCTTATTCTCTTCAAGATGATTCTTAACGTCATTACGAACACAGTTTTTGAACTCTTCAAGTAACACAAGTTGTTCGAGACTTTCATAATTATGTTCAACTTTCTTGGCTAAGCATCATCTCTCTAACTGCTCGTTTTCTCTAGCAAATTCGACATACGTTTGTCCAGCTTCTTTTCTATAGTTTCTGAATTTTTGCCGATAAGCCTCAGGGACTAACGCATAAACCCTTAAGATGCACTCCTTAATCAAATCATAGTCAGAACTTTGCTGTACTTACAGGGATGCATACATATCACGGGCCTTGCCCAAAAGTACACATTGCAATAATTCAGTGCAATTCTCCCTTGGCCATTTAAAATTTTCAGCAACTTTCTCATAAGAAATAAAATATTTGTCTACTTCTTTTACTGTAAAAGGGGGAACTAACCTGATATTTCTTGTAATGTCAAAACTTGAATTTGTATGTGAAGTGAGATCATGCTTTTCACTTGCCAGCTCATATTCTTTCATTTTAATTTGAAATTCCCTTTCATTCGTCTCTTTTTAAAATTGTAACTGTTTATCTTTCTCCCTGACATGTCTCTCTCAATCCTCTTTCTCAAATTGTAATTGTTTCTCTCTCTCTCTCTCTCTCTCTCTCTCTCTCTCTCTCTCTCTCTCCTCTTTCTCAAGGTGCAATTGCAATTGCTTCTCTTCTAATTGCAACTGCATTGGTCTTTCTCTTTCTGAAGCTCGAGCTTCCTTAACTCCAATTCCATCTTGTATTTCATTTTTAATTTCATCACTTTTTATGTCAGAGACTGATAGTGACTTAAGGACCGAAGCCAAAACACTTTTATCAAGAACATTCTTCTCTACCAAATACTGAATCAAAATGTTTTTAATTTCTTGTTTCGTTAAGGAAGATTATGCTTCAGAAAGATCGTACTTTTTGGCATTTCAAGCAACTCATATTTTTTCAAACTGTCCAGCTGCTCCTGATTTGGACTAGAAAGAAAAGTTTCCACTTTTAATGACATTGAGAATGAAAGCCTGTTGTTTTCACTAAAGATTTCAAACCAAATGTAAAATAGTACTTGGGATTTAAAAACTAGGAGAATTTAAATTTCACGAAAACAATTTTCTAAAATATTTTAGCCAAAATTCAAATCTCCAAGGACGAGAAAACCCAATTTTCTCCTGTTACATGTAGGCTCGAACAAAAATAATAAGAGAAAAGAGTGAAGCCAACAAGCTTTGTAAATTTTAACAAAATAATTTATTTCCCTAGAAAACAATGTAAAAATTGGAAATAGGACTTACGGTTTGTGAATATCATCCAAAATGTAATCCTAAGATTGAAAAATACAAGTCCTATCACTAAACAGTTCTAATAGAACCCGGGTTCGAATCTCGATGAAATTCCAATATGGAGGGGATGACGTCAGATGAGGTCGTTGTACAAATGGCAACAATTCCTCAATTGAATCACAGTTTATAATGTTTCCGTATAGAATTCCAGAATAAATTTCCACTGAATTTCTTTGTCCCAGAACTTTTATAAAAAGGTACACTTGTTTAGTTTTCTAGAGAATAAATTATTAAATCCAAAAAACAGGTGGAAAACAAAATGGCAACATCAATTAGAAACACTTTGTTCCCTCAAGGTGTTAAGAACGACTTACTGAAAAGCTCTCAGAATGGGTATTAAACCCAACTAAAACATCATCCCATTCTCGCGTGATAGGTCACATGGTCTCTTAACTCTTGAACAACGCAATAGAAAAAAATGCCAATTGTCACGTAGCTAAAATAGCCCTATCTAAGAACCAAATTCTCACGCTGAAAATATATAAAAAAAAAGAAAGACTGTTTACAGTCCAACTAGCGTGCGGGCCGAAATGACCTTGGAAATAACTAATGGTATTCACTCGATGTTTACAAAAACTGTGAGCTAACGAAGTGCTGAAGTAACGTTAAGATCTAATCGGGTCAAGCCAATTTCGGAAACGAGACTTAAATCCAATCAAAATTATCATTACAATAAAATGCAATGAAATAAAAATAAAATAAAAAAGAATTTTCAAACTAACACACAAGCAATTTAATTACATAAACGTAACAATATTCAGCATGCATATTGGGCATATGAGTTAAATATAAACAAAGTTCTATTGCATAAATGTTCTGCATATGAGTGAAATACTATCGAAGTTCTATTTCATACATATTCTGCATATGAGTGAAATACAAACGAAGTTCTGTTGAATGCATATTCGGCATATGAGTTAAATGCAAACTAAGTTCTATTACATACATATTCGGCAAATGAGTGAAATACAAACGAGGTTCTATTGCATAAGTCGTCATTGTTGTGTAGAATAAATAAGAAAGATCTGAGAACAAATGAAAGAGAAAGAAAATCAGGAGAGGAAACATGAAGTATCTAAAACAAATCAAAGAATGATCTAAATAAAACCGAATTTCATATTTCCAATATTCGAAGCGATTTCTATATAAAACTTACACTAATAATTTCGCAAATAGACACATTATTGATACAATACAGAAGTCATGTTCGGCTAGGTGAAATTAGGTTAACATAATCTACACAGAAGATTGACTGACCATACATATAAGATGCATATCATCATAGTCTTTCAAGAACGGTGTGTCCACTGTAACATATTTTAACCCATTATGTAACCTGACTCTTGTATAATCGCAATAACGTTTATGCATTTGCAATTGATATAGAATGGACTACATGTGTTTGTAATAGACAGTTAACGAGTTGTGTGTGTGTGTTTGTGACAGAGACAAAACGAGTCGTATGTATTTGTAATATATTCAGAACGAGTTCACTACCATAACGTCTTCTTACAGATGTAAGAAGCTCGTGTTTCTTGACCTAACAACAAAATAAGTCATAGGATTATCCCATGTTTCTTTTGGGGTCTAGCAAAATGCCATTTCTTCGACTTGTAAAAGAACGCTTCGGAAGTATGACTAGTAACTGTTTCTGACTTGTGTGCCATTCATCCCTCCGCATCCATATCCCTCTGAATTATTGAAGGATTTCTTACGTCTCTTAACACAATGAATTAGTACTAGCGGAATACAACGAATTAAAATATAGCAATTTTAGAAAGCAAACATATGTATGTTCAGTTTGTAGAAACATGTAAGCTTCCGTTTGTTAGAACCCTGTAATTTATCAAAGGCCTTTATTACTAGTAAACTGTTAAATAATTGAAGTGACCTCAATCACCTGAACAAGATGTGATCATACATAGAATGGATTATTATGCTTAAACTCCTATGTTGCTCTAAAGACTGTAATCACTGGGTTAGCAGGTATAAAGACATGTATAAACATACAGATATTAATCGTGTTAAGACATTCATACAAAGATCGCCCATGTCAGTGGACACAAAGATGAAACCCACAAAAATCGGAAACATTTCACTCTACTCAGGTACATAACAGGTAAGCGCACTTAACACTTGGGTATATATAGCTGAATTTAGCTCGCCAACCAGAGCGAAGAAACATTATTTTATAGCTCACACTTTCTACTTAGTTCTGAAGATTCTTGATCTAGTGGAGTGTTTTATGCGGATCTTTCTTGATTCACATAATTATGGTCTACATGCAGAGAACTTGTCCGAATTTCCATAATGAGGTCGTTTGTAAGCTAAGAAAAGATAAGTACATATTGCAACTAAGGCACATTTGGCATTTTGCACAGCCTTTCGTGTTCGTTTCTCAAAAATCTCTTTCTCTTGCAACGTTTTCACCTCCTCTAAAGAGATTTCTTTTCGTTGCTCCGTGTTTTGTCTTTTCGTATTCGTGTTGTTCTCGGTTGCGTTATTAGCCCATATTTCCATTAGGCGGAGGCGGAAATATTCCTTTGGAAAAGAGGACAAAGAAAGAAGTAAGTACCTTATACAAGTTATTGTCATATTCCTTTTTTTCTAAGAAATGTCAACTGTTGTTTACTTATGAAACGTCAGATTGTATTCTTATGTTGTTTGTTTCTTTAAACATTAAAGTTAGCCACTTCGTGTAATTAATCTAATGATGCCCACTGAACGTTTCCTCTTTGCGATTCCAGCAACTGCATTTAATGCATCTTTAAAAATGTAATTCATTCATCATTGTTTCATTTTGGAGAGAAAACTGAAACTACCTTTCACTATTTTATAGAATGTAACCGTTATTTAATCAGCCTCTCAAATTGGCTCTAAATCATGGTCATATTATTTGCTCACGACAATTACCTTGCTACTACAACGTTCATCTCGACTATATCAAGATATTATAAACGTATTTACCTTTGCTGGGTCAATATGAACTTTTGTAAACCAGTAAACCTCAAATTAACCGAAGTGAAGCGAAGGTCAAAATGATGAGTTTGCTGGTTCATACAATTTCATATTCACTCCAAAAGATCTATCTTGCATTATCATATGCTTTAGTGCAAAATGTCATACTTGAACTATCTTGAGAATAATGAATTAGAAAACAATTTCTTCTTCTGGACACCTAAGAAATAAATCACGATATCACATAAAGATCGATGAGTTTAGGACAGTGCAATGTAATGAATTATCGCAAACCAAATGACTTGGCAGCTGTCGATGAATGCATTTAGCACAATAATTATGCAACACATATTGTAAAGTGTTCATAGTAATTCAAGATTTCATTTAAGAAGCAGTGAGTTTTTCAATATGTTCTTGATCTGTAGTGCGTTGTACGGTGACTGAAGGTATCAGTGACGATAATGCAGGAGTCCTTGCAGACCTTTTGTTGTCAGCAGACCACAGGGGTTATTATAGTCATGGACTGAACCGATTGCGTAAAGTTTTGGCCTGAACCTTAATTTGTTTTTGCATTTTTATTTCTTCTGATTCCGACAAAATATAGAAACACCCTATCGATTGTTCTTCTGTACGTGTCTCATTCCTGTTGATCTTGTGTATTGTAATGCATCTGATTCAAAATCGTTCAGTAGCGCGTTCATCAGGCTTCCGGAATTTGGGTATTTATCTACTTCATGGCCCTCTATACAATACAATTGCTATTGTAATGCTGCTTAATTTGCAAGCTAATGTTTTAGTAAGGCCTCTATTGTTGATTTTCATCACCGTCATAATGACTATTCTTTAGCACCACCTTATCATTGCATAATCATGAATGAATTAGCATGAACATTTGCTTTAAGTGCCCAGCTTGTTCCTAGTCTCAGGACCAAACATAATTGCGCATTATATGTACGTGGTGTAGAGGATTTACAGACAATAAAAATCGAGTATTTCCTTCAAAAAGTATTGGGACAAAATATCATCTTGAGCAGCAGGAAGGGTGAACCCTACAACTTTTTGCCTGAGCCGTAAGTAAAAATAAAATAACAAAAATAAGGTCAATAACGATAAACCGAGCCTTCTAACTATATTATTACCGTACGGTTTAAAAAACGAATAATAAATCGTTTGGGTTAGCTCACCTTTGTTATTTTATTTTTGACTTTTGTTATAGTGCGTTTAGTTTCCTTACCGGGTTACTCAATTTTTGTCATTCACCCTTCCTGCTGCTATGAATTTATCCAGATCAACTATTGCATGTATATACATGAAGTGAGTCATACATACATGTACTGAGATAGGTATGCGTACCGATTTTTCAAGGACATGTGTGGTAGTTCAAACAATAGCTGTGTTTATCGCCGCGGATATCTCCTCGGAGATAGGTATTTGTGTGCAGTTTATTTCCGTGTTTTAATTTTAAATATAATACATTTTAATCGGTTCATATATATAATGGCAAAATATCTTAATAAAATTATAAATATTTATTTATTTGTAAAATCAGATATCAAATGCTATTGCACAATAATCACATATAATAATTTCTAAAACGTATATCCGTGGTCGAGTTCGTTAGCTCAATGTTAAAGTTGCTGGAAACTTTAATACTGATGTTTGCGGTTCGACCCCAGATCTCGCCGAGATGGGTTCGGGTCCCCGGTCGCCCATATCTTTTAATAAGTAGGGGGGGAGGCATCCCCTGAGATTTCGATAAACCACCACGTATCTCGTGGTCGGATTCTATTTTGGAATTCTACCCCGGGGTTTCGTGGGGTTTTATCGAAATCGCAATGCCTAGACAGCCTTCTGAATTGCTAATATTTCGCTTTCGTCGATTAGAAATTCGCCGGGAGGTGTGTCTATGCAAATTTGCCCCCCCCCCCAAAATAATCAGTAGCATGCCTTGAGCTCTCTGCCCCATGGAAGAACCCCCAAATAAACATCCAGAAAGGGTGTTAGCCAAAAGAAACAGAACATGGGCGTGCCGCATAATACGTCATAAGAGAGACGACAATGTAAGGACCCCATGAAAGTCACACAGGCTATCGAGGGGCCCCATTGAAGGGTAACTGCTAGGATCTACTGATTATTTTTGATAAATTAAAATACAGACAAACATGCATACATACAGACATACATAGAAAGAGGAAATAATTCTCTAGCAGAGGAGCAGAGTTAATCACAGATTAACCAAAGATTTTATCCAGACCTATACGATATCTGGATCTTGGGTCATGAAGATTTATTGTTATAAATCCGAACGGAGCAGATTGTGCTTTTGAAAAGAAGCTTTAAACTTAATCATGTCCATGTCCCCTGAACACCAAGTATAATAAATATTCTGTAGAGTATAATTATCTACTCCATTAAACACAACCAAAATATTGCAGTAATCTCTGATCACTTTAGGTATCTGTGTATATCGTTGTGTAACATAAATCACGTCAGTATTTTTGTGACGACCTCGAGAAAATATTCTAGCTGGATTTGTTTGTCTGTCCAACATAACGTCATCGTACACCACTAAATTATTAATATATCCATCTAGGTCATCTACAGATGGAGCCTCATCAATATCGGTAATAAAGTCAACAACATCATCACCATCTTCATTCAGCAATTTTGCATTTTCATTAAAATCTTTAAGTACTTTGTAACAGTGTTGGTCATCTACGGATGGTGCTACTAAATACAATTTACTCCATTTTAACCATCGCATTATTAAATTTAATAATAGTTGTGTTTTACCCGATCCAGATGGACCTATTATAATCATTCTTATCGAATTTGGTAATGCTGGATGATGCTTCACTGGCTCCTGTTTTCGTGTCGCCGAAAAATCAATTATATCCATATTATTCATAACATGAGTCTATATTGTGTTCGATGTAGATTATCTACACCCACCACTGGACTGACAACAATAATAACAAAAATAAACGACGTGCATTAATAGGTAAATGTGTAAAATGCGGCACGAACAAATATAAATTTATCTCCATGTCTGATTCCCTGACAAAGTCAGGTACAAAGACAGGTGGAGATATAGCCGCTTTATTAGGAAAATTACCAGGAACTCCATGGGCTAAATATGCCGGTGAGAAACACTTACCAGGATATAATTATTGTGGTCCTGGAACCCGACTTGACATCCGACTTGATAATCAAGATCAACCAAGACCAGGAGAGCATCCAGTAAATAAGATTGATAAAGCGTGTCATGTTCATGATGTTGCGTATAAAAATAAAGATTTACAACAAAGGTATCTCGCAGATGTAAAATTGATTCATGCATTAAATTCTATACCTAATAAATCTGTCAGAGATAAATTAGCTAGTTTTCTAGTAAAATCTGCCATGAAAGGTAAAATAATGCTAGGGGCTGGTAATTAATTATATAAATATTATAATGGAATCCATTTATTATAGCCCAAGAGGATATTGGAGAGGTAAATCAGCTATTAGTAAATTATCTGAAGCAGCAAAAGTTTCACGTTCTGTTGCTGCAGCGTGGTTAGCACGACAGGCAATATGGCAAATTTATCTACCACCACCTAAAAAATATTCAATATGCACATTTTGATGTCAGCGTCCCTAATGAGGTTCATCAAGCAGATATTTTATTTTTACCACACGATACCATTAAAATTGGTAAACGTCAGTCACGCACATACAAATACGCATTAACTGTCGTTGACGTTGCAAGTAGATATAAAGAAACTGAACCATTATCAACAAAGACAGCGTCTGAAGTTTCATCTGCGTTTGAACGAATTTATCAGCGAGGACCATTGCGATGGCCACAGTTATTACAGGTTGATCCTGGCAAAGAATTTCTTGGAGTAGTATTATCGTTAATGAAGAAACATAACGTTAAAATTAGACGAGGACATACTGAAATTCATCGTGATCAGGCAATTGTTGAACGATTTAATCGAACACTTGCCGAACGGTTATTTGGATACCAATATGCAAAAGAAATATCTACTAACTTTAAATCTGGTGAGCGATCTCGTGAATGGGTTGCAAGGTTACCAAGTGTGATAGCTGCATTAAATAATGAAATTACTCGTTCAACTTCCATGAAACCTTCTATTGCGATCACAAAAAATATATACCCCGTAGTAATGACAGACAACAACCTCAACCAGTATTAGGTAATGCAACTGTAAGATATTTATACGAACCTGGTGAACTTGAAGGTGGTAAAAAAAGAACAACTGATCCTATTTGGAGCGTGACTACACATACAATTTCTAGTGTGGTTAGATCCACTGGTAGACCTCCAATTTACAGATTAGATTCTACCGCACCTCAACGTGGATTTGTACGTGAACAATTACAGGTAATCCCTGAAGACACACAATTACCACCACATACAATTACATAATCAGAACCAGGGCGTGCAGCGCCCCGACGTCGATTACATTCAAGACAGGTCAGCATCACATTATCACGTGTATGACCAAGATCACTATTAATTCTATCTACGGTAAATTGTCTTGGATTATTATTCGAATATTGCCACAACATATTACAGTTACAACTTGCACAATTATTATTCTGTTTTGCTTTTAGTTTTATAATAAATTCAACATCAATATCAAAATCACGTTTATTTTTTTTTGTCACACTGCTTATAACCAGATAGTTTTTTTCTTATTACGTCATTATTAACAGTTTGATCATTATTTTCTGTAAAATTCATAATAACCTTATGTAGTTGAGATATTCTTCTGACTCTAGAAACTGCGAGATAGACTAAATTCGACCATTCAATCCGATCATCTATAATCCAGATATTTGTATCGGAAATAGTTAACCCCTGTGATGAGTGAATAGTTATAGCATATCCTAACGTCCACGGTGATTTATCCATATTCAGCGCATTCTCAACGACATTAATATCGACTAAAATAATATCATTCAAGACAAGATTCTGTATTCCACCACCAGGAATTTCAACATCAATATTCTGTTGTCGAGTATCTGCTGGGCGATAACACAAAGGTACAGGTAGATCTGAAAACTTTTCTTTATGTAACATAAATAATTTATTTTGTAGTTCATCACGAACTATTTTTCTACTTGCAACTATTAAATCAGCGGGGTTCCATAAATTTAGAAAATCATTCATAGAAGTCTCTGGAATTACTCCGCGCATTATTTCACATTGTACTCTGTCTGGCTGTAGTCTAATTAACCTTTTAAATTCCTTCAGCGGTTCATCAATAGCTCTATGGTCATCATTTATTTCTTGATAATAATCTACGTTATTCTTCAGCCATTCATGTGGAGACTGTCCAATAAAGGGTGGTGGTTGACCATGATCACCGCACATTATTATAGCAGTATTCTTCGTCAATAACCATTCAAGAAATGTTTTTAATATTTCTAACGACACCGTGCATATCTCGTCCCATATAATATATTTAGGTATATATTTCTCACCTATTCGTTCAGGAGTCCATGTGTCTCCGCACCATCTAAAGAAACTATGATAAGTACACGATTTTACTCCTCGCTCTTTTATTTCTCTGGCGAGTTTATGTGTCGGTGTCAAAACAATTATATCCGAATTATTATTCATGAATAATTTAATCACACGAGTTGTTTTACCTGAACCACCGCATCCATTAAGATAAACAGTTTTATGTCTAGATATAGGATCATATACAGATGGTGCTGATGAATTTGATACCTGATTATTATTTTTGTGATATATTTCCTTAATTTCAACATCGGCAGATTCAGAATAACTAAATATATTTTCTTGTTTTATTCTCCATGATCCCCATTCACCATTACCAAGTAGTGGTTTTAATAAATCCGTATATTTTTTATTTATATAAAACGAATCCGTTGCGACTCTGACAGCATCACGAGAAAATTTATTTATCATAGACAGTAGATTTATAGAAACATATGCCAACATAGACGATCTTAAATGAGTAAATTGTGGTGAGTCACCATCAAGATAACTCACAATTGTACCTAGTTTGGTTCCGTCTGACAAATAAGCATTACTCCGATTTATAAATATGTTTTTTTCTGTTGTATCAGCAATTATAAAATCGAGTTCAGCATCGTCCATAATTAATCTTGTACAATGTCTTTTATGTTGTTGTTGTTGTTGTTATAGGGTTTAACGCCATTTTTCAGCACAAGATAGGCTATACATGGCGGCCAGTATTAATGGTGGAGGAAGAACCCTGGAAAATCCGGGGAAGAACCACCGACCCACGAGAAGCTACTGGCAGGCTTTCTCACGTACCCACGTTAGCCGAGCCTGGACTCGAACTTACGCAGACAGAGATGAGATGCAATGTCTTTTATGATCATAGGCTCCTCCTTGAGTAAATTTACCAATTATCTTTCTACCAAGATCTTTTGCAAATTTTTCATCATGCTCGTCTCTGCATTTACGTATACTATTAGTAATTTTAATAATATCATCTTCATTAAGATCAGGAAATTCTTTCCTGGCATCATCAGTATTAAATCTATTTGGTTCTGGTAACCAAATTTGTTTCTGTGGACTATATGATATAATCGCCTCACTCACCTGTAAAGATATTAAAATTCCAACATCAAGCATATATCGCAATAGTACTATTGGAACCCAACATCGCTCTGAAAAATGTCTTCCAAACCAAATATAAGTAATCGGATGGAGATTTTCTGCAAATTTGAATGATTCTACATGAGCAAATCCGGTTAAATCAAAATCTGGTAAATGTCCGTTTATTGCAACCCTTTTCATCTCGTGTGATGGATGTCCGAATCTCTTAAAGTATTTAGAACATTCTCCGTATCCAAGAAAACTTCCAGGATAACATGCTACCATATCGACGGATATAACGTCACTATAGTTGTATTTAGTATTCCATAATCCTCCGTGTCCATATTCTACGCAGCTTTTATGAATATCCTCAAGAAATTCCGATCGTGTTGGTTTCCATAAATTTTCTCCTGAGCAAAATGAGCCGCTACGGATGGAACTGTAAAACAATTATTTAATAATTGTCTAACTTTGACATCGTCTGAAGTATATTTCAGCGCAAGATTTCCCATTTCTACATTAAGAGATTCTATACGGTAAATGTCACCATTAGGCCGTACAAACTGATCGTAATTATCATATTCCGAACTCTGAAATAACCAAACAGACACAGGATCACTTTTACTGATATTTTTGATAAAATCAAATATATGACCATCATAAAATTTAACTTTTCTATCTCGTGGAAATATTATTACTGCTGAGGTCCATGCGTGCGAATTATGATCAATAATATCTATTGGAGCTCCATTTTTGTGTATTTTGGTTTATATAAAATCTCTCCCGTCAGCGTTTTTACCGTTATTGGAAATCTTAATTTCTTTTCTAGTTCAGCGACATCTTTGATAGACGCTCCGGTATCTTTAACTGATTCTGCCCAAGTATTTATTTTTTACGTCGTAAATCTGTTAAACCATTACCACGTATCGCGTTTGTAAAATGTTCTGTAACTCGTTCAGCTACACAGTTTATTCTTGACTCTGACAGTTTCATAGGTTTTAGATCCCCGACGTCAGGTTTATTCAGCGGATATATTGCATATACGACTGCAGTAACTGGGTAGCTCCGTTCATAATATACCTTATCAATACCAGTCAGTATTCCGGGCTTAGATTTATTATTTAAGAGAACAATATTATTTCCTGATTGTATATGTACTGGATCGCGTTTGTCACGAATAATCCAAATATCTTCTTTTGTATTTACAATAAATTTTATTAAAATAAAATATTTTTGATCATCAAGGTAATTAATAATTATTTTTCCTCGTTTGTCATTCATCATATTAGTAACATTTCCGACTCTGAATGTTGACCATGCATGAACTGCGCCATCGTCACGAAATTCATTTTTTGCTTCACGAATACGATCGGTTACACCTCATCCGTTAATGCCAGATCTTGCATCAAAGTACTATATTTATATTCTGATAGTCTGTCAAGATCAAATCTAGCATGGGAAGGTTCAATTGCCGATAATTCGTTCATATAATTAAGACAAGTATTTAAATTAAAATTTTAGTATATATATAATGCTTGAAACAAAAAACAAATGTGCTTGGCTCGGAATTGGATATATTTCTCTTTGTAATAAACCGTGCGTGAATGAATACTGCGGAAATCATGCACAGAGTATCAAAAATGGAAGTACAGGACCAATACCATGTATTCAATGTGGTGTTGGAGTGAGGGGAAAAACTCAATTGTGTCTAAAATGTGGCGGAAAAAAATACAGGGAATTAAAACGATATTATGACAAAAAAAATACATCTCCAGGTAAATCTCCTATACAAACCGTAGAAGATTATCTGGCCAGATTTCAAAATAATGATTTAGACAAATAATATTATATATATAAATGGAGCAAAACGAATTTGCTAAACATCCCATAATAAAAAATTATGAAGCGTCTCGAGATGGTGTGATCAGAAACTGTAGATTGAAAAAACCAGTCGGTAGTATTAATAATACTGGTTATTTTATGTTTAATGCTGGGAAAAATAAATATTACTCACATATATTCATATTCGAATGTTTTCGTGAAATAGTTAAAAATGGATTTGTAGTTGATCACATTGATGGAAATCCCAAAAATAATCGGTTATCTAACCTGCAAGCTATTACACCTAGTCAGAATGCTGCACGCGGAAATACTGGAAAATGTAAAAAGTTTGCAAGAAGATCTATTAAATCCATGAATATACAGACAGAACAGGAAATAACTTTTCCATCAATACGTGCGGCTGCAAAATATTTTAGCATACATCCACAATCAGTACAATTTGTTGCAGATAAATTATACAAATCAGCATATTCAATAAAATACGATCAGCGGATAATATTTGAATATATCTAATTCTGTGCTCTTAATAAATAAATTGTATATAGTTCGACTCTATATTTTACCATGAGTACCTTCACCGTCGCTGCTCTCAGTGTCACTTTCATTTTTGACAGAATCAAATAACATAATTTTTCTTAATTGCATTACACGATTATCCACGATCTTCTTTTTCTCGTATTCACGAGATAGTTCGGATCTGATATTTTCGATCGAACGTGCAAGAGGCGCAAATAGTTTTACCTGCTTTTCATTTACCATCGCCAAGGATTCTAACATAGACTGATAAATTGATTTTACAAATTTATAATTGGATGGTAATGTGTATTTATTGTCAGTTTTTCTTTGTTTTAATATTTCATAATCGCATAATATTTTTTCAGGATCGAGATTATCAGATAGATTTATTCTGTTATGTTTTAATTTTTTAATAGCAGAAATAATATCATTTATATTTTCTTGGTTCATATATATATAATAATATTTCTCTAAAATAAAATAGCATCGTTCCGAATACTGTCAACACTCGTCAGCCATAGGAATCGAACCACGGTCGTCAGTATCATAGTTGCAACAATTATACCCAATAAATTTTAATTTTCTGTCAGATTTCAGAAATCTAGCAGATTTTCCACAGAAAAAATAATAATATTAATAATAATTTATAACAGATTTCAGATTTCTACAAAATAATAATATTATTAATAATTTCAGAAAATCTGTCCAAAAACATCAAACAGAGTATATATTTACCCATCAGATTAAAAAAAATATATTATTTCAGAATCAGATTATTTTTTCCTTTATTATATTAGGAAATATTTAATCAGACGTTCTACGAGCGAATATATAAATTAATATTAAGAGATTCTTGTCTTAGATCCAAAATATTTCCTGCCTGGTCAGTGAGTTTGAAATTTATTCTTGTCAGAAATGGATTATGAACTCTCAGGTACACGGGGTTAATTGGTTCAGACACAATTAGCCAACCTGGCGGGTCTTTAGGGCTAAATGAATATAGTATATACCCCTGTTCCGCAGTGCCACTGCGGTGATTAGATTTTGAAAGATCTACTTGATAACTATCACCAATTACGTCACATACCAGATTGACTCCAATTGTTGTTGTTATATTTACAATACCAGGTGAGATATGGCGACCTCCACCGTGTGGATCATTATTATATTTAAGAATAGTTGGTGTAGGTATTAATTTTTCCCATGAATCACATATTCTTTTAAATTGTTCATCAATAAGATCATTAACTGATTTCTTTAGCTCTTCAGAGTTAAATCCAGGAATTATAAATGTTGATAGTTGTTCTCGCGTAATTCCGAAATGTTTTAGAAATATTATTGTGAACAGAAGATTTAGTTTAACAGCTCGAGGTGGACCGTCTTCATTAACTATATATAACTCTTTATATCGTTTATCTGCTGCTATGTTCATTAATTTTTTTTCTCTGTTAATAATAATATCATTCATGAAATCTAGGTCTGAAGCAACTTGATTCAAATGTTGTATTACTTCAATTATTTGATTTTTTAAGTCATCGTTGTAGGAATTGCTAATGCTGGAAAATAAATTTCTTAGATAATTAAGCATACGTCCATGTTCAGACTTAATTGTATTAGCATATGAATTTATTTCATCAACATCAAGTACTATTATTTTACCTTTTTTACCATCAACTATTTTTGTAAAATGGGTTTCTGTTTTATCTATATAATGTATAACTCCATCACCAAAATATCGTCGCCATGGGTAAGCATTTTTTTCTGTTAGATATTCTGGAGGTTTTATAAATTTTTTAACATCTATGACAAAATCAGATCTCTGTGGTTCTGGTGGTCTTTGATAAACCGGTGGATCTTCAGGCCAACCTAATACTGATCTAATCGAACTTTGATAAATATCTACGGAGTAATCAGGGGAATTTATTTCAATAACCGCAGATAGTGTTGGTTCGTAGACAGTAATTACTATTTTTGATTCTTTTCCTGTAATAGATTTAATTCTGCGTTGGAACTCATCATTAATCTGTTCTATTTGATAACTGCCCGTTGGAATAGCAACTACTTGCCAATCAGGAGTTCCATCAGACTTATTCTTATTAGCGAATATTAATGAATTATTTGGTTGTAGTCCACCAAATGGTTTTGATCTAATGTTGGGCCAGCTATAATAAGCTCGTAATTGTGCTAATGCTATTTCTTTTGCAGGAATTGCGGTTGGAAAATTGACACTAAACTCAGGATTAGTCGAACTTAACGATATCATAGTAGTTTTTGACGGAGTTGTATTAGTGACAATCTGCTGAAGTAATTCCCTGTCTGTCATTATTATTATTGTTGTTATTTAATTCATTAAAATCATTTGCGATCACTTTAAAAGCATCATCATAAGTTTTCATCATCATCGCGAATTCAGTATCAGATATTTCACCATCACTAACACATGAAGAAATATATAAAGATAATTTAGAACATGCCTCTGCCACTGTGTGTAATTTAATCATATAATCGCGCAATTTAGCATTTGTACAAGTATGTATCTTTTTGGTTATAATACCGAGAACTCCAGCAATAGTCGTTGATGCTGAAACGATAATGGTTATAATAGTAGGTGCTGTCATCGTCAATGTTGATAATAATAATCCTGTTCCAGTAATAACAGCAGAAACCGAGTAAACAACTACATCGATGACAACTATACGTCTTTTGTATTTTTTTATTTTCGTGTTATAATAGTCGATAAAATTATTTAGTTTAGTGAGACGCTCACATACTTGATTGCATCTGTAACGTTGAACGTCAATGCGAGACTGAGGTTGATCCATTATTATTATATTAAGTGATTAATTGCGGTGTTTCAGCCACAAATTCCATATGCCACCAATAAGGCTCTAAGGTTATTGTTTGATCATATATTCTCAGTGTAAATGTTTCTTCAACATTTTTTCTTAACAATATAGATACAACTCCAGAGAGAGAATCAGTTGAATTAAGCAATATATATCTGTTAATTATAGCAAATCTTTCATCACTAAATACGGACAGCCTGTAAATACCAGTAACTTCTGCGGTATATTTGATAGTATTATTTTGTAGTGTCCATGTTGATTGTCCTGATGCTACTGTGTATACGATATTTTTAATTTGTCCGTGTGGAATTTTAATCAGATTAGTTTTTTGAACAATATTAGGTATTCCACTGGCAATATCATTGAGTTTCGTGTTAATGTCGGCTAGTTTTATGTCAACGGTTGGTGAATCACCAAAAAAATCTTTAATGGGTTTGTTTACATTTCTACGAAAATTTAAGAACAGTTCTATATGTTTAGTAAGAGTTTCTGCAAGATTATCATAATTAGTTTTTAATGTGGTTATTTCATTCCCGATCGGAATTTCCTTATCATCAACGTATTTCTTCGTCGCAGCATCAAAATTATATTCTGGTGTTCTAAGATTATTAATGCCATTATTATTCATGTCGAGAAATGCACGCATTATACCGCCGTTGGTCAATACGTACTTAGATTCTTGATCGTCGACATATTTCTTTGTTGCGGCGTCTGCATCTGCGGTTGGATTTCCAAGATCTGTAATTTTATTCTGATTCATATTAATATCTCCGGTAAATACATCGCCGGATTTCTTAATATAATTACTGAGTGATGTACCAGAATCTTGTATTTTACCTTGATCGGCAAAAATAACTATATTATCAGTGACTGCAGTTGGAATTCTTATAAGAACATCTGATAGTTGTATATTACTCGTTTTTAATCGTCCTTGATTATCCTGAAAAACAACTACTTCATTTTGATCCACACTTGCGAGATTTAATAAATCATCAATTTCATTTCTGAGTTGATCAAGAGTTGCATACTTAGATAAATCAGCCTGCTGATGACCTTTACCACGGGAAGATCTTCCATAAATATCCACCATTATATTTACTAATGTCTGTTTAAATATGACGTCGTAGTATATTCATGTACAACTTTGTGAGGTGGTTTTGTTGATTTTGATATAGCATCAAGTACGTTAAGTACTTCTCGACCACATATTGGTGGATCAGTTAATGTTTGTGTTGGTAACGTTGAATGCCATATTGGAATACTTTGATAGCCGCTAATATACTTTAAGAATTCTTTTGGTGGAGCTAATCCATATGAATCAAAATAAATAATTCCACGTGGATCAATTGCATAAGCGACCCAATGCGTGCCTGGACCAGAATTTTCATCGAGATTAATAATACCTGTTTCAATGTTATTTGGTTGTTTCGGTAATTGATCGCATAAAAACTCCTCTAAAATTTTTTATTTTTAATTTTTTAGCAGCATCTAGTAAATCAAAATTGGACATAGGAGATATCAGTAAATTGTCCCTGGTAATCTTAGGCCTTTTCCGTACCAGTGTGGGGTCCCTGGTAATCTTAGACCCCTTCCCTTTTTTTTGATTCCCTGTCCTGTTGCTTTCTTTAATGCCATTCCAGCAGCAGTTCCAACAGCACCTAATGCAGCTGCTTTTGCAACAGCTGGAGCTGCAGCGGCTATTAATGCTGGTATAGCAGCAAGAAGTGGAAATATACCACCCGTCTTAATGACATCTTTAATGGCACCCGCAGAAAGATTAAGTTTTATACCTTTATTTGATTTTTTGCTTCATTGAAATGCCCGAGCTGACGTTCTGTAAGAGATAATTTATTTGAGCCGCTCATCTGATCTTTCTTTAGCAATATTTTTAATCCACAGTTATTTTTTGATGCTGATTGTATCTTTTTAATCTGACCAGGAGTCAGACTAACACTAACATTATTATACGACATTATAATATTTATAAATAATCTAATTACATGTTTTCTACTGGAGCATCAACGACTCTCATTCGTCCACCAGCACCTTCAAGTAACATCGATTTATCGCTGAGTATGACAGCAATTGCTCTGTAATTGGCAATAGCTCCAATATCTCTATTAACATGAGCTCGAAAATGTATATCGACTACAGATTGTCTGGTTAAATCTAAATGTTCGAGCGAAAAATAATAAATTGGGTATAATATTGTAAAATCCAATTGTGATATTTGTAAACCAGTATCAACATTTTGATCACGTCCCATGAACGTCATTAGACGGTGATATACACGTGCTACATGATTTTGATCGAAATTCAGTAAAATATCCTCGGATGGTTCTTGATGTCCATTTATTCTTAAGGAAACTTCGGAAACACCAAGATTATCAAATATCATAATACTACGTGTTTGATCATCCACCCGTGCAGCATCTTGAAATGCAATAAATATATGTCGTGGTGCAGAAACACCTTGTTGTGATGCTATTTGCCACGTAAATAAACCATTAATATTACTCTGGATAGCATCTGTGGTCATTGTTAACCACGATAATGCTGATTTACCACCTTGATTCATAAAAGAGAGTAGACGATCTTCTTCAGTTATTGATGGAGTCATCACCGGCATCCACAATGAAAGTTTTGTAAGAATTACTTTGCCAGGATCACCAGCGAGTCTCCATAATGCATCGTTGTCGGTTGCTTTTCGTACAAGTACAACTGTATGCTTAGATCCGAAAATGACTTTTCTGACATTTCTACAAAATCCAAATATATGTGATAGTGGAATCACACATGAAAATGCTCTTCTTCCACCACGCAACATTGCTCGACGTGATCTAAATCCTAAGTTGAAATCTGGATCTACATTAATAATCATACTTTGTACATCCGCATTGGCGTTTCTAGCAAAATTTCTTGGTTGTCCTATTTCATATTGTCGATACTCTGGAGAATCAGTTGTATCCTTTGCAAACATCATTGATGGACCAGCTGATCTTGAATAATCATCACTATATCTTGCAAGACCAAGTATTGTTGTTGCAACGTCGACGTCCTTCTGAATAGATTCAATATTTTTTCCGTCAATCATGTACGTTGCACTGTCAAATAATGCCATAATACCATTATTAACAAAACCGACATTAACATCGTCTCCATATGCTACTGGTGCTGCAGGATTAGCAATATTTAAAATTTCACCTTCGACTTCAATAAATGCTTCAGCGGGTAAGAAATATCTACTTGTATCCTGAACCTGTAGTTCGATTCGTCCACGCTGATCTGGAATTCGTGCGTCGTAAGAATAATACTGATAATCACGCACAGACTCATCTTTAAGTACTGGTGCGTCCATGTCAAATGCGGGATCAGATATACATTTGAACATCTTTATTATATTTATTATCGTCTAAAACGAAGATTACTTCGGGAAGTGAGACCACTTCCTGCTATCGGACTAGCAGTTATATTTTTTTTCTTTTTCTGATAAAGGCACATCAGCCAACTCTGCTAGTTTTTGATTAGCAACTTGATTTATTATTTTACTGACATTTGCAGGCATAACTTCTGTACTAGGTAATTTTACAGATTGAGGTCGGACCGCAGGTCTGCGTATTAATCGTGTTAATCTATCTTTGATCGCTGAAAATGCTTTACCAGCGAGATTACCCATAGCACCAATACCTTTTCACGAACAACATCAATAGCTTTCATTCCCAGTTGCTTTGCGATCGGTATTGCTTTTGGGGCTATCCTTCTAAATAGACCCTGAACAACATCACCTAGTCCATCTCCGTAGGTTGTCTTGTATACTGGTAATCTTGAATTTATTACCCTGACCATAGTTGGTCCACGTTGAGTACTATGTACGATCATTTTATTATAGTAATTGTATTTAATTACGTACTCAGTCACTGTAGTAGTCATCGGCAATTTCATTAATAAGAGACTGATAAACATCAACGTCCATGATACCGCCCGTAAATAATCGTCTACAAATATCGGCTGCTTCATTAATTATTTCTGGAGAATTATTACCAGCTCGTTTTCCTCCGATGAGGATTTCTAGTCGTTCAACATCGGCAAGGACGTTATTAGGACAAGTAATAAGACCACTTCCTAAACCACTTCCAATTACACCGGGAGCGTCTTGAAATTCTTCTTCTTCCTCTTCACTTGGTTTCGATGATGTTGTTTTCTTTGGTGTAGGAGATAGAACTGGTATTTGTGATTTTGGTGCTGTTTGTTTTGAAGGTTTTTTACTTTGTTTTTTCTCATTTTCTAATTTGATTAATTTATTAATTCTACTAACATAATCCTGATATACTTGATCATTCTCTTTAATTCGTTCAACATCCATAAATATGCGATATAAATATTTTTGCCACTGTTCACGGGTTTTAATATCTTTAGTGTATTCAGGTTTCATTAATTTATCTCTTTGACTAAAACCACCAAAAGCAAGATTAACTAGTTGATCTAGATGGGAAATGCCAATAATGTAATTAATGATTTTTTCATTAAATTTATTTATCAGTTCAGCATTACTTATTACATGACTCTTTTGTTTGGGGGCTGGTGCTTCAGCACCTCCAGGCTGATCTTCATCTTCAGGTATTTCCGGGACTAACATCTCAGCAGTTATTTCAGCTGGAAGTCCACGTAAAATTCTTTTTGTCTGTTTTGTTCTTTCTGCTATTTTTCCAGTTGCTTCAGAAGTTTTTTCTAACACAGGAAGAAGAGGTTTAGTTGTCTCTGTAATAGGTTTAAATAATTGTTTTGTATCCTCCTCAAACTCAACTTGAGATTCCTGTCGTTGTTGTAATTGTTGCTTGACAGCATCACGAACAGGTAAATATTTTCTAATTGCTTCTAGTCTTTCTCGTGCTAATCTAGCTGAGTGTGGTTCTCCAATATTCATTATTAAATAATATTTATAATAGATATTTAATTGAATTTGAAATCACCAAAAATACTTAATAAAGCGCGATAACTCTGCTCCTCCTCTGCTAGAGAATTATTTCCTCTTTCTATGTATGTCTGTATGTATGCATGTTTGTCTGTATTTTAATTTATCAAAAATAATCAGTCGATCCTAGCGGTTACCCTTCAATGGGGCCCCTCGATAGCCTGTGTGACTTTCATGGGGTCCTTACATTGTCGTCTCTCTTATGACGTATTATGCGGCACGCCCATGTTCTGTTTCTTTTGGCTAACACCCTTTCTGGATGTTTATTTGGGGGTTCTTCCATGGGGCAGAGAGCTCAAGGCATGCTACTGATTATTTTAGGGGGGGGCAAATTTGCATAGACACACCTCCCGGCGAATTTCTAATCGACGAAAGTGAAATATTAGCAATTCAGAAGGCTGTCTAGGCATTGCGATTTCGATAAAACCCCCACGAAACCCCGGGGTAGAATTCCAAAATAGAATCCGACCACGAGATACGTGGTGGTTTATCGAAATCTCAGGGGATGCCTCCCCCCCTACTTATTAAAAGATATGGGCGACCCGGGGACCCGAACCCATCTCGGCGAGATCTGGGGTCGAACCGCAAACATCAGTATTAAAGTTTCCAGCAACTTTAACATTGAGCTAACGAACTCGACTACGGATATACGTTTTAGAAATTATTATATGTGATTATTGTGCAATAGCATTTGATATCTGATTTTACAAATAAATAAATATTTATAATTTTATTAAGATATTTTGCCATTATATATATGAACCGATTAAAATGTATTATATTTAAAATTAAAGCACGGAAATAAACTGCACACAAATACCTATCTCCGGGGAGATATCCGCGGCGATAAACACAGCTATTGTTTGAACTACCACACATGTCCTTGAAAAATCGGTACGCATACCTATCTCAGTACATGTATGTATGACTCACTTCATGTATATACATGCAATAGTTGATCTGGATAAATTCATAGCAGCAGGAAGGGTGAATGACAAAAATTGAGTAACCCGGTAAGTAAACTAAACGCACTATAACAAAAGTCAAAAATAAAATAACAAAGGTGAGCTAACCCAAACGATTTATTATTCGTTTTTTAAACCGTACGGTAATAATATAGTTAGAAGGCTCGGTTTATCGTTATTGACCTTATTTTTGTTATTTTATTTTTACTTACGGTTCAGGCAAAAAGTTGTAGGGTTCACCCTGCCTGCTGCTCTCTGGTGTCTCTGGAGTTAAAGCAAATATTGTTTTAGGTGCACATCTGACTATGCCGCTTAATAATCATACAAGGATGGGTTAAAAATTGTAACCCTTTGGAATCAGAGCGGTGCCCATGTGATCTTAACCCCTAAAGATACAATGGCTATCATTGATGAAATCGACAAAAGGCACTGAAAAGATTCTCGAGACGTTGGAAAAATATATCAACACATAATCAGGATGGACTCCTGACAGATCTATGGCTGTTGACAAGCATACTTCCTCAAACATACCATTCAAGGAATCAAGCTACATACCAACACCAAAGTATGTTCAGTTGCGGTCAGTAATAAATGTGAAAAATGAAGACAACCTACATTTTATATGGGCGCTCACGTCCGTGTTATACAACGTAGACAAGCAGCAGAAATACCATCAACATCTCAGTGAACTCAGTAACAGGCTGGTTCGGACCAGCCCGATTCAGCCCACGTTACTGACTGATTCGGCCCAAATTCAGGGCTGATTGGGACCTATGTGAATTATTATTAAGTTTCGTCCGTGATTTAAATGTGACATTTAAAATTGTTTTCCAACACGTTATTTCTCATTATTTCCCAAGTACGTCAAGCAGTTCAAATATGAATTTAAGGAATCAAACCCAATAGTACTTGTCAATCTCCCTTTCAGAAGTATTTCCAAATTAAACGTAGAAAGAACAGGATACTGAGGCTAATTAAAATATAGACAGTTTAAAAGTAGAACGCAATTTTCATTTTTTTTATCAATCACTTTTGCCCTGCGATCATATGCTACAAAACCATATATCCATATAAGGGTTGAACTGCTCCAGTGGCCTAGTGGTTCGAACGTCCGACTCAAATTGGGGAGGTTGCAGAATCAAACCCCGGCCGAGTCATACCAAAGACTTTTACAAATGGTACTAGCAGCTGCCTCGCTAGGCGCTCAGCATTAAGAGGTTAGTGTTAGGACTGGTCGGCTTGGTGTCAGGATAATGTGACTGGGTGGGACATCATGCTAAATGTCTGTGGCATGATGCCCCAGTGCTAGACATCACCTTAAATTGCCACACTGCAGAGTTTGTAGTGATATGACTGAAAAATTGTTAAAGCTATGTTAAAATCCAAAACACACACACACCATATAAGGGTTCAGATAAAATGAATAAACAAGGATGAAAAAATTGAAATTAAGAAGTAAAGATAAGCAGACTATGTCATTAAAACAAAAATAAAATGTACCATGGTCTGGTAACCACAATGACTTGCATGATCAGTAAATGAAAATTTGCACTGTATGATTTTTTAAAAAATGTGCCATGGTCTGGTAATCACAATGACCTACATAATCAATGCCTGAACATTTGCACTGTGGGTCGGTGCTTCTTTCCGGAGTTTTGCTGGGTTCTTCCTCCAACATTTAAAGTGGCTGCCAAGTATAACCTATCTTGTGCTGAAAAATGGCATTAAACCCTACAACAACAGCAACAACATTACATGAAAATTTGCCAAATAAAATTTTAAAAAATGTCATAAAAATTATGAGATTAAAGATTCTATCATCCTTTAAACCAAATCTGCCATAATGTTATTGTTTCATAATCTGCTTTCATCTTAGACAATAATACATTTGAACAACTGTTTCATTAAGTGATTTTATTTAACTTCCATGAGTGACCCTTAAAGACAGTTTATATCATACAAAGGATAAAGTCAGGATTATATTTTTTTTTTTAAATTTCATCTGAATTCAAACTTGACAGCTGAAGAAAACTCTACAGTCAACCTTGCAGTACAAACATACTTTACAATGAAAACTAATCTCAGATGAAAGCAAAATTAAATATTTTGCACTTCATTTCATCATGGAACAAGCAAAAATGTGTTTAGTGTTCATGTTTCTCATATCTCATATAGCTGATGATAAGTAAGATCATGTAGAGTTTCTCATATAGCTCACAATGAGTAAGATAATGTAGAGTTTCTCATATCTCATACAGCTGTCGATGAGTACGACAATGTAGAGTTTCTCATATCTCATATAATTGACAATAAGTAAGACCATGTAGAGTTTCTCATATCTCAGGACTAGACTCTACTCTTCTGGACACCATGATACACACAGATACACACAGAATCCCATCCATATGGCAACAGATGTTCATACTTTTGGGTAGTATAAGAAAAAGATTATCAAAAGAATCATTTGTGGAAAACAGAATACAGTTGTTTCCAAGAGAAGAACTTGTTTCTCATTTTCTTCATCACTAGCTGATAAGCAGTCATTAATATCTGCAGAGGTCAAAGGTTATCCTTCATCCACTGAAATGCTGCCTCATATACTAACATCATGATTGCACCACCTGCAAAACCAATGGGAAGAAATGAAAAGCATCCCAAACATCTGT
>JAECUM010000036.1:0-57500 GCA_016617855.1 Megalonaias nervosa
TTGATCAAAATGTTCTTGATACTGGGTATTTAATATTCATTCATTTGCAATAATTTTCATCATAAATGAAAGAAAGAATAATACATGATGTTTGACAATGGGTTCTTCTGGCAACACAAAATAATATTGTACCATTGTCTTATCCTGACTTTCATTTGCTAAATATACTGGGCTGATTAATTACTGTACATGAACAAATATATACTCGACAAGTACATTTTATGCTCATTCTTAAAGAAGCACATACAAAACTCTGTTAATGATAGGATGAAGAGGACTCAAATTTCAATTTTTGCAACTGCTATTGGGAGTCTCCTTTGAAAGAATTTCGTGAATTATAAAAACTTTTATAACTTTTATAAGTTTTATTAGTACCTTCTGCGAGATATCAACAGGCAAATAACAGGTTTTATTGCCATATTTTGTCTTGTAGAATCCACATTACTGTATTGAAAGCATGTATGAGCAGATGTAAGTAATGTCGAGTCCAAGTAAATTTGCAGGAATAAAAGTGTATTTGTGATTCAGTTAACATCTGATACAGGAATTGGTCATTTCTCATTTATGAATTAAATAAAATGAAATTAATAAGACAAAGTAAAACATCAGTCATATTGGGGTTATTAATAAGAATTGGCAAGATTTATATGGTAAATTTTCACTAGGACGGTAAATATTATTATAAAGCACCCAAAATAGAACAAATTTGGTTATTTTGAGCTTGTGAAAGCAAAACACGGCAGTGTAGAAAATGTCATTAGTCATTTTCAGCAAGGTGGAGTAGTCACCCTTCATGTAAAACATGGCATACAATAATTAACAGAAATTTTATTACTTGTTCCCTATCTACATTTTAGTCACAACCCAGTTATAACTGTAATAAGCTAAATCTTGAATGCATAAGCATTGTTATGGTTTATGTGCCTGTTGTGGTCATTACATGTTTGTTCTATTTTGGGTGCTTTATAATAATATTTACCGTCCTAGTGAAAATTTACCATATAAATCTTGCCAATTCTTATTAATAACCCCAATATGACTGATGTTTTACTTTGTCTTATTAATTTCATTTTATTTAATTCATAAATGAGAAATGACCAATTCCTGTATCAGATGTTAACTGAATCACAAATACACTTTTATTCCTGCAAATTTACTTGGACTCGACATTACTTACATCTGCTCATACATGCTTTCAATACAGTAATGTGGATTCTACAAGACAAAATATGGCAATAAAACCTGTTATTTGCCTGTTGATATCTTGCAGAAGGTACTAATAAAACTTATAAAAGTTATAAAAGTTTTTATAATTCACGAAATTCTTTCAAAGGAGACTCCCAATAGCAGTTGCAAAAATTGAAATTTGAGTCCTCTTCATCCTATCATTAACAGAGTTTTTTTGTATGTGCTTCTTTAAGAATGAGCATAAAATGTACTTGTCGAGTATATATTTGTTCATGTACAGTAATTAATCAGCCCAGTATATTTAGCAAATGAAAGTCAGGATAAAACAATGGTACAATATTATTTTGTGTTGCCAGAAGAACCCATTGTCAAACATCATGTATTATTCTTTCTTTCATTTATGATGAAAATTATTGCAAATGAATGAATATTAAATACCCAGTATCAAGAACATTTTGATCAACTTTCCATATCCATATTAATGCTAAATATGTAGAGGTATCCATGGAAATGGACTTAATGAATACAAGTAACCATGTGTGAAAGACAACACCAAACTTCAAATGGGTCAAATGGTGTTAGACTAAATTCAGCCAAAACTAATATTTTGTTATTGTGCACTGTCAGTGTTAAACAAAGGTAATTTGTGATTCTGATCATAGCTGTCATCATTTCTGACAGTATCTTTATTATCAGAATAATATTAATACTTAGTTTGGAGGTTTCATTATCAAATATTATTTTGAATCATATCTAATGCAACAACTGATTTTATAATGTATAGTGCAAGAAAAATAACATACCATATAAACTTGCTTTCCAGTCCAACTGAAAACTGCACAGACCCACATCTGCCATCACATAATGCACTGAACAAAAAACATGGACCGTGATCTGCAGGTGCATTATGCTATGGCAGATCAGGATCTCTGTTGTTTGCAGTTGAACATTACGTATAAGTGAGTATAAACAGTATATTTTTATATTGTTTAAGAAGGTATTTTGTTGTTGCTGTTGTAGGGTTTAATGCCATTTTTCAGCACAAGATAGGCCATACATGGCAGCTAGTATAAATGGTGGAGGAAGAAACCGGGAAAACCCCTGAAAGAACCACCGACCCACAAGAAGCTACTGGCAAAAGCTTTCTCACATACCCACGCTGGCCAAGCCCGAGACTCGAACCCATGCAGACAGAGGTGAGATGGCAGTGATCCTTAACGGTGAACGCTTTAGACCACTCAGCCACTCTGGGCCCCAAGAAGGTGTTTTGTTACCCTCAAACAATCCCCAATTACGACTCATAATTGTATCCAATATGGCAAAGTATATAGGTTCTGCTCTAAAAGTTATGAAGTACTACCATATATACTTGTGTGCAAGTCAAATCCATCCGCAAACAACACAGACCTTGATCTGCTGTTGTATAATATACTAGCAGATCAGAGTATATGTTACTAGTATTTGCTAACCTGATTA
The DNA here is from genome assembly GCA_016617855.1 of Megalonaias nervosa. NCBI lineage: Eukaryota > Metazoa > Mollusca > Bivalvia > Unionida > Unionidae > Megalonaias > Megalonaias nervosa. The sequence continues at coordinate 2,665 of JAECUM010000036.1, forward strand.
CTCCTAAATATATCACAGACCCAGATCTGCCATCACATCATGGAACAGCAAATCTGAACCTATGCATTTTGCAGCTGGTCCCCACATGTACAAAACTACACAAGGACAGGTATACAGTGAAGTTGATTGCACTTGGAGCAAGCACAGTTGGCACTGTCTCTGTTCACTTAGTGTGACTGAAACGTGATTGAAATTTATATACATGTGCTATTAGGTAAACAACATCATGCCAAAATAGACAGCTGCTTCAAAGCTGAGAAATGAACTGGAACTGTTCATGGTACACTGGCTATAAGTAATAATTTGAGAAATGAACTGGAACAACTGTTCATGGTACACTGGCTATAAGTAATAATTTGAGAATATAACCTGAATACATACCCTAATCTAACTGAGCTCAACTAGAGAGTAAGCACAAATCAAATAACCATGAAACACAGGTCACAGTAACCTAGTTTCATGAACAGCTTTAGTACTCCTCATGATGCAATCATGTACAAAGTTGTTTTGACTCTATAGACAATAGTGTCTGATCAATGAGCTAACTGCCTTGAATAACTTGGCAGTGAAATATATAGAAAGTTACTGTTCTGCACATGACCGATATACATACCAACTAATATAACTCTACAAAAGCAATAATGTACAAGAAAATAACCTAAATGTGAACCCTAACCTACATGTTAATAGCAAATGGATGGACAGACAGACAGACATCAATCCACAGTGGGAAAGTGCTTTGCAAATTGGTCCCAAAAAATCATACAACACTTCAATACAAAGAATGAATTACAGAAATAAAGGAAAAATTAAATCAGAGACTTACAACACCATATCTTCTATGCAATCTATAAAAAAATCTGTACTTGCAAACACCATTGTGAAGAATAGAAAAGGTAAATTAAAACCCAGTATATTCATGCACAATTCACTGTCCTAAAAATAAACCTATACCAATGACAGGTTAAACTTGGAACAGAAGTATATACTTAAAAAGTCGTTTTCAAGCTGGACAAAATAAAATTATATACAAATATGCCCCTGGGCAAAAAACACAATGATAGGCATGTTTAACAGATCCAAATCTGATGTTAGCAACTTCACGTTAAGTATTCTCTTCCAGTTTCGGCCTGAACAGAAGCTCAAAGCTTTGTATGTCATGCAGTTATCACAATGATCTGTATATTATTGGTGTAATAATGCCTTTTAAAATCTTTTCTTTGTAATGGCAAGAATGTTTTTTGACCAGTCACTGAATCTCATGAAAATGAGATTACCATTTCTGATTTTAAATTATCATTTAAAACGGTAATTTAGTTTTTGAATGTTTATCAAACCATCGCTATATCTCAAACCCATTTTAAGTGTGCAAAATAAAGTGATCATAAACAACTATCTTTAAAGTTAAGACTCTATCCTTAACCCCCACCCCCACAACAAGATTTTTACTCTTCCCCTAATCCCCAAATTAATAATTATTTTAAATTTCTTAAAAAAGTTTGAAATTATTTCATGGAAAATTCAATTCAATTAAAATGCAAAAAATATTAATTTCAAGAATTTTAAAGCCACAGTAAAATTTAATTCACACTTAACTACAGGCTGCTTGAGTCATCTTGTCGAATGACCTACTACACATATTCACTCCTGCATCTGGACCTGTTCTAGACAAGATTATACTTGCATGAGGAATTTGCACCATTTCTTCTGTTTTGAAGATATCACCAAAGTGCCTTCCAAATTTAAGTGAGAACATGAAATTGATAATAAGACATTCTTAAAGCATTCGATCAATGCAAAACAAAGGGCATGGTGAATAAGACAAGTAATGAATTTGATTAAATGACTGGGAAAGCTAAATTCTAATCACTGACAACTAGCTGTCTATTTGGAGGCATATTTGTTATCTTGGCAAGGATGAGAATGGCAAGTTGACTCGTATCAAACTGTACCACTCTACCACTAACAATCTTTCTAAAACTGAAAGACCTTTAAGTTGATTTGTGTATCATGATGTATCATATTATAGGTAATGTATTGTGATACATATTGATATGCAACACAGATGTTAATGTTCACTCCGAATCAGTATCATACAAAATACTGTAGATCTTCTTGTTGGGCCCCTGGTGGTCTTCCTGTCGGGCCCCTGGTGGCTGAATGGTCACAGGCACTCATCTTTACATATCAGTGACATTACATCTCTGTGAACATGGGTTCAAGACTCAACTCTGACATTAGCTAATGTCTGACATGGTGAAAGCTTGTGAGTAGCTTTCTGTGAGTTGGTGGTTCTTCCTGAGGTTTTCCCCAGTTCTTCCTCCACCAAATATACTGACTGCCATATATAGCCTATCAAGTGCTGAAAAATGGAGTTAAACTCACAAAACACAAACAGATCTTCTAGCTGTAATGTGTCAAATTTTGAAGAAGTACTGAATCTTCAAGTTGAATAAATTGTGCATTAAAATTTTATCTTAGTCAAGCCAGAAAAGTCTTTGAGAAAGGTCACTTTGATATTTCCCTTATTTCATCTCTGAAACATAAAAGGGCCTACGTTAAAGCTTCAGTGGAATTGACACAGTCATCGTAATGGTATCTTGGCAGACATTACATTAGAACTACCGACCGTATCTGTTTGTAAAGGACTGCATGTCAAATAATTGATCTTCAAAGGAAAGTGGATTGCATAGTATTGTAGGCTGTCAAAATCTGATGAAAGACATGATCATTTTGGGGAAAATTTAGGAACAGTTGCTTTTGATTGGTCAGTTAAAATTAAGGCATACACTCTGGAAGTTATGGGAGTTTAAAATTACCGACCTTAGTCAAAATTCTTTAGTCAGAAATTTGCCTCAGGAGAAGACAAAAGCCCAAATCCAGTGGAAAACCTAAAGTATGGAGTTTTCCCTTGTTAACAAGTAAAGAGGCCAGATAGCTGTCTTGAAAAGAAAGGACAAGCTATAGTGCCAGGATGCATGATTGTGTGGAAAAGAAACAGCATTAAGGTAGGCAATTTTAATTTCCATGTAATTTTCTATTTTGTTGTTTGGTTTTATGCAAACGTGTTTGAAATGCTTATGATCCATGCTATGTATCGTTATTCAATTTCATAGAAATCTGTTGATATGTTAGAGTTGTTATGCAATTTATTTCTTTAATTTTACAGTTATTAGTTCATTGATAGAATCAATGGATTATATGTAATCCAAATATTCAAATATGTAGTGTTACGTATCAGCTCGTTCAAAAGTAACAAAAGAAAAGAGTGAAGACAACAAGCTTTGTAAGTTTTAACAAAAATAATTTATTTCTCTAGAAAACACGGTGAAAAGGTGAAAATATGAAATAGGACTTATGGTTTGTGAAGAAAATCCAACATTTATCCTAGAACTGAAAAAATACAAGTCCTATCACTAAATAATTTTAACTGAATCCAGGTTCGAATCTTGATGATGTTCCAAGATGGAGGACGATGACGTCAGGTGAAGTCGTAAACAAATGTCCAAAATTTCACGTTGAACCGCAATTTGTACTGTACTATTCCAATTTAGAATGAATTTCACTGAATGTCTTTGTCCTAAACCACTTGTGTAGTTCTCCAGGGAAAAAAAAATTATTATTTAAAAAGTTGATGAACTCCTATAGCTGTCATCTATAACAATACACATCTTGAGCTCTACAGATGTAAAGAAAATAAACTCTTTCCAGCACAAGAAAAATAATACCTTCTTCTTAAGGTATAAGAACGACTCTGACTATTTCACAGGGACCTAAGTGTTTAAAAACCAACCTAAGACGTCATTTCATGCACACGCATGAAGAACGCGTGGCTATTTCGCATTAAACAATGCAATTTCACGTGGGCCAGGAAATGACTTTGGCAATAACTAATCATTTTCGCGTAGTGTTTACTTAAATCGACAAACCAGGGCATGCAAAAATCGTGCCCATGTGAGTCATATTTATGTTCTAAATAAACACGATGTTTCTTTCAAAAATATCCGATCCTGTGAACATAATCATCATCATCATAAAATATAATGATACAAAAATGAAATAAAAAGAATTCAAATTTTAACACACAAGTAATTAAATTACATGGTCATAACAGTAGTATTTCATAGGGATTTATGAATTAATCCAGATATTCAAATGTGTAGTATTTCATAGGGATTTATGAATTAATCCAAATATTCAAATGTGTAGAATTTCTTATGGTTATATGAAGTAATTTCCTTTGTCTGTAGGATGATACTGTTGATCGTGAGTTAATGATGACTGCATATTTATATATGATTTTGTAATGCTTAAATGATCTTGCAGGTTATTAGTTACTGTAAGCTAGAATTTAGTGAATCTTATGCAATAGTAATCGAGCATTTATCTTACTGAGTGGAACTGACTAGTTAGAGTAAGAAGTCGTATAGTAACGTATGCTGATATATATGGCAACGTTGTTTGTAAATATCGCACATGTTAATTTCTAGTCAATCGCTAGTGGAGCAAGGCAATGAACTGTTTAATTAAGGTCAGACTTGGACATATATTGCAATAGTCATTTGTACTAGAGATAACGATGGTACCTTACCTCAAATACAGTAGATTTGTAAGGACCGTTAATTGTTAAGGTCACATTATGTCAGAATTTATGCAGTGTGGTTAGCTAATTACGTTTCTGAATAACGAAAGTAAGAGAATTTTATATATACAGATAGGTGGTGAAACACACAGAGCTTTAGTCATAATCTTGTCATTTACGGGAACAGCCTTCTATATTCCTCCCCAAGAACCCAATGAGGACAGTCCAAGAAGGAAGTCCGCAAATAGAGAGTTCGGAATAGAAGGGTCAGAGGAAGAACCAGCATACACACTAGATGTGGAATACACAAAGTCAATAGAGGAACGACGCCAGGTGATGCAATTCAGGCATGGACATTGTACTATTTTCACCACTTGTTACTATGATGAATGAATCCGTAAATTGAACACTGCTATTAAATTCCATTAATGTAAATCTGTTGGATTGAAATTGCAATTTTAGTTTGTGTATTAATTAATTAAAATTTATTTTATTTTTATTATTTAAGGGGGCTCGTATTTGTTTGTTTCTTCTCAAAAGTCTCACCCAGGTCTCTGTCACCCAGGTCTATGTCAATGTTCTATCTATCCACTCACACTGGGCAATAACATCGAGAGAGGTCATCCTCTAGATAACAATCGCCAAATCAATCAACAAAGGGGCACACCCACATGACACCCCTTTACACTTGCATTGTGGCTTTTCCAAAACAAGATAAAAGCACCGTACAGAAGAACTAGCAGAGCTGGGAGACGGGAAAAATACAAACACAATGTTTAGAAGGTCAAGATTATTTACCATACATCAATGGTTCTGCTAAATCACTGCCTGGCCAGTTTATAGGTTCCATTATTAAGGGTAATGACCTCTATATAAGCTGTTTGTGTTTTTTTCCTCAGTGAACCTAAAAATATCTCAATAAACACTAAAGTGAGCTACTAAGCTAGTTCAACCTTGGATGTTTCCAACTGTGGGTTGTTGTATAAAATAGTGACTACAGTGCATTCATCAGTCACATCAACTTTCAAGCTAAATATAAACTAAACCTTTAGGAGAGAGCCCAATTTGTGTGAACCAGTATTTCAATAGGGTTGTTTTAGTACTCTATAAATACTGTCATTTACCCAACAGGCATTGTGCCATGGGCTATATTGATTTTGGACAAACATATGATACACTTATTCAGTAAACTTTATTGTTGTTTTCATCTTTATCTAAGTGACAACTTTTGTATGTTGTCCAAAGAGGATCTTTTAAATAACTGTTGTATAACAATGCCGTTAAGGAAATCGGACTGACTGTTCCTGCCTCAATGCATTATTTAACCCTGCAAAGATATATTAGGATTAATAATAATAATAATAATAATAATAATAATAATAATGTTATAATTTGATCTTTGTATAATTTAGTTGTAAATCTTTGGAAGAGAATTACAAGAAGGAAGTACATTTTAATAATAAAAAATTGTTTAACTATGTCCATTTTGAACAGAGTAAAACAAACTAATCCTCTCTTATTCAATCTTAAATGCTCCACACCTCTCAGACAAAATGGTGATTTCAACTGACAACAGAAATGTTTTCCTGTGTTAGAGCACAAGCTACTTCATCATTTAATTGCCATTATGTTTCAGAAATCACAAAAAAAATAAGGGCCTGGACTCATAAAAAGACTATTAGTTCACATATTCTTTTTTACCACTACAAGATCACATCTTTTTTTACCACGCACTTCTGAAAAATTTATTAAATGATAATATGTTGACCTTAATTCATGCAGGGTGATGGTGGTTGTGCTTTCAGTGTGGGTGCATCTTCTCCAGCATATCTACACATGCCACTGCATTTTCAGTTAACAGTAGTTGAATTTAGAAAAAAAGAATTACTAATGTTAATAGCTATGTAGAAGTGAAACTTTAAAATCGCTGTAAGAACAATAAAACAACAAAATCAGAAAAATATACAACTAGTCTTAAAATGGTTCCTAAAATAATAGTTCTGTACATTAGTATGATAGTGCATTAAATCAGAACAGGTTTATAAATAGTGTTAAAGAGATGTACAAATAGAACAGAACATTCATATGTATAGGTTGTTAGGCAGCAAGAAAAGTAGTTACAAAAGCAATTAGTCACATTATTTACTGCTTCATTATATTGATTAAAACTTAATTTGCTTAATCTAATTTCTCTAAGTATGGTATTTTTTAAATAATGGTACTGGTCAGCCATATTACCATCAGTTTGTCCGAAACTGCAGCTACACTCTAATTTTGGGTATGAAGTAGTGATTCATGATGTCACACGAGGTCCCTATTAGTACAAATGCTACTGTTGCCTTATTAAACCAAAATATTGATAATGCACCAGAAACTCGTTGGGTTACTCTTTGTAAAACAAGACGATGAAGTGAACATGATGACCTGGCTTACATTCTTATACACTTGCTTATAAGTCGAGGCAAACTACAAATAACAAAGATCCTGATCTGCCATAGCATAATGGGCCTGAAGATTAGGGTCTATGTTGTTTATTTTACTAAATACTCCTAACAAACTGCACAGACTCTGACCTGCCAGCACATTATGCGATGTCAGATCTGGGTGTGTGAAGTCTGCCGTTGGTCCCAGCTTATAGGTGCATATGCGCAGTAACTTGATAGTTGACCATTTCACTAAGTAGTCTTATGTACCAGTGTAAGAACACTGTGTAAAGTCTCTCCCAAACTTTATATCATATTAATTTTACCTATTTTAAAATATCTTGATAAAACATTCCTCTAAATATGAAGGCATAATTAATATGCAGCTTTTTCCTATTCATAATCAATGTCATCCTTTGATAATAAACTAAACAGATCAAAGATGACTCCAAAGTGGTAATAAGCCCAGTCAATCAGATGCAAGATCAATTCATTATTAAGCATCAGTTTTGTTCATTACTTAAACACTCCAAGATTGTGATGTCAGAAGTTCATAATTGTATTCCAGTTTATCAACATCAGATCACAATTATGACTTCCAGAGTAGCGACAGGTTCAACCAATCATATGCAAGATAACATTTTTAATATATGTGAATCTCACACATCAAATTCATCCAATATCTTGACAATATCAGTCAGTCTTTCAAGTTTGATCAAAACAGCATCAGAAATATGGCTTCCATCATCAAAACTGTGCAAGTGCTTAATAATATTAGCATATGCTGTATTCAAAGTCTGATAAAAGCTGGATCAGAAATATGGCCTCCAGAATGGTAACAAGATCAGCCAATCAGATGCATGGTCACCTCATTCATATGTATGGATCTCATAAGTATGAATCTCAAATGTAATAATGAACCCATCTGAGTTCTTTATGATATAAGCAAATGTTCCCAGTCTGATCAATCAAATCAGATAAGAAATCTGGCCTTTCAAGTGGCAACAAGGTCAGCCAATCCAATGCAAAATTATCTCAATAATATGCATAGATCTCACATTACTGAATCTATCAGTGACCGTCATGGTATAAAAGTCGTACAATTTGGCATCCACTATGGCCTATGGCTGCCATATTGAAAATTTATTTATCACTGCTCCAGTTAAAAGACAAAGCTATATGAGAAGTTCTGATTTCTTATTTTAATTCCTGAAAATTCTTTTGGACAGCTGAGCATCAGTCACTTCCAAGGACTCTAAGTTTATTTTTCCAAATAATAAACTCGGCGAATGACTTTGTGTTTAGGCTTAGAACAGAAAATAACAATCAAGCAAACAAGGGGTCCAGAATCAACAAGATGAAAAGGATTCATTAAAATAGAAGGAACACAAAATATTTAATACTTTAGTTGCTACGCATTATATATTATTCCAACATTTAATACCAGAGTACTAGAAGAAAGGTAGTCTGTACCAAGTATTAGGAATATTTACACCATCCATTCTGAACTGATGTTGGTAAAGCGGTCTATATGAACTACACAACGCATTTGTGTAACAGTGCATAGATGCAATATAAGTAATATTTATGGGCAATTAAAGACTGAAATACTTATACAGCCTCTTTTCAACAAACACTAGATTCTGACAGTAGACTGTACACACCTCAATCTGGTTAGTCATGCAAACACAATGGCCTGCACTGCATGATACAGACATAAAAAAGATGGATAGGTAAACATGAATTATTAACAACAAGTAGTTATTTATCATCACTCAACAATCTTGTTAATTTTTTTCTGGGCTCCAAGAATGAAATTTGAGATCTCAATTGAATAAACAATTGTCCATTGACCCTACAATTTTGGTACAATTGAATGACAAAATGGAAATTATTCTTTCAATTTCATTGTAAGAACTATAACAATTCACTGTATTTATGCCATATACCATAATGAAATGATTAATTCATGAAATTTAAAAAAAATTAATAAATACAGGAATAATTGTGCTTCATTAAATCTTTATTTAAGATACATATGACAAGTATATATATATATATATATATATATATATATATATATATATATATACACACACACATACATACATGTATATATATAGAGTCCGACATTATTGAAATAAGCTTTTAGTGTGCATCACATCTGATGCAGGTGTCCTTAACTGTATCATACTGACACCAGGACACATCTTAAAGAAGACTACATGGTTATGCTTCAATATTTGGAACGCCCTTCAAATGTCAATTACTAAATCACATATCATCAGACCTATGTAATGACTGACATCAGTTTTGTTGATGCAAGTTCCCCAAACTGAGCAATGGAGTTCACATGTGGGAAGCAGATGATTTACATCATTTATGGCAATGTATCAAACAATGGGGCATCCAGATTTTAATGTTCGTGACATTTTCAATGAACATTGTCCTGCACATTATAGTGTGACCTTCAATGCAGCAACATATTTAAGTTTTGGCCACCTCTAGGCCCATCTGGAAGTGCTGCCCCCACATGATAGCAAAGAGGTGAGTGTTGGCAGGAAAAGGGTCAAGAATCATAAATCTTATTTTTGACAACTGCTTAAAAATGCTGTGTTTGTTATCGATTTTTTAATGTCAGCTTTTTTAAAAGACAACAAAAAATAGTACCAACAGAATTTTACAGCTCATCAATTTTGCTTCACTAGATCTGGACCTAGTCCGCCTGTGCAGAAATATGCCGCTTATTCAACATACAAGTTGAGCCAACCAAATATGTAGTGTGGTCTTTGATGTCTATGTTCAGCAAAATATGCAGTGTAGTTTTTGATGTCTATGTTCATCCAAATGGACAGTACCCTCAATGATGTCCATGTTGAGCCAAATATGCAGTGTGGTCTTTGATGTGTATGTTGAGCCAAACAGACTGTCTCAATGACATATGTTGAGCCATATGTACATTGTGACTCTCAATGATATATATGTTGAGTCAAATATGTAGTGGTCTCCTGATGTGTACGCTCAGTCAAACACAGCATGACCCTTGATGTGCATGTTCAGACAAACATACTATGTCCCACGACAATATGCATATTCAGCCAAATATACAGTGCAACCCTCAATGTGTATGTTGAACCAAATATAGTGAAGCTTGACTTGTATGTTAAGTCAAATATACAGTGATCCTTGACAATGTGTATGCTGAGCCAAATATTGAGTGCAACCCTTGACTGCACGTGAGTTAAATATTAGTGTGACGCATGATGTGTCCCTCAATGTGTATGCTGAACCGAAGATACAGCATGACCCTTGATGTGTATGATGAACCACGCAACTAAAACATACTGTATGCTTGTCCTCAATATACTGCACCAAACCGCTACCAACAGAGATGCAATCATTTAATGCACCCAAAGATTAGGGTCTGTAGCACTGCCTGTCTTATAATTGTTATATAATTAAATAAACATACTGCACACATCCTGGAGCTCTTTACTTGAACAATCATGATTCTGATTATGCTAATTACCTTGTGTATCCACATCTCCATGTACGTGTGTTTTACTGAACATAAAAGTGAAACCTATTTGGGTTACCATCTCAATATATATGAAGCCATAAATATACAGCCATAACCAGACTATAGATACTTTGTACATGATTACTACTAGATTATTACTACTTCCCTTTAAATCACTGTGAGCCATATTTTTACTTCCTTTTAATTCCCTGTGAACCATCTTTGGGGTTATCTTCCTTAGTGAACGTAATGGAACCATTATCTCCAATAAATCTTGAGTGATTTCAAGACCTCCATGTGTATTGAAAAAACAGAATAATTTTGTAAATAGCCTATATTATATGTAGATTAAATCATTTATTTATAGTCATATCAGATAATACCAGCATGCAACAAATTCTGTTCCTTTAAATGACATCAAAGAACCAGGTTGACCCAAAATATGACAAACACACCTTTCACAAGGGAGGTAAACCTGACTAAAGTGAAATGGGTTTATAAAGAAAAGGATCAAAATGTCCTCTTAATTTGAAATTGTATAATGTTTCACCATGAAAAAAGAGTTCAGCAAAAGACCATCTTCTTTCAGTCCCTTGGGTCACCTTTGGGACCAAAAATCATTAATTTCTGTGGATGGGGTACTTTCAAACAAGAATTTTTTTTTCTTTTGCCTCTCAAGATATTTAAAACCAATAATACGGATATAATTTGTGGGGGGTTTTTGGGGGGGGTAGGAGGGGGAGTGAGTTGACAATCTGAGCAAGAATATTTATTTTCAATCTGTGTAGCTATTTGGGTGCTACAAATTTTATTTGCATAAATTTCAGCTTCCCACCCCCTGGCCACCCCTACATAACTAGTCCTTATTTCAGGTGAATATGCATCAATTTTTTTCGCAATTTTCTCTTGAATCTGCAAAGGAAAAGACTATACACTGCATAAACCATCATTAAATCTACACAGTCTGTATAAGTGAACTTAACCTATGTAAGGGTGCATATTTCTGTCGATCTATGAAGTGCACATTAATTTGAGCAGGTGAACGATTAATTAGATTTATGGGGACCAGCGCGTGTTAAATCACCATAATGCATGGATTGTTATTGGCTGTGTCAGGGGAAAAACGATTCTTAATTAAGCATTCATTTATTTAACAAGTCAGACAGACTGGAAGAATTGGGATAACTTCGATCTTGTATCGGAATTGTCAGATTTGAGATTTTCCAGAATTAGTTATTTGGGAATCTAGAGGTCACGCAGACTACAATTTGGCACCTAGTTATAAAAGGCGGGAGATATATTTAATCCGGATTGGTTACGCTAAATAAGGGGCATGATTTCCACATGAGAATTCTTGGGTTTAATATGTTCATCACAAAATTTTAGTCAGTCTACGCTTTTCTGCAAGAGGAAACAAATGTAGGAGACTCCAAGTTTGAATTTTATAAGAAAGTCACTTGTAAATAATCATCCAAGGGATCAAATGTCTGGAAAGTTGATGGACGCGATTCTGGCAGTAGAAGCGTGCGAAGCTTGAAGCACAAGGTGAAATAGCTCCACGGGACGTATCCCCGTACCTACCTATCGAAGTATCTATGTATCACGTACTTATATATCCACCTACCCACACAAAGATCGAGGGCCAAAAGAGGCAAGACAAAAGAGAGTTGTGAAAAGTGAAAAGGACCAAGAAGAACAGTCCTAGTGAAGTTGGAGAACAGTCACAGTGAAATTGGAATGAACCGGAAATAATCAGGTTATGAAGTTGTACAAGGCAATGACTTTGATTGTTCACTCAATTCAATGATGAACTAATTCTATCATTTAAAACAGATCGGCTATTTATATAAGTATATTTGTGTCTGAAATTCGGTGAATGATTTATTTCAAAAAGAAGTGTATCTTCCTAATATAATGCATTGTCATGGTTGTTTATGTAATTGATTAAATTGTTATTTTCATGTATGGGGGCTCGTGTCATTCTGTTTTATACATCTGCTCAGATATCTATCTATTCCACCTGTAAGTTTCACACTTTATATTAATATTTACTTGATCCCGGCAATAACACAGAAGGCGATCACCCTCTAGATAACGATAACCAAATTCCACTGCAACCCACCCCAACAAAGTGGGGGCTACATAGCAACCTACAAGTAGGGTTAAACTGGATTAAGCCATGCCTTTCTCCATATGGCTTGTATTGTTGCAGACCTGCCAACCCTGACGAGTCTGTCTCAGTAAGGCAGTTGAAGATTGACCAATTTTCAGTAAGGTGTAACAAAATATCAATAACTGCTATTGTAAAGCTGGAAAACATAAATAAAAGTTCAACGCAGCGATGATAAACATCATGTTCAACTGAAAAGTTTGTAAAGTACACGTAAACTTTATTTACCACTTGTACAGTTGCACAAACTTTAGTTCCAAACCCTATGCAACTCAATGGCTTGTTGGCATCTCTCAACTTGACGTAACTCTCGGAAATTCTTTAACCATTTCACCACGACGGCAATCATATCTCCGGCCACGAGACATACTGAAATTAGCATGTGATGTCCAATAAACGTAATTGTGTCCTTTCCAGCTTTTATTCACAAGAATCTGAATACTCCTTTTTATTCTTCTGTGTTGATTATTAATACTTTTTTAGAAGCTTATTTTCCCTTTCGTCTTAAACAGAATCATGCCACAATTAATAGTTCCGGTTCAGTACCCACAAATGTAGTCCCAGTCTATTTTTAGAGCATTTTTTCCTGTCTCCTTTTGGTGGTGATACAAGAGTTAGATTTAGGCATTCTTGGTATGGATTTAAAGGCAATTGTTTATTCTGTAGAATAATAGCTTATGGTGTGGCTGTCTGTGTGTTTCGGCGACAGTGTTCAGTGAGTAATCAGGTCTTGGTGATGATACGGAAGTGAAATCTGTGTTCTATTGCACGTTGGTTTGTTTACAGTCCAGCCTTTCAAAAAAATCCCTGTGAACCTTTGACAAGAACTTCACCGTGAAGTCATCTTTGAAGGTATTTTAGATTAACATATGATCTGTATTGATTGTCACACAGTGGAAAGTTCAGTACTGAGAAACAAATGTAGAGAATATATAGTAAAATTAATTGTGTTCCATGTCCAAACATGCATCGCTTTCTGGACGCCATTTTTAAAAAATTCTATGATCAACAGTTTGATCATGCAGATGCTTTGCATGAACAAATAGGTGCAATTTAAAGCATCTGGGGTGCTGCTGTAAAGTTAGTCTGGTTCCCTGACTAATTTTACTAATTGTAATATGAGACCCGGATCCATTATCAAACATGGGTGAACCAATTATTTGGATTTTTTGGCAACGATCATTTTCCCATAGTTTTTGCTTGTATGCTGCAAGTCCGTATTTTAAGGGTAATTTTCATAAGACTTACAGCAAAATCGTAAGAGTTGACAGGTTTGTTGCTGGGTCAGTGACCATTTTCAAGTTCTGCCCATTCCCTTTTGTTTATGTCAACAAAGGTCATAATGTGGTCCAATATACCAATCACCTGACCTTTCATGCAAATATGGGATGCAAGCTGGACAGTCTGTCACACTGTAATTGACCCACTCCCCAAGAACTACATACGTCACTACATTAATCGTGTATCACAGAATGTTCAAAATTTACTTATTTCAAAGAAAAAAAAATAGTAACTTGAACAGAGACACTGACACAAAAATTTTCAGACTATATTAGTCACTTGTTACTAAAGCATGTTACAGCTAAATAGCACAATGCTGCTATATATAAAATTGAGGGAATAATTTAAAGATGGAAGAAACACGTCTGGATGGAGTGAAGGGCTCATGGAAGACATAGAATTATGAAAAGAATGATGGAATATGCACATCCATAGTTACACATGAATGACAGAACAGATATGTAGACAGTGCTTGCTTTTGACTCAACATTTGTTATTGATATAATGGTGATTTTTTAATACTTGCGCTGGTGATAATTAAGTTACTTTTGTCAGATCTATGCCACTGATTGACTAGAGAGTATGATAAGATTGGTGGATGGAAACAATTTATAATAAAATGAAAAAGGTACTTGTCTGACAAAGCTGAATCATATACATGATGGACAGATAGATGGATGGACAAAATTTGTAACGGACAACTCTTAAAATCCTGATCCGACAGCATCCATTTTTTTTTAAACAGATCACAATGTTGATTTGAGATACAAAAGCATACTAGTTTTCATGAATATCTCAGAAGGTTCTGGAAATATTAAGTAAATAAAAATGTGACATATATGACTGGACAGAGAGACTATTATACATTGGGGGTGGCAGCAGTGGCCTGTTTGGTATTTGGTTATCATTATCTTGGAGATGATTAACCAGTGTTTTTGTCCAGATCAAGCAAACAATAAAGTAAAATATGAAATTAAGGGATGGTTGTTGTTGTTGTTGTTGGGCTTAATGCCATTTTTCAGCACACGATAGGCTACACATGGTGGCAAGTATTATTGGTGGAGGAAGAAACTGGGAAATCCCTGGAAAGAACCACCGACCCACGAGAAGCTACTGGCAAGCTTTCTCACATATCCACATTCGCCGAATCCTAGACTCGAACCCAAGCAGACAGAGGTGAGATGGCAGTGATCCGTAACGAAGAGCGCTTTAGACCACGCAGCCACTCGCGGGCCCCCTAAGGGATGGAATAACAGAGAACTGAGCAGAGATACAGAATAGAATAATATGAGCTCCTGTATGTAAAATATAACAATTAAATTAAATACATAACAAAATAAGAAAAATGTCATGTGAATGATTCACTTTAACTCAGAAACAGAGTTACAAAATGATGCAAATTTCATTTAGTTGTTCTATTACTGACAGAACAAATTTCATCATATGATCGAGTGACAGACCGAACTCAGACTGCCTGGCATGAGAGCATCACCTGGTACTTTCAGTTTTTCACAAATCACTGCTGGTGATTGGCCAACATTTCCATATCTTTCCTTCTTTCTCTCTTTTATTAGCCTCTTTGGGTCAACAAATCTTAGTTGCGGACAGTACGGTCTTTCCCACTATGCAGTCAGGTGTGTGTACAGCTATTTCCTTTGTGCCTTTCCAAGCCCTTGCTCACTATTATCAGAAAATTCCCTCAATCTTTTCCCTGGATACAGGTCTCACAAATTTCGAGATCCCTTCAACAATTTCTTTAACGAGAAAAATTACTTATTAATTTTCCTTGTAGTGCCTCGGACTTTCTGCTCGGAAGAAAAACTTGGACTGTTTAATTCTATGAGGAGAACTATTCTAAAACACCTTAATTTTGTCTGGGAACACACACCCTCATTTAGCTAAGCCAATTAGGATTACTACTTTGCCCGTACAAATTCTTATCAATCCCATATAAGCCAGAAAATTCTTCCCAGTCCACCATTATTAATAACTATTTTAGAAAATATCATTCAATGACACCTGTTTTCAATGGACTACAATTTCTTAAAATATTCTCTGGTTTAAATCAACTCTGGAAAGTTTACCACTCTGACCGCACATTAACATTGTGCCCCTCTGCTGTTCAAACTGTTAAACAAGTGAGCCATTAATTAAAACTCAAATCTTGCCCCCAATCAGAACAGGGTAATTATTACAAGTTGCCAAGCTATAGTAATCCTAGTCAATACCTCAAACTTAATGTTTATGTGCCACGATGCGCTGACCCCAACAAATGCACTACTAAAAAATGTACAATGAAATTTACTATTGAAGTGAAATTTACTACAGAACCAATTCTATAAAATTTTGCACCATTAGATAAACACATTCCCAGGGAAGGGGGGGGGAGAGGTATATAAAGAGGTGAGGCTCTGAAGGTTATAATACAAAACAATGATAGTATAATGCCTCATGGCGCACTTACCCTGTACTGCACATGAAGTACACAACTGGGATTAATTAGGAAGCTGAATACATTGCTGACAGGAGGAGAAAAAAACAATGTTTACCTAAATATATGAAGCAAAGACCTGTACATTGGGGCCATTGAAATGATATGTACTTTCAAGAACAAGTTCATAGTTAATGAATGTTGTGATACCAGTCCATGCATAAAAAAGGTATGCAAATCCCAAGTAACACACTTAAACCTGGTGCTAATAGATATTTTTACATGTTTTATGGCAATAACTTTTTGTTTCTTATCTGATACAAATGTGACAGAGACAGTATCTGCTCAGGACATCTAGTACTGACTTCTCAAAAAACTACCATCTAAACAGAATATAAACTTGCATGGGGATAACAGTATGGATTTTTTTGTTTTTGAAAGAACAAAATCTGTCTTTATATGATGTCCAACACCTACATTATATTGGAATCAAGTAAGACAGGGAGAGAGTCCATTGGAGGAATACAGTTTTAGTGAGAAATATTACAAAATACAATCCTCTTTTCCACTCACATGTTTCACATATTCCGAGTTACAGTAAATAATTATTTTTTCTAAAACTTTGGTCATATTTGATGGTCTAAAAGGAATTACTATGCCGACAACAAATTAATGGGAGTAATGCAAGCAGTATCTGTTACACCTGTCTTGTGACTCTTTTCCTACATATGACCTTGACCTTTAATCTAGGGACTTGAATATTGTATGGAAAGAAGTGTACTTGGGCTAAGTTTCATCAAAATATCTGTAGAGGTTCAAAAGTGACAGCCTGGATAGGAAAAACAGGTCATCGACTTAAGATTATCCCTTACTGTATCCTTGACCTTCAGGTAAATGGCTGCCAAGGACAACATGGGTCAGCTGTCTCAATGTGTCTTTCAGAACAGCACTCAGCTCCCATTTCCTTGGCATAATATAGCCAATAATGCTGAGTGTACTATTAAAACCAACAAGGACTTTGAACATGAGATAGTTAAGATATAAAGCAGGCTAAAGTTTTATAAAAAAATCTCTTCATTATTAAAAAAAAATACAATATATGGACAGATGTCACTTGATTTGATCTTGACCCTGAGGCAAGTTATACTACTGACAAGGATACAAGTCCAAGTTACATAAATCCTCACAACACTGACCTTCAGGCAGGCAAGTGACTGGTATCTGACACACTTTCTAGTAATGATACATACTAGGGCAAAGTTTCATGAAAATCTCTCCAACTGCTACAAAGTTATGGGCATGTCAGGCAAATACAAATAGGCAAATGGACAATACACTTAGTTTAAGGCAGCATAAGCAAATCAACGAGTTCAACTGACAGCTCCAAAAAATGAATAATGACCATATAATGTAATTATGTGTGAAGCTCAATTATGGGTAACCTGTATTAACTTAATCTAAACTACATAGTTAATGGACATGGTAATGAACATAGATTTTCCGCCAAAATGTCAAAATCTACAACATTGTTATCCGATCAGCAATTTCATTTTATGTTAAAATTTAGATGGGAACTTTTTGAAAAGACTGCTGTGCTTCACCTGAACAGACTCTGTCACTGGCATTTTTCTATAATTTGGGCAGAGTTAAATTTAAGACAGTTACTGAACAGTTACTAAACACTGAGGAATGTGTATATTTATTAAATCTCTCTTTTTGTATCACAATGATTCAAAAGTTTTTATTTCATCTCAAGGGCTAGAAATGAAGCATGGGAAAAATGTGGAACAGATAGAAGGGAAAAATGTCGAACAGATAGAAGAAAACTACATAGACACAGACTGCTTTGCTGCAGGTTTTATTCATGGGGTACATACATGTACCAAATTGTCATTTTTACATTATTTAAAACCTGAACAGAAAAATGGCATTCAGCTGATGATGAAACAAATGCAGTATAGTGTATACTTAGTATTCATTTGAATGTGAAACTGCATGTATATCATGTTTTTGTTCTTATCTCGGTCAAACGCAAAGATTGCAAATGTGTATGTACCCAGTGTGATTACATCTGAGTTTCCTTTACAAACAACAGATATTCCAATATCCTGCTCCAGGCATGATTCTTCATTCAAATGCTTAAATAGAAATGAGATTTGTACTTTCTTTCTTCTTCTAAAATGCAATCTGAGCACTTGTACTATAATTTAAATGAAGTTTACCATATGTACATATTCATCAGTCAAATCCAACTGTAAACTGCAGACCTGAACTGCCAGCACATTATGCAACAGACAGATCTGGGTCTATGCAGTTTGATGGAACTAATCAGTAGAACATACAACATGGACCCTGAACTGCCAGCACATTATGCAACAGCAGATCAGGGTCTATGTTGGTTGCAGCTGGACTCGACTTGTACACGAGTATATATGGTAGTACTTCATATTAATTTTCTGCCGATGGTAAACCATATTGTTTTTATCAGATAATACAGCAATGTCTGATGAGGAGACAACCCAATATATTTACCCAGTCAAGATATTTTATCTGCTCATAAACCCACCCTCTACCTTTCTTTTTTCAAATTTAATGGGCTGGCTACCTGCTTTAAAAATCATTGGGGAGGAGGGTTTACTTTACATTGTTCTGCTCTGGTCAGATGATCATATTTTTTTCTTTCTTACTTTACATTGTTCTGCTCTGGTCAGATGATCATATTTTTTTCTTTCTAACTGGCAAATTTTATTTACTTTCTGTCAAGATGGCAGCAGCGGTCAGCAACAAATTTTCATCAAAGATTTTCTTTCTGATTAAAAAAAAGTGTCAACTAAAAGTGGTTTGATAATAGTTCTTTTCCTGGCAAATATAACAATGTAATTAAGCCAAATATGTGTGTGTGTGCATGTGCGTGCACGTAATTTGGATTTTTAACATAGCTTTAACAATTTTTCAGTCATATCACTATGATGTCTGCAGTGTGGCAGTTTATAGTGATGCCTAGTACTGAGGCATCATGCCGCAGACATGTAGCATGATGTCCCACCCAGTCGCATCATCCTGACACCAGGCCAACCAGTCCTAACACGAAACTCTTAATGCTGAGCGCCTAGTGAGGCAGTTGTTAGTACCATTTTTATAAGTCTTTGGTATGACTCGGCCGGGTTTTAACCTGCGACCTCCTGCATCCCAGACAGACAATCTAACCATTAGGCCACCGGAACGGTCCCAAATATGCAAATCAGAAAATTATATATAGCCTACAGCTCCATATCAGACTATTCAACTGATATAAATGTTTATTTCTGCAGTGCACTCACAATATAGTATTCAAATTGATGAATTTTGGATAACTATGTATTTTCAAATAAATTACAAGCAAATATTGATAATACTGATGCAGTCTAAACTCTGCTAACCAGATCTCGCTAGAAAAAGGCAAAACACAAGAAAAGATGGTCTTTGGAGTAATTCAAAGTGTTTTACGTTTTGCAAAACTGTACATAAAATATTGCATGGTCCTGAAGACAATGTGACTGCCCATCAAAAGACACAGTAAACTGTCTCTCTCTGCAAACAAACAGGACAATAGTACATTTGTTCTGGTCATGATAACAAAATGTAAATAGTGTCAAAGACTGGTCCACAAACAAGGCACTTGTACATTTGTTCTGGTAATGATAAAAAGGTACTCTCTCTGCATTAACTGTGTCACAGACTGGCAATACACAAGGCACTTGTACATTTGTTCTGGTCATGATAACAGCAATGTACTTTAGTGTTAACTGTGCCAAAGACCAGATCATCGGGCAGTGACCTGTGTTTACACATCAGCTGTGACCCGTGTTTACACATCACCTTGAGTGCCAAAATATATTTGGATAATACCTGGTGGGGTTTTTTTAATTTACTTTTGAAGTAAATTTGATATTTTTTTTTAAAGATTTCTTATGGCAAAAGCCCTACATAGCTTCCATTAAAAAGATTCAAATGGGTGATAAATACTGTCTGTAATTCTACACATCACCTGAGCTGCCAAGGAGACATTTTATTACTTCTGTACCACTATAATGATCAAGATACGAGAATTTGTTACATTTCAGGGAACACTGGCAGATTGGGGTGGAAAAATGTCCCTGGGCTGGATCAAGGTGCAACACTGAGTATAGGTAATATATGTTTAATAATAATAATAATAATAATTTTAAAACAACAGATTTGCAGTATTTCAGAACAAATAAATTCTTAGTGTGAACAATCTGAGGAAAAGTATACAATAAAATTTTATATAGAATAATGGTATAAAAGAAACTGGAGGATACAAAAATGCAGAGACAATACAGCTAGTATACTTGGGAAACACTGCTGTAAATCACACACCAAAGTAATATAGGACTTTCCAACAATTTACAAAACTAAAACTAAGACAAAATGGCTTCAACATGGATCAAAGCATGCTGGCATAAATTTTTGTCCATCAGTTTTCTTTTTCTCTAACCATGACTGGTACAATTTTTCTGCAAAAGATTGTGGTCAATGTTCAACAAAGTTAAGATCAAAGCATACTCCATCCTGGCAGTGAATCATGCTACAACATACTGAAAGCCATATGTAAGGAGAGGAAGACAAAATCTCATTGCCAATGTCAACAATGCGATAAAGGTATGACAATACCTGTATCTTGCTTAAACAATACAGGAAAAAAAAAAAAATCCCCATAAGTATGACAGTGAGGAACATGGGGATATTAGGACACAAATGTCAAGCTTGCCTTATTATGTGTACAATAGGCATAAAACTTCACCTGAAACAGTATAAATTTACAATCCCGAGTGAATACACAAGGTCAATGAAACATTTATTGGTACCTTGATATACCATCTTAACAGTGTACATGTATTGCCATGTGAAATCATATTGTGATACACTGTGATATAAATGACTGTACAGAAGTATGAAGATACATGTACACTACTATTTCGAAAACCCCTGTGATACCAACAATAAGTGTGATTTGCTCTGCATGCAAGATTTGTTATAAAAAACGTGTTTAACTACCTGAGCATCTCTAAACTTTGAGAAGGACTGTGCCTATGACCAAGAAAGAGGTAAGAGTTTGCAGCTAAAAGATAATATTTACTTTTTTTATTGCTTTTTTAATATCTTTAGTTGGTACCACAGAGCTGCTATCATGGTGTGGTGCCATAAAATGCTTCTTAACAAGTACATACATTTGCCAACTTTAGAACTGCTAATATGATTCATTTTAAGCTATGATCCTTGTAGCTTTATGATTTTGGTTTTGGATATTTAAAAGCCCTGGCCTTTTACATATGTGTTATAGGAAAAGAAAATTTGTTTAAAACTAATCTAGCTTGCCATATTTAAGGTCAGAATGGGCCAACATATACATCTAGCAAAGCATGTGTGTTGATTGATATCCATGTGTTTTAGCAATGACATCATTATCATTACTGTTTTTCCCAATGTAATGTTTAAAGATGCTATTTAAAAGGTAACATCTCTCTGGTAATTTCTTTTTATTACATGACATCAAAGGCCTAATTATATATGTACAACTAGTCTATATTTTTATACAAATTGATGGGATGAGCCCCATCCTGAAAACATCCAGTAACATCATATTGGGGGGGGGGGAATCAACCAAACCCTGTGGGTGTTTCTACATAAATATACAAATAAATCTATTTGGAGGCATGTAAACCAAAATAGAAACATGTCCAAAGTAATACTGACCTTTGTCAGATGTGCCAAATCCTGTACAATGTTCCTGAAGTTACATCGCATGACCTGAGCAAATTATGTCAACCCAATATTAAACCATATCTGGAGCAAAGAATATTAATTTTGACTGAAATACTGCACAGTATGGTAACAGGCACAATTCGATAGGTCACAGGACTGTGAATTAAAATGTGTGTAAAAGTACATTAAGAGCCCTAGCCAAGTCAGGAACCAATCATTTAGTTTCCTAAAGGGGAGGGGGGGACTGGGATTTTCTTTCCAACCAAGATATTTTATTATACTGTTATCTCAAGATACATTTCTTTCCTTCAACTAATCGACAGACAAGGTTCTTTTTTTTTTCTCTACAAATTAGAAGAAGAATACTTTTTTTCATGTTATTTTCAAGCTGGAAATTTTCTACAAATAGTCCCTTACCAAGAAACTTAAATGGACTGTCCTTTACTGGTGGAAGACATAATCACATAATCATTTTGCAATAAAATGGACAAGTATTAAAGACTAGTTTTGGCAAATACAACAAATACATGTGACTTTATTTTAGCAATGGACAACAAATGAACTGGTTGTGGCAAGACTGTTCGGTGAGAAGTCACCCAACTAGAAAAGTGACCTAATGAAAATGATGTGCTCTGACCTTAAAATTTAACATAAGACCCAAGCAGACAAGAGACTATGCATCTGGCTGACATCTGTTTAACAGCCAAATGCTAGAGCATATGACAAATAAATCTGAGGCAGCAGGTAGATTGCATAGGTGATAAAAACAATTATAAGATTTCTCCATATTCTCCATTTTCAGCCATATTTGATGCCACATAAGCATCATGTGTCAACTACTTAAAAGCCTTTGTGCCAGATGCTTCCTGTCACTGTTGGTCAAATTCTGTTAAGCAGTTTTTGAGAATAAGTGAATTTTTAATTTTATTTTATTCTTTTATAAGAATGATGGCCATATTTAATGGCAGATTGGTAATACTTTAAAAATATTTAAGGTCTTTAATGCCATTTTATTTTTGTGAAATTTGTTCAAATTCTGTTTAGCAGTTTTGATAAGAAGTTTGAAGGTTTTACTATTTTTTTGTAATGGTGACTTTAATTAACAGTGGATAAGCATGTTTTGTAAAACTTTTAAAAGCACTTCATGCCAGAATGCTTTTTGTCCTATTCGGTCAAATTCTGCTGAGCAGGTTTGAGAAAAAGTTGTTCAAGGTTTTTTGTTCTATTTTTAGTAATGGAAGCCATATTTGAATGTGGACAAACATTGCTGTGTACATTTGAAAGACATTCATGGCAGGATGCTCTCTGCCAAATTTAATCAAAACTGGTTCAGTAGTTTTAAAAGTTTAGAAATGTAAATGCTGATGGGCACAAGGGCATATCGTAAACTCAACTGACATTATGGCCAGGTAAAAGAACAAAAAAAAGGATATCCAATAAGATACCACTGTTTATCCAACTGAAAAAGAGAAGTGTTCGAGAAAACTGTAACCTTCATTCACATTTAAAGCCCACTGCCAGTGAAATTCACTACTATAATCATTTTCTGTTGACTATATTATTTTCTTGTAAATTCCTGTATTTTGCATTTGAAATATTTGGCCTGCCATCCACTCCAAGAATTTTTCTGACAGTCACAAACGTCTGAATGAAAATACACCAATGTACCAGACATACTGAATGTAAAGGGCTAAATTTCTGTCGATCTATGAAGAAAACATTAAGTTGGATAGGTGAACGATTAATTAGATTTATGGGGACTTGCACAAGTTTAAATCACCGTAACGCACTGATTGGTAATGTCACTGTCATGCGAGCGGTGGTTCTTAATTGGAACTTTGTTTACTTAACTGCAGAGGATAGGATTAACCTCTGATCTGTATCGGAAACTGTCAATTCTGAAACTTCCCAGCGATAAGTATTTGGTAATCCAGTTTGGCAGACAGACTACAATTTTTGATGCCAAATTTGGGGCGGGGGATATATTTAATTCAGATTGGTTATGCTGTGAAAAGGGGGCATGATTTCCTCTTGGAAACTATCAGTTTAAAATGCGTATTGCAACACTTTTAAATCAGTCTACACTTTTTCTACAAGAGAAATTTTGAAGGAAGACTCCGGGTTGATGTAGAAGATATTCGCCTGTAATTGTCATCCAAAAGATTAGATGTATGGAAAAAAACTCTATGAAACAATTCTAGCGGTAAAGCCTGAAGATACGAGGTATTTGCATCAGTCTCAAGTAAATTCTTTGATATCACGATTTGTTGATTTATTTGCTTATATTTGTAGATCCATTCTCTTGATATGATTACAATTGTGTGACGATTTGTTTGATTTATTTGCGGGAATTTGTTTGTAAATTCATCGGCTTAATTTTCTTGATATGATTACAATTGTGCGAGTTCATCGATATGAATCCGTACAAGGATATTCTTTATATATGTTTGATGAATCGTTTGATTGTTTAGTTTCGATTGTTATAGGTAAATATGTATCTAGAATTTCATGCCTTACTTCAGTTGATACGAGTACAAGAATTCGTGTAAATTCTCCGATTCAGATAATGTTACATATGATAAAGATTTGAATGCATATTGACTGGAATTAACGTTGTTGAACCATGTGAAATTAATGTTTGTACACCATTTAGTGGGGTTTTATATAGGCTAGAGACTTGAATGTGTATACCATGGCTGTGACATGTAAGGAATTTCATTCATTCACTTGGGTAATGTAAGCCAGTAATTGGAATAGCCATTAGAAAATACATTAACCTTAGGGAGCTAAGTTTGTACGGTCCGCATTGTTTAGGTAAGACCAGATGGCCGTAGGATCTGTTTGAATTACGATAGAATTTATCTGACAGTAAGAAGAAAAGATTAGGAGCTCTTCTCAGGAGGGGTATACAGCAGAACACTTAGGGTGTCGTTTGTCTACTTTTACAAGGTGAGATTTGTCCCACCAGGGTCTACGTGACGAATCACGAACTTGCAAGCCAAAGTGACCACACAAGTTGGAAGGCTAAAGGCAGCAATACACCTGAGAATTTGGAAAAGGGGAAAGTGGAAGGGCCCAGACTTACAGGCACAGGAAGCCAAAGGAACAGTCGCCGAGATTTGGACTGACGCAACAACTATCAGGTTATGAATCTGTACAAAGCAGCATTCGATCTCCACTCGATCTGATGATGATTTAATTCTATCATTTAACAGATCAGCTATTTGTAAAAGCATATTTGTATTTTGAAATTCGTTTGAAAAATCTGAATCAAAGAAGTGTATCTTTCTAATATAATGCATTATTACAATTGCTTATGAATCTTATTGTCTATGAAATTTTGATAAAATTTTATGGTTTGTACATGTACGGGGGCTCGTGTCTTTTTGTTCTATATACCTGCTCAGATCTTTATCTATTCCACCTGTAAATTTCACAATTTCTATTGATATTTACTCGCTCCGGGCAAATTACACCGTGGGCGATCACCTCTAAATAACGATAACCAAACCCATGCAACCCACCCCAACAAAGCTGGGAGGGGAGTCCATGACACCGAAGCTATGGTCAATCTATTTGATAGTCCATTCTGTATTATTGTCTGTGAATAATAATAATATTAATAATAATAATATTTTGAAGAAGAAAAAAAACTTTATTTAAAAAATGTTCATTTGGTCAACAAACCTATCTTCCACAAGGGCTTCAACAATTATATGTATACATTGTACATTTTTAACAAGTGTGTGTGTGTGTGTGTGTGTGTGTATGGGAGGGTCTTTTGACAAGAAAGCCATTAAACTGGAAAAGTGATCTATAATATTTACTACTATAAAACATGAATTTGGCATTACAGATGAGTTCATGAAACTAAATTGATTAAAGAATAGCAGTACTAAATTACAAAAATCATTCAAATAATTGTTTTTATATATGTTGACTAAGATGGATCTTAAAACCCATGGATGAGTCATGTGCAGACAGGAATAATGCAGTTTTGCTCCAGAAAAAGCAAAACTCATCTGTCAAATGAAACATCTGGTTACCGTAAATATGACTTGTTGTTTAAGATGGCCCATAAACATACTGAAAACGAACATGAGTTAATGAAATCACTTATCAGAAGGTTGTTGTTGTTGTTGTTGTGGGGCTTAATGCCATTTTTCAGCACACGATGGGCTATACATGGCGGCCAGTATTAATGGTGGAGGAAGAAACCGGGAAATCCGCGGAAAGAACCACCGACCCACGAGAAGCTACTGGCAAGCTTTCTCACATATCCACATTCGCCGAATCTTAGACTCGAACCAACGCAGACAGAGGTGAAATGGCAGTGATCCGTAACGGACAGCGCTTTAGGCCACTCGGGTTCCCCTTATCAGAAGGGGACATCTGTATAGGTGGTATCCATAGGTCTCACATTCTGAATCTGACAAACAGAATAATTAACATACTGGACACCTGAAGAACCGTATTAATACTGAACACAGACAAGACAGTTACCACTAGTGATACGGATATCAAGAGTAAATTTTAATGCCTATTTTAAACTCATGTGTAAAGAATGATGCCATAAGAGCAAAATGCTACCGAGTGGCTGTCATCTAAAGCATTTGATTTTACGGATCAATGCCATCTCACCTCTGCATGGGTTCAGTCAATGAGGGTATGTGAGAAAGTTTGCCAGTAGTTTCCCATGGGTCAGTGGTTCTTACCGGAGTTTTCTTGGGTTCTTCCTCCACCAATTATACTGACCACCATTTATAGCCTAGCTTGCTGAGAAATGGCATTAAACAACAACAAAAGAGAAAATGGTAATAGAATATGTTTAATTCTGTGTACCATCTATTTATATACTGCTCCTATGCATGTCATTTGACTAAATTGAGAAAAAAAACTGATTCCCTGTTTTCATCCCTCCTATTCACTTAATACATCATCAATATGACAATGATACAGAAACCAGACCAAGAGTACAATGAATGATGAATCCACCACCATTTCCAACAATGGTGCAGTTGGCCAAATACAGTAAACCAACAGGGATCAAAGTTTACTGTTTACTAGTAGCATACAGAAACAGAATTCTTATGTTGGGTAAGCCAGTTTCTATAAGGATGGAGCTGAAGGGTAATTAGAACACATCAATGCTTCTAATTAAAGCTGTGAACATAAATGAAGTCAGATCCACAAACCTAAGGTCTTACAAAAAACAAACATCCAAAACATGAAATATACAAACCACATGCTGCACTCAACCTGCTTTTTCATCAAAACAAAAAGTACAGTACAATAAACATGAGTATGTAGACATTACATAAAAGCACACACAAAAAGTAAGCCTACTGAGGTCCATGCAAGTCGACAATAAGGGACCAATCATTTAATTTTCTGCAACAGGTCCTACAATTTTTTGAAAACCCCTTTCTGGCACCCAAATATCATGACAAAAATAATCTCGCTCCAACTGTTAGCGAAAATGAACTTATTACATCCTGCATATTAGCTGAACAAATTATTTTGAGGTGACTGACTAAAAACAGGATTCCTGTTTGAAAGTAACTCTCAGTCCCTACCCCCTTTAAATAGTCACCCATTACTATCCGTGAACTTCTTGCAATACTAATGTAGTTACCTAAGGTAATTAAATGAAAGATACAAAGTTTAAAGGCAGCTGATGTATGTGAAGAGGCTGAGGCTGAATCATATAATGGACTGACCATATAAAAGGGGGGGGAGGACTGGGATTTTCTTTTGGGCTGGATATTTTTTTCTTCCTTTACCTTGTGATAATTTCCTTCAAGCTATTTTACAACTGGACATTTATCCAAATCTACCCTTCTCAAAGTAAATTAAATGGTCACCCATATAATCTTGTGCATGAGAAGGGAAAAGGAATCACAGGTTTTTCACTTGAGTTGGTCTTGTTGCACAAAAAAGACCCCACCTGCATGTTGCCCAACTGTTGAGGAACTTTTGTTATAACAGTCAACGAGCTAAAAGCAGTTGAATGCAAATAAGGTAAGTTTTTGTGGAGGCAAGAAGAGTACAGTGCCTTGACTAAGCAAACACCATCATTGCCGATCCAGCATGACTGGATGGTGGAACTCAAACCTGCTTTCTTTGGGTCACGAGTTTAACGCTGCGACTTCTGTCAGACTGGTTAATGACTTTATCTCAGCCATAGTAAACTGGTCAGTGATTTTAATCAAATGACACAAACTCTGAGTTTAATCTGCGCATGAAACAGTTTTGTAATTTCTGGGCTGGCCCTGTTTTCTTAAAACCCAACCTCCTGTATGTACTCATGTCCAACTTTTTTACGGCGTAAAACTTGTATAAAGTTCAATTAACATTCATATTGCCCAATCTCAACATGTGCTCAAAATTTCTATTTCCTTTGCCGATAACACTGCAGGAGGCTGACTAGACCCAAAAGATGGTGATCAATGAATCAAATTTATAACAACTGATCCTATCACAAAAAAATAAGTACGTTGATGAAGAACGTCTACATCCAGATAATATCATTATGTCTACCACAGATTTGTGCTGCCAATGCATGACAATGAATAGATGTAGATACAAAACAGTGAATGCTGTCATAGATCATATTGGCATGAATGTCAATGCCATAAGACACATAAAACAATTTAAAGCCCTATCTTGCCGTCAAGAATATTCCTCCAGAAGGCATTTTGGTTGTAACTATTCCATTACATACAGACAGAAAGAAAGGCTTCTGTGATGTTGCCATAATCCAAGTACCAAAGTGTGGAAGACTACTGCATAATTGATAGTATTTACTGGCAAATTTCTCCTTCAGAAACAGAAATCAATATCTTTCTGCTTTACATCATGCAACATTCTCTCAGAATTGTTTCCTCTCAAGTAAAAATTGCAATTATATTGATGCAATGTTCAAGCTGGAATTTAAAAAATAAATTGTAACTAATTAAAATGCAGAATAATACATCAAAAACTAAGGATGAAGGTGAAGGTTTGCTCCTGCTTGCTATCAAAAAAGAAAATATATTAACTGACATTCTGTCGGCCAGCCATTATGACCAAGAATGCTCTGTTGATGAGATGCTGATGGGAAAACAAGATTTCTTTGACAGCAAGAGAATTTTTAAAATGATGTATGAAAGTTTACTGTGAAATCTAATAAAATTCTTTAATTTTTCATTGTTATAATTTTCTGGACACCTTCAAATAAATGTACACCTAAATAGGGTGATGTATACTTTTATGAATGACCTCTGACCTTTTGCAATAGGACACAAGTTTTGTCTTTTTGAATACTTTTGTCATAGCACAAAGTCAGCATGCAAAAACAAAAATACTCAAAATGTGTCAACATGACATAGCTGCCCCTGAAACAGTGGCCATATCTCTGTAAAACCTGGTGGAAAAATAATGAAAATCAAACCTGATCTCAGTCCTAATTCCTATTGCAAAGTGCTATACCAAATTTGTTTAAGTCAATTAAGTCAATGAAATATTATTTAGCCAAAACAAAATTCTAATCAATCTGAAAGGAAGTTCTACTTCAAACAAGGGTCATAACTGCTGTAAGAAAATGATGAAAATAAAATTTTAAGGTCTTCGCAATGCAATGTGTCATAACAAATCGTGTTTGAATACCAATCTGATTAAACTCAGATCTCCACTGTCCTGTGTAAAGATCTAACAGACACCACATGGGGGTCATGTTCTGAAGACCTATGTTATTATCACAGTCACTAATTTTATCAGTCATTTAGACAAAGTCTTGTATTTTGCATTTGGGAGACAAAGCAGTATGGCTGATGATGATAACATGTGCCGAGCAATTTCATTCACATTTAGATTTCTGAGAACTGCATTTCCATTGGCTAATTCAAAGGTCACCATAACATAACCCCTAAGGTACTGCTTTCGAATCTTTGAGTAGAACAGCAGTGATCTGATTTTAATCAGGTTTGTTTGAATACATGAAAAATTATTAGGTGGAAATTCAATTACGATGCAGTTAATAGTATAGTTTTAATTCGAACAGGTGCTCTATCTCCATCAAATTCTGTTGGAAAATCGCAAAAATAAAACTTTACTTCAGTATCCTTAATTTAATTCCCCATAGCAAATTTAGTTTGAATAAAACAATGTATTTCAAAAGCTACTGATCTCAAAAGCAATTTAAGACAGGATGGGATATGTGATGAGACCCGACACATGGCCAGATGAAACTGAGTCCTTTGGAGACACTATAGGCTAATCTGAGGTCTTGGCTCTTAAAAAGGGCCAGTTTTTCAATATAAGGCTGTAAATTATTAATAACAAAATGACTGTCTAAAAGCCTAACAAAAAAAATTATGTTTATCTGCTTATTAGCTCTTCATGATTGATGCTATTCAATTGTGATAATTATCAATATAGTATTTTTAAAAATTGTAATATCCATGCTTTAATAACTAGGCCTGATGACTTGCTTTTGACATTTTGCCAGTGGAAACTGAAAAGGTAGTAATTTCCAATAATCTTTGTTGTTGTTGTGGTGGGGTTTAATGCCGTTTTTCACCACACGATAGACTATACATGGCAGCCAGTATTAATGGTGGAAGAAGAAACTGGGAAAACCCCAGAAAGAACTACTGACCCACAAGAAGCTACTGGCAAGCTTTCTCACATATCCACATTGGCCGAATCCGAGACTCGAACCCACGCAGACAGAGGTGAGATGGCAGTGATCCATAACAGAGAGCACTTCAGACCACTAGGCCACTCGGGGCCCCTCCAGTAATCTATATTATTCAGTAAATCTATGTTATTCAGCTAATATTCCATTAAATACATCTTTTTAAATTGTTTGCGCACACACACACACACACACAAAATTCTCTCATAATTAGTTTCTCTCTTTTTCAAGTCTCATAAACAGTTTCTCTATTACACATGGGTGGCTGAATAGTTGCTCCCTTTTTCAGATCACTGACATATCACCTCCCCCCATGTGAGTTCGAATCCTGGGCTCAGTCAATGTGGGTATATGAGAAAGCTTGCCAACTGCTTCCCATGGATTAGTGTTTTTTTCTGGGGTGTACCTGGGTTCATTCTCCACCAGACATACAGGCCGCCATATATGGTCAATGTGAAGAAAAATGGTCTTAAACCCATAACAATCAATCTATTATACGCAGACAAAAACACACACACACTGTCTTCTCAAATAACATGAAAAACAAGAATATTTTTTGTTTTAAAAAAGTTATTTGTTATGAAAATTAAGACAGGTATTAATGATTATGTACATTTACTACTACCTGTATATAACACAGTTTTATTTATGACTGTGATACCATCAGTAAACCGAAAACCCAATCAAAAGCACATATATCCAAGATCAGGATTAAAGAGAGGCACATGCAACTGATGGCCTTCAACTTGATTTGTCCACTAACTTACATTATAGGGTGTGGCTTTAAAAATTGATTATCCGGCCCACGCCTTGGAGAAGTGCATGTGATACTTGATTTAAGATCAAAGTTATAAGTTGCATCAGGTATTGATTAATGATATTTAGAAATTCTTTCAATTGCTATTGCGTCAATTTGCCACCACACACCTTGAAGTTACCTGATAAGAATGCCCATGTAAGTGCAAATGTATGTACCAGATAAACACAGCTATCAAACAGGTATTTAAAGGTAAACAGTACAGGTATGCAGCATTCAAGTTTTCCTTTATTGCATTCTTCTTAATAGATAAAACATGTGAACATGTCATTATGTAAACACCTATGACATCACACTGTGATTTTCTCCAAGATGGATTTTTTTTTTGTTTACTGTGGAAAAGGATTCTGCAGGACATAGCATCCCACCAGCTAACAATGCTGTCATTTATATTAACACTGCAGGCAACTATAACAGCAATCACACTAAATCCTTTATTACCAACATTCATCTTACATGTATCTGATACTGAGTGAACAAACATACAAACATAGTGATCATATCTGAAGAAACATAAATCCATAAAAAAAGAAAAAATAGGGGTTGGGGATTAATAGACTTCTTGGAGATATTTAAACTTAAGGAATACACATAATTAATCAAAACATTTCATAATTCTGTAAATGGAATATGGCATATTTTCTTCTGGTATTGAAATAGTCCGAGTTTCCTCTGACCCTTGTCACCCCATTTTTTTTTTTTTTACATTTGGACATTGATGTTGGGGTGTAGGGTCAGAATCCACTGCCTATCGGAAAGCTGAAATTCGCCGAGGCATAGGGTAGCCGCTTACTAGCCGGCCTAGCAAATTTGAACAACCTTTCATCGAGATAAACCTGCATGAAATCGATAGGAATGTGATTTATTTTCTAAAAATTCGCGTGCATAGCATTCGTTATGTCTTTAATCCGCTGACAGACGAGACTGTAACAGACCAAATTTTTAGGTCGATATCTGGTTGTTATTGTTGATCTCTGTAGGCAACATTTAGCTAGACACATGTACGATTAACTAGATTTATGGGGAATGGCCACATTTAAAAAACCATAATGTACAGATTGGTTCAGCCAAAGTCAGGAGTTAGTGATATATAATTAAGGGCTTAGTTTATTTAAACTTAATGGAACAGAGTTCAAATTCTGGTTTGTATGGAAACTGACAGTTGGGAAATTGACCAGAAAACAGTTGGTAGCCATTTGTTGTCCGACGTATTGCAGTGTTTTGATGCTAGTGAGGCGGGAATTTTATGTCATCCCGATTGGTTACGCTGTGGAAGGGGGCGTGGTTTCACACGAAAAACTATCAGTTTAAATGTGCAGTAGTGGAATTTGCAACTCAGTCTGCACTTTTCTACAAGAGAAAAGAACATAAGAACAGAGGGCTCCAAGAAATTTAATGAGTAAATCTCTCGTAAAAAAGCATCCAAGGGGGAAAACGATTGTCTGGAGAACTGACAGACACCAAAAGTTTGAAACACAAGGTATTTGCATAAATCTCATCTAAGTCGTTGATACTATGATGATTTGTTTGATTTAATTGCTTGTATTTGCATGTATTTGCAGGGATTTATTTGTTTGAGTCGTAGATCAATTTTCTTGATATGGTATAATTGTGTTGAGTTGTTATCTGAGTCCGCACAATGATATTTTTCTTTATATGTACACTGATGGCTCGCGAAGTTATAGTCTCGACTATTGCAGGAAATTATGTACCCAGAATTTCATGCTTATTCTATATAGGAAATTATGTATCTAGCATAACTGTGTTGAGTTCATTTATCTGAATTCGTACAATGATATTGTTTATTTATATACCTTGATGAATTGTTGAAATGTAGATGTTACGGGAAGCCGTGGAAATTATCCGAATGAGGTTATTATGTGTACTTGTAACACTAACGTAGGGTAAGGAATTTCATTCATTCTTGTGTAATGAGACTAGTAAGGAATTGATGTCTCGGTGTGGTGTAAATGGTCATTATCAGACCATTAGTCTGTGGAACTAGGTTGTATGTTCTGTTATGACCAGTTAGTCTAGATAGCCATCGATGTCTGTTTGAATCTGATAGAATTACATCTGACCTTGAGGGGTGAGACTAATGATTTATTCCCGTATAATGTGACAGAAGATTTAGGTTGCTTTTGTTTATATTTTTTCAAGGCGAGATAGTTTCGGGAAGAGACACGTTTTACAACCCAAACAAGGGGCTGCCAGAGTAGTGGGCCAAAAAGGAAAAAAAGGTGAGATACCAAGAATTTTGGAAAAAGGAGAGTAGAACAAAACAGACTTACTGGTGCAAAGGAGCCCAGAAGTACAGTCTGAGTGGACCTTTTGGACGGAACCTAACACCATGTTATAAATCGATACAAGGCAGTGTTATTCGATTTCTCACTCGGTTAAATGATGATTTGATTCTATTGTAAACAGAATTGGCTATTTTTATAATCTTATTTGCATTTTTGAAATTCCTTGATTAAGTTGATTCCAAAAGAAAGAAGTATATCTTTCGAATTGTAACGTTTATATCATTTGTTTGTGAAATTTTATTGTTTTGAAATTTGATTAAATTTTTGTCTTTATTTGTAACGGGGGCTCGTGTTATTCTGTTCTATATATCAGCTCAGATTATTTATTTATTCCACCCATCAGTTCATACTTTGTACTGGCCTTACTCGATACCAGGCAAATTACACCGCTGGCGATCACCTCTAGATACGAAAGCCAAAACCAGTAAACCCGCCACAAATAAGTTGAGGAGGGGTTTACCACAGAGACGAAAGTACATTGTTGCTGAAATTTGACCTGGATCTCGCTATTTGCATTCCGAGTCACATGACTTTATGAATCTTGCAACCTACATGTCAATGACATCAAAGGTCATATAGTCACGTGATATGAAAAATAAACCATTCCTGGTGTTGCTGTAGGAAAACAAATCGGACATATAAATGAAAGTCATGTAATCTTTATAGAAAATTGAAAGAACACAAACTTCTAAAAATATTTATTCTGAAAACAATGGCCGGAAATCTATAAATGTTGCAGCAACTTGAAGAAAACCAGATTCACTAAGGTGGCGCTCTACAGTTTCGTATTTTGCAAAGGGTTAGAATTTTAAAGAAAAAGAATTAACCTGGGTTTCCTCACTAGTTATACTGGCTATTTAAAAAAGACATTGTATATCTTAGATATTGCTCAAAGAACCTTTAATTCCCTTTATTGGGGGCCCCGAGTGGCCGATTGGTCTAAAGCGCTGACCGTTATGGATCACTGCCATCTCACCTCTGTCTGTGTGAGTTCGAGTCCAGGCTCGGCTAACGTGGGTACGTGAGAAAGCCTGCCAGTAGCTTCTCGTGGGTCGGTGGTTCTTCCCGGGATTTTCCAGGGTTCTTCCTCCACCATTAATACTGGCCGCCATGTATAGCCTATCTTGTGCTGAAAAATGGCGTTAAACCCTATAACAACAACAACAACAACAATTCCCTTTATTTATTTTGGTGTATGATTAATGGGTGTAATATGGGTTATTGAGTATACAGCTTGGCCTTAATCCAGATGTTTATCTTTCAAAAAGTGCTAGCTCCACTTGGTCATTTTCACTTTCTGAACTTCTGACGTAAATTGTAACAAAAAGAGCAGATAACTTTTTTTACATTTTATATATTTGACAATTCATTCATTGCACTTTCAGAAGCTGGTATTGTCTAGTCTGGCAAAATTCATTTTCCCTATTTTAATAGCTGCTAAAGATAGTGTACTTTAGACAAATTCAGGCTGATTTTTGGAGCACAAGGGAGCAGTCATTTTAGTTAGCAGTGTGCTAAGATCATTTACAATTTCCAAAAGTACAATATCCAAGGAAATGTCAGTCACATTACATCAAAGTAGCATAAAGGTATGCCAACATTCTCTCCACTGTGCATGTTTTAAATGCAAACAACTTCACCTTACATACATCACTCTCTCAAAAGTACATAATAACTGGTGAGCGCCCCCTTAAAGAGCACATAGGTATAATTATTGTATGATTTAATTTTGATTGTACGGCTGAAATATTTAAGTAGCAAGCATCAAAACAGTCCTTTTGAATAATTCTCCTGTATTTCCCCCCTCAGAACAGTATTTATTAGTGTCAGAGTCTCAAACAGGTACAGCCCCCCCCCAACTTATGATAAAAAGTGAGCTATTTTAAAAATGCACATTGCATTCTGTCAACATAGCAACCAGTGTTATTCTGAAAGACAGGAACATGAAACTAGCCATAATTATTCCTGAGATGTCAACATAAAATTTTACAGTTTGAAAAGGGATGGAACAGGTGAGGTTCATAAAAGTCAAAGGTCAAAGGGTACAATATTAGCTTATTGTTTAATATGGAAGAAAGCAAATTTGCTGTGTCATCATTTATTTTTTAATTTAATTGCAAATAAATGAAAAGAAACATTTTCACTATATATTTCTCTTACTTAATGCAACAGTTTTAAATTTAAGTTGACTTTATTCCTATATTCTAAGACTTCTCATTTGCCCATAATTAAGGTCACTACTCACACAAATATGCCTCATGGCAAATTATGTAAGCAAGAACAAAATAAGCGTAATTAGCTTATTTTCATGCATAAAATCAATGTTAAGGTACCATTTTATTCAGAACATCATACATAATATGAAAATAAGAGAAATAATTGCATAAATTTTTATATTTGTTTTAAGGTGGCGCTCTACAGTTTCGCATTTTGCATAGGGTTAGAATTTTAAAGAAAAAGAATTAACCTGGGTTTCCTCACTAGTTATACTGGCTATTTAAAAAAGACCTGTATATCTTAGGTATTGTTCAAAGAACCTTTAATTGCCTTTATTTTGGTGTATGATTAATGGGTGTAATATGGGTTATAGAGTATATACAGCTTGGCCTTAATCCAGATGTCCACCTTTCAAAAAAGTGCTAGCTCCATTTGGTCATTTTCACTTCCTGAACTTCTGACGTAAATTGTAACAAAAAGAGCAGATAACGTTTTTTACATTTTATATATTTGGCAATTCATTCATTGCACTTTCAGAAGCTGGTATTGTCAAGTCTGGAAAAATTCATTTTCCCTATTTTAATAGCTGCTAAAGATAGTGTACTTTAGACAAATTCAGGCTGATTTTTGGAGCACAAGGGAGCAGTCATTTTAGTTAGCAGTGTGCTAAGATCATTTACAATTTCCAAAAGTACAATATCCAAAGAAATGTCAGTCACATTACATCAAAGTAGCATAAAGGTATGCCAACATTCTCCCCACTGTGCATGTTTTAAATGCAAACAACTTCACCTTACATACGTCACTCTCTCAAAAGTACATAATAACTGGTGAGTGCCCCCTAAGCAGAGAGCATGTCAATGCGGCAGTCACGTGATACCAACAAAAACCATCGCTGACACATGCTCGGTACTTGTTGAAAATGGTTTTCTTGACCCTGCTGCGATACCGAAAGGTTTCTGGTCATTGTTCTCAGAATAAATATGTTGAGAATTAAGTGTGCACTATATTTATTTACAAACATTAAGTGACTTCTGTACAATATTTCCAAATTCTACGCACAACAACGTTGGGAAATGTGTTTATTGTCAGTATCACGTGACTATATGACCTCTGATGTCATTGATATGTAGCTTGCGAGATTTTGTTTTATAGATCAGTGTGTGGATCTCAATACATGTTTCTAGTTTTAAAATGACACACGGTCAGGAGTCTTAAACTCTCTACACTTTACAGATTTAGACAACTGCTAAAATATGTGAAGCAATTAACCATTTGGCATTAATTTCATGATGACAAGCAATTAACTGTTTGCCATGAGCCTAAAAAACTTTCTCAACGATCAGTGTGCAGATCTCAATACATATTTCTAGTTTAAAATGACAAGGTTAAGAGTCTTAAACTCTCTTCATCAATTTCATGATGAAAACTCAAAACATAAAACAATTAAATATAGACTAAAGAATTATCTTACAAAATTATACAATAAATCACACAAAAAAAGGTTATTTGAAACTGCAAAACTAGTAACAATCCAAGCAGCTAGTTTGATCTAATATTAATTACCAAGGAACCCTTCTGAGGGAATTGAAACGTCAACAAACTATTTTGTAAAGGGAAGAGAAGACAAAAAAAAGGAAATTTAAGTATTAATAAAAACAGCAATAAAAAAATATTGTAACAAAGTATTAATCATAGCAATATGTAGGAAAGAAAATCAAAATGGAAGGAGTCTGGAAAGAAGAACCAGAAAATTTTTACAAGTCAAGGGAACCAACCTTTCTCCTGTAATGCATATTAATTAAGAAACCAAGAGTGAACTCCCTTATAGTTAGGACACTGATGCATGGACGTTGTAGCATTACAGGGTATCTCAGCACACAAGTGGCTATGTAGTGCGAACAAATCTGAAAAAAAAAAAATGTGGAAAAGATGTCCAAAAAATTAAGGGAGTTGTTTTCCTATGAGAAAAAACAATCAGAAGGCAGACAGTTATTGAATCATGTTCTTTAAGTAGAAATTTGCCTTTAAGCTTCAGTAATTGCACTGTATTATGGTGCCAGACATATTTACGAATGTGGTGAAGATAGGACTTCTGGGAGGTTCCCTGATGTGACATCAGGTCTTCAGTGTCCATGCTGTCTAGAATTCACAAGCTTATTAAACAGTTTGATAGGTCACCAGATCAGCAGATTCTTTAATCTTCTATTTGGTTTGGAGCATGCGTTTCCACTGGCACAATGATCTGCTGCTTATATGGTGGACTGAATGCAACTGGTGTCTCTGTAGTAGAGTTCTAAATCTTCAGTGTCGTGCTTATTCTGTTTCTACCAGTAATGGAGACAGTGGCTGGATTTGAGTAGTATTTCATTTGTAGCATTAGTTCTTTTTAATTTCTACGCTGTCACACTGATTTTTTGCATTATCTACTTCACTCTTAGTTTAGGTGGCTGAAACCAATGGTTCTGGGGTGTCGAGACAGTGAATTTTGTTTTATCTTCATGCCATGTGTAGTGTAGGATTTGCCAGCTGTTTTGAGTGATGAGCTGTGGCTTCCACAAAATTTACTGACCTCAGGAAAGCTGGTGCCTTTGTCCTGTTGCATGTTTTGGATCCACTCATTTCCATCAAGGGCATTTCCCTCAAGGGCAGACTCTTGAGTATAAGAAATGTTCTGCTTGGCAGTTCACACAAGAGATTTTCATAAAGAATGATGATCCATCTGGGTTGTCCTACCTGCATCTGGGACAGACTAGTTTCCTCTTTTGGCCATCTTTGTGGTGGCTTACGTCTGGCAGCCGAAACACCCCAAAGAATTAGGGACAAAAGGGTCTAAAGAATGTTCATGAACCAATTTTGATTATTGTAGATAGCATGACAGTTGAACGTCTGGCTGAACCAACAAATTTTAATGGGAATTAATTATGATGTTATGGCAAATGTGTATTTGTTTCACTAGTGAGATTTTCTGAGATCTGCGTTTTTTGAGCATCTCAGTCTCAATGCAAACATCCATGTCTTTAGACTGAACAACACCTCTTGAGAAGTGGACAGATTTGTGTGAAAATACTCTAGTATCTATATGGACAAACCATTCGGAGTGAAGTTGATTGTCAGAGTGAACTTTGCAGCAAGCCTCTACAAGAAGCTGGCCTGAAAAAGATTTATTTTTTTTTTTATCTTTCTCGCTCTCCAGTCAAGGCCTGAAGTGCTGTAGCTATCATACAATGTCAAAGATTGTTAGTTCTGGGTTCTTGTCATTGGAGTCAATGATAAGAAATTGGGGCCGATTTCCTTGACATGAACAAGTTTCCTCATCTGAGATATTGGTTGAATTATTCCTGGTCCATTTAACAGATGTGATTTGGTTCTTGATAAAAAAATATAAAAAAAACTGAAATTGGAAAAAGGGGTCTGGGATCCTCTCCCCAGTGGGATCTCAAGGAGCACTGACCCTGATCAAGAGATCCTGGGACCAAAGGCACCCAGCCGAAATTTTAGACTCTGAGAGCATACAAAACTGCTACTGGAGACCCATATTAGGTAAATAAAAAATGACTTAGTTCTGACCACCTGGTGGCCTAGTGGTTAGAGCATCCACCTCTGATGCAGAAGGTCACAGGTTCGAACCCCAGCCGAGTCATACCAAAGACTTATAAAAACGGTACTAAAAGCTGCCTCACTAGGAGCTCAGCATTAAGAGGTCTGTGTTAATGCTGGTCAGCCTGGTGTCAGGATAATGTGACTGGTTGGCACATCATACTACATGTCTGCGGCATGATGCCCCAGTGCCAGACATCACTA
This sequence comes from Megalonaias nervosa, assembly GCA_016617855.1. Classification (NCBI taxonomy): domain Eukaryota; kingdom Metazoa; phylum Mollusca; class Bivalvia; order Unionida; family Unionidae; genus Megalonaias; species Megalonaias nervosa. Next base: position 42,659 of record JAECUM010000036.1, read on the forward strand.
TGAACTGCTACACTGCAGGCATTGTAGCGATATGACTGAAAATTTTTTAAAGCTATGTTAAAAATCTAAATCACTCACCCACTCACTTGCAAGCTTAGTTTTTTGTCTAGATAGATTTAAATTAAGCATAAACTAAAAAGAACATCACTGACAGCCTGAATCACATCCCTTTGGTAATTTTCTCATTCTCCTGAATTTTTTGGGGTCTTTCATCCGATTTGTTTCATATTTTTTGGTCAATAAATAAAAAATGTAGGGTCAGAAGTTAAAAATAGGTTTGGTCAGGTAGCAAGAACCATATATACTTTTTTATTTGTCTTTATCATAATGTTTTGCAATATTATTATTTCATTCCAACAACACAAATCACTTGAAAAATTACAAACTTGTCTAATTTTAAACAATGCTTGAAGAATTTCACAATGTTCAGTGTCACATCTGCTTGTTCACCAATAATATGTATGTCAATTTTCATACAATAATACTGCTGCTGTAGCTATTACATGGGCATGTCAGTGTTCACACAATAATACTAGTGCTGTTACTATTACATGGGCATGCCAGTGTTCACACTTAATACTATTGCTGTAGCTATTACATGTGTATGTCGGTGTTCACACAATAATACTAGTGCTGTAGCTATTACATGGGCATGTCAGTGTTCACCATTAATACTAGTGCTGTAGCTATTACAAGGGCATGTCAGTGTTCATCAATAATACTAGTGTTGTGACTATTACATGTACATGTAAATGTTCATTAATAATACCAGTGCTGTGGCTATTACATGGCCAAAGATTGTGCTTACCAACAATACTAGTACTGTAGCTATTACATGGGCATGTCAGTGTTCATCAATAATACTAGTGTTGTGACTATTACATGTACATGTAAATGTTCATCAATAATACCAGTGCTGTTGCTATTACATGGCCAAGACTGTGCTTACCAACAATACTAGTACTGTAGCTATCACATGGGCATGTCAGTGTTCACATAATAGTACTAGTGCTGTAGCTATTATATGGGCATGTCAGAGTTCACCAATAAAACTCTAGTTATTGTACTGGCATGTCAGTGTTCACACAATAATACTAGTGTTGTGGCTATTACATGTCCATGTGTTCAAACAATGATAATTTTTGCTGTGCATACTATATCACAATTTCTCTTTTCAAATCAAACCTGTAAAAATGACTATTGACAGATATTTCACATAAATTCACATGTCTCTTTTCTGATTGGACACAAAAACTGTTGAAACTGATGTACTAGTCTTGTTCTTTCTGCAGCCTTGGAAAAGATTTATTTTGCTTCCCTTTTATTAACCACTGATTTTTCTTTTTGTTCAACATTCATTTTTTTTTTCCTTTTGTCCTCAATGAGTTTCTTCTACTGTGGCAGCAAGCGGAATTGCAAGTAGGATCAACTAGACTACGGGATGAATGTGTGTGTAAAGTTTCATAGCAAATGCTCAAAGTAGTTCACGAGGAGAAGCAATAACAAACTTGTGCTAAAGGACAGATGGACAACAGACCATTCCATAATCTCTTCTCATCTATGACCAGTAGAACAAAAAATACAAGTGACTTAACAGACATTTCTCACCACGTTTTATATTTTGTACATATTCTGTAGGATACAAAATCATAGTCCTAATTTGCCCCATTTCATACAGTCCTAAAATATTGAAATAGAGTAGAATTAACTGTGAAATCAACATTACACAGTTGTAAATAAAACATATTTGTTTTCTCTTCATAAAAGAAATTCTACATGCTTACTGGATACTTGCCAACTTGTCTTTCTACAACTAATCTTTACATCTGTTAATGCTTTACAATAAGTTATATTTTTAAAAAAAATAATTAGGCAAAAGATTGCTTACTATATTAGCAAATTCATCAAAACTCCTTGCAATTACCACTAATACAAATACTATGCCCTGTTGAAGCAAACATTGTTCTATGTTCATAACAGCAACAACATAAACAGTATGCAGCTGCTGTGTAAGGGAAGTAACTATGTAATATACAGTATACTCAATATTTAACAAGGGTTGTATCCCTTAAAAAAAAAAAAAACGACCTGTGGTGTACAATGAGTGCTGTCAGCTGAAGAATGCATAGTTCCACAAAAAAACTAAAACGTGAAGAAAAAAAAAACATTTACCCCCTACCCCCAAGAATTGGGGAACTACGTTCATACCATGACAAATATTCTAAACTTTTAAATTTCCCTTTATTGCCAGGACAGATGTTAATGGCAATTTGCTGATGTGATGGTTTAAGTTGTAGTATAGTTAGTTACTTTTGCATGGACAGGCCCTACATACATGGAAACAAACATGTAATATGTCAATTTAAGATTGACCCACAGTAACAACAATTGCAATGTAGTTGTGACGAACCAAGCAAATCAAAAAGGGACAGTGTTTCTCTATGAGTCCCTAACTTTCAGAAATGTGTGAAATCAGGTTGGGACTCTACATTTTATCAAAACAATTAAATAAATAGCACTGATAGGACTCTCAGTTCTAAAGTCCCAAGAAAAACTCTGCTCAGATGGCTCAGGTTGTAGACAGCCTAGCTAGTCTTTGGGAGGCTTTAGGTACTGTACTGGAAGGGTCACTTGGTGAAGATTAGAACTACAGAGAACTATGTGGGATTAGCAGCATGTCTCTGACAAAAATGGAGAGAAATATGACACATTTAAATTCAGTCAACAGCATCATTTCCAATAGCTTTGGTGGTAGAGTGCTGTGACAGATTTAGGTGATCCCAAGTTTGAATCCAATCAAAATGCTAATTGTTCTACTGATTCGTCCTCACAAGCTGGAAAGAGCCAGATCTGCCAGTGTATTATGCGATGGCTAATCTGCGTCTGTGCAGTTTGCAGTTAGTCTTGTCCTAAAAGTGAGTACCGTATATACTCACGTATAAGCCGAAGAATTTAGGAAAAAATAAAGCCTTGAAGAAGGGAGGTCGGCTTATCTGCAGGCCAAGGTCCAAGTCTGAAAATTTTAGAGATTTTCTTCTCAATCACCGGTATTTATTGTTACTGTTGATCGCCGAAGATGAGATCACATGCCTAATGATGCCACATGGCTCATGTGATATGTACTGTCTTGAAGTGAAACAAGTATTTTTTCTAACTTTACTGGTAGGATAAGGAATGAAAAACATGTATTACCATACTTGACGTCTATTTGACAGATGTCCACCCACCAGAAAATGCAGCCATACATGTTATTTCAGCCACGGTGGTACGTGTATTTTCCAAAAGAACCACCATATTAGTAATCTCTCAATGAAGTATTTAACCCTCAACTAATCAGTAATCATTAAACTGCTGAACCGTACAAATGCACGATAGCTTATTTCAGTGTTAATATGAAAAGAAATTACAGTAAATAAAAAGATTTCAGAATTACGATACTGAAGGTATTTATGACACAACCATTTTGGTGTAGAGAGTCATGTACATGTACATGTACGATAGTCTTACAGCAACCATAGTGAGAGGCTCCATAGGGGTTTGTTGCACACACACCTAGAAAGGGTAAATAACAGGCAAGTAGCATATACAAGTCAGCATGATTAATTGTTAAAAATATAATTTGAGGGATTTCTTTGACAGGTGTTTTAGAAGTAGAAGGCAGCCACAGTTTATCTTCTACTGTTGTTTAGTTTTTTGTATAGAAAAGTGGTTTGTTAGTTGTAGAGTGTTGTACAATAACTACCGGTACGCTTAATCTGTGGTAAATGCTCCAGGGATTTTGTAGCACAATGCCACTGAATTTACTAATACATACTGACCCTCAGATGTATTGTTTAATGAGATAAGGTAGTGGACATGGTTTCTGCTCAAAGTTATAACTGTCAAAATACTTGAACAATGTCCACGCTGAAAACCAATCATACTTTGGTCAAATGAATCACGCTACCGGCAGTTAAAAAAACCGATAAAAGAAACAAAACAATGATCAATAATTATCCAACACAAATTGATAACCAATCACCCATGGGAAAAATTACAGGATAAGGTATAAACAGGATACTACCATAATCAAAAATTATTTCAGTTTAATCTTTCCTGAAGTTTATATTCAATCAAATAAAATGAATAGTGTTGGAAGTAAAAGAAAGCGTTCTGCTTATGATGCAGCATTCAAACTTAAAGTTACTGAATATGCAGAAGCAAATAACAACTGTGCTGCAGCACGCAAATTTTGTGTGAACGATAAGCAAGTACGGGAATGGCGGAAAAGCAAAGCAGCATTGGAAGAACACAAAGAAAATGAAAACGACATTGGCTGTGATACCAGGAGGTTTAACATCAGTATTACAACCTCTTGATGTCTGCCTTAACAAGCCGTTTAAGGACAGGGTACAAAAGATGTGGTCCGAATGGGTTTGCTCAGGCACAGTGAAGATGACAAAAGGCAGGAATTTCATGAGGCGAGTCCTTGACTTGGTCGCCAAGTGGGTCAAAGACGCATGGGACTCATTTCCATTGGACATGATTGCCAAATAATTTCGAAAGTGCTGTATCAGAAATGCCATGGATGGAACTGAGGATGATGCCATATCTGAATCAATGACGAGGAGAATGAGAAGCAGAACGACACACTATCAGATGACACTGATGACAATGACGACATATACGATGACAGCATGCCCATAACAGAAGCTGAGTTTTATGAACTGTTTGGCAATTCCGATACCAAGCCAAATTTTGAAGGATTCTGAATGTGATAAAACTTTTATAATTCAGGATTTTAGTATGAGGACGTTATTATTTCAATTATTATTTAACACTGAAGATAAATTGTTTTTATTTCAACATATAAATTAGATTTCTTACTTTCATTTTCGTTAAGTTTGAAGATAATATTTATTTTAGTAATGTGATTTGCCTAAATAAATGTACCAGTATTTAGAACTCACTTTGTGCATTTTGTGATGTAGTCATGAACTTATGGGTCGGCTTATGCACGGGTCATGCAATTTTTCCTATTTTTACCTAGTCAAGTGGGGGGGGGGTCGGCTTATACGCGAACAGACTTATACGTGAGTATATACGGTATATACATCACCAAGATGCACAGGTATCAATGAAGGTTTAATCTTTTCAAATTTATTAGCCAAGATTTTCTACTAAATTTCAACAAGTGGCAAAAAAACAATAAAACGTAACAATGTTGTCAATTTCCTACTTTGCTAGATAAATATATATATATATATATATATATATATATATATAACATATATATATATATATATATATATATATATATATATATATATATATATGAATTTCAATTTAAACTTTGAGCAACCTTCAACTTTTGAAAATGGAGAAAGTCAGTTGTAAATCATGATGCACCACATTATTTCTCCCAAAATGCATCAACTAAGGATTTTTCTGCACAATTTTTGTTTATTAAAAACTTCAGATTTTTAACCTAAAAATAAGACAAATAAGTTAAACTTGTACAATCATCAATAAATTTTCCCATATATGGAGGTATATTTTGCAGAATGAATCCCATGTGCATGGGGAAGCAACTCATACAAGTATATCCTGTGATTCCTGCATTGCTCAGACCAGACAAACGCATGTAATCAGACAGGAAGTAACTCCTAAAATGTATTCCTGTGATTGCCTTACAGAATTAACCATGGAAACATCTCCAAATTACAGATCAATTGCAGAGATATCCCATTAAGTTGTTACCAAAGGATATAATCTGAAGAACATGCAAAACAAAAAACAGATCAAACTGCTGCAATGTTACAATCATGGACATCTTTTCACCCACCAAGTTTCATATTAAAAGTATATCAACTTACAGTATATTGCAGCCGGATCTGATGGACCCATTCAAGTCTTGCTGTGATGTCAGTGACGTGATTGGGAAACACATCTGAACTGGTGACAAGCACTTGGGATCAATATGTTCCTCAGCTGACTGCCCATGTACAGGAGTTGCTGCACATGAAGAACAATCTCTTGGCTCCATATACCCCACACCTACTAGCATATTATTCCCCAGTGGCTGTGGTGGGATTGAACTGACTGAAGTTGCCATTGGGACATACATTAACTGCGTTCCCAGTGGCATATACATCATCCTACTAGTTACTGGATTTGACATTGCACATGGTAAAGCTGGCAAACTTTTCTGATCTAGTTGCACATGATGTTTCTCCTTCTGTTCCTGCGGCTGGTTCAAGTTTGCCATCACAACACCACATGGTACTGGTAAGTTTTTTCTGGCAGGTTGCAGTGGTTGTACTGTTTCATTTTCTTCTTCATCCTGATGTTGTTGTTGCTCTTTTACATAGTTGGTCACCAATGTAGATGTTTCTTGAACCGATACACGTCGTTTTTTCTCTGAAGAAGTCATTATGATAAATAGTCTTTTATGTGTCGTCAAAGACCACTGTTATAAATTCAGGAAGTTTTCAGAGGAAACAACTTAAGGGAAAATATTAATGAATTCCATCAACTTTAACATATGGTTTATCAATAGAGTAGCATATAATCCAAGAGTTTCCCAAATGAAATCTTAACAAATCTTGTCTTGAATCATCTGGCACTGCAAGCTGAACTGCTTGTATGCACATGGCAAAATATTTTGAAAAACAGGAGGGGATTCCATGTATCACATTAATCACTTCTCAGGGTCTCAAGTGACATTCCATTGAGTTAATATGCACATCTGCGACCAAAAGAATAATGAAAAGCTTCATATACGTCCTGCTCATGTGACATTTCTTGCTGCACTTTTCTCCAACATGTCTCTGTTGATGATGTGCTATGTACAATGTTAGGATTGCAAGACTAACAAATACATCACAGCCATTAAACAAAGATTTCTAAATTTGGCAAAAGGAAATAGAAAGGGGGCATCAACAGAAAACAGTGGAGGGGATTTCTTCCTGCTGTTTGTAACCAAGACAATGGAAGTTGATCATCCTTACAATAATGTTACATTCAAACATTTCTTCTAGTTTTTTCAAAGCCTGTTCTACCTAAAACACTAAACATTCTGTGTTAATACCTGTGATAGTAAAGAACAAGCCATGTCTGGACAGTTCAGGAGATTGCCAAATTTGGTCAAGAGATTTACTTTAAAAGAGAACTTCCACTGACCTGATTTTTAGCATGCAATAGACAAAAGTTAAAACTACTGAACAATTACATTTTATAAATATTAAAACATGCACATCATCTCATCAAATCAGTCTTTTCACATAAACTTGTTGCTATTCATACTCTTCTTATATGTACCACAATCATTTTTAACATTTCTTAAGAGATCATTTGCTGGATGATATTTTTTGCAGTCATCATTGTTGACCTTAACACTTGGGAGATGATGTACTGTTATTGGATCCAGGTTTCCTCTAGAGCAGGGGTCTCAAACCACCCTGAGGGCCACATGAGAGCATTTGCGATGGCTCAAGGGCCACACCACGATTATCTTTCATGACACCTTGTGACACCAATCATTTTGTGGGCCACTGGATACAGCTTTGCAGGCCGCATGTGGCCAGTGGGCCACGTGTTTGAGACCCCTGCTCTAGAGTCAGCATGAATTTTCCTCAAAATGGAAAATGTCCTTCTTAGTGTCTGCACTGGAATGTGGCCATTTCAGAACAACCTGAACAAGACCACCAAAAAGTGTAAACTGTTACATTATACCATCACAACATTTGTGACTTTAATCCTAATTTCCAGACATCTTTGCTGTTATCATTATCATCGCTATCACCACTTTTAATACAGTAATGGCAATCAAATTGAGAAAACAGTTATCACTTACTAGTATTACAGAGGAAGATCCCATTTATCTGAGGCATTACAGATTACAATGGCAGTCTGTGTTCTTAGCTTGGTTTACATTCATGTTTAGAAACAATTAAATCAAGGTCATTGGTCCTTATTACCAGTTTTGCAAGGTGGTCATTCCTAGTAGCAAATGCATATTTTGCCTAAAAATCATGGTCACTGGCTGCATTCTTAAGATTGTCACTCAAGACAGTGAGTTTACATGAATTATTATTAATATTATTATTTCTCATGAACAATAAAACAGTCACGTGAGTTTTTGTCCATTTGCAGGAGAACTTTTGTGCGACTTTTGACTTGGGTAACATTACTTTGACTAGATCCGAAAAATTGGTCTGTTACCATCAATGAAGATTATGTTTGGCTATAAAGTACCAAATGGACTGCACATGTAACATTTGATGCAGATTCTGCAAACATGGATTTCAGTAATGGCATATTTGTTGTCACAGTTAATATCTTTTTACAACATTGGGTGTTTCTGCATGACATGGTGCCATTCTTGCCACAATAAAAGAATTTTAAGTCAAGCTTTACAGGAAAAGCGGAATGCATATTCATGTCATTTTGAACTTGATTGAAACTACCAAACTTCCCATTTCTAACCATTGTTAAATTTCATGTGAAATTTCAGTTGCATGGATCTTGTTGTTTTGGCATTGGCATGCTTAGACATTTCAACAAACTTTAAGTAAACAGTAACCAACAATCAAAACTTAATTTAACATCTTTCACAGTATGAAACACTAAGTGTAGACTTCAAATTCACTTACACAAGATATGAAGCAACAGATAAGCTTCACGTAAAAATAGTTATTAAATAATCAGTAAAGTAGTTTAAACATACATGAGGAACAAATATGGAATGAAAAGACTAATAATTATTCACAACTGCTTAAGATTTAAGAAATGTGGATTGAGTAATTATCATTTTGCATCGATTCAATATAAGTATCAATGCAATGATATAGCAATTAATCATTTCACCCCTAAACTCAACCATAATCAATCAGCATCATTAATCCTGTCCAAATTACTTAATTTATTACTTGCCTGCTGCTATGTTATTACTGATATTAAAACTTTGTTTTGGGGAAGGGGAGGGGGTGGCAATATAAACCACTATTTTTGCTATATTTCTGCTCTCAGCCAATTAATTAATGTGTTTACAATGATGATGCAAAGCAATCAGTCTTTGAAGTTAAAATTGTCAGACCTTGCAAGAGTAACCAGTTCATTGGTAGAGTTGTCTCCCCTACACTGTCTTTGCTACATCTGCCACATTTTAAGCATAGTACACAACTGCTTAAAGAACTCTGTCCTTGTTAAATGTCAACTTACATATCTAAGGTCAATATATATAATGTAACAGCCAATAGTTACATACCAGCTGAGTTGGCACATTGGCTGGGTGTGTATGGTACTGAATAGGTGCCTTTCATATGACATACAATGTAAGTCAAGCTATATATAGATGTATGATAATACATGTGTCTTTTGCCCTCATTTGACATTTATTGGGACTGCCCCAGTTATTTACAAGACCTTAAGCAAAAATAACTGAATTCAGTTATTGAACTATTAAATCCAATACAATTTTCATTCTTTCTTACATAATAATTACTAATTAATAAAGCAATTTTCTGATACCAAATGGGTGAAAACAGAACAAAATGCAGCACTGACGCAATCTAAACCCACATCTAGAAAACTTGCTAGTGAACAAAAGCAAATATCACCCCATACCAACACCCACCCACCCCATTGTTTATTTGCCAACAACAGGCCAAATACTTTACTTTTAGTAGGTGATTACCGGTATAACTGTCATACAGTATTTTTACTGCCACATCAAAGTAAATTTCTACTTAATCTGACTGTAGTAACTTAACTGAAGTCATGTGATTTGATTAAATGTACTGGCCAACATATGAAATGCATCCATTTCAACATGAAACTGTACTGAAGAAAGTTCCCATTTATAATTAAAATTTTTGCATTTGACATAACTTTACGAGTGGGGTATGAATTTCTGGTGATCCAGCAGTTTATTAGTTTCAGCAGGTTTAAAGTTGTTTTTTTTTGTTTGATAACCATGCATGGTTTACATTTTGCCTCATTTGTTTCTTTCACATAATGATGACAAACTCACTAACTACAGAGTGAATATTCATATACATGTACAAATTTTCCATCTGAAGATTTACAAAAAAGTATTCAAATGTGTGATTATTCAATTAACAATTGCATAAAATAATCAAGGTATCTTTTCGTTTCAAAGTAGTGTATTATAACACTGTCCCTCCATTTTGCAAGAAATCATTATGAAATCAAACGTCAGAAATGTTTTGAATGAAAATTAAGCAGCATCAACAGTAATATGAAAGAAATGGTCAGTTTAACAATGTAATTTTCCATCATGAACAATCCACACTTCTGTATTATCCATTCATATATCTGCACCAATAACTTTTATATACAATGCAGAAAGACCTGGTGTTCAGTCTGGGAGGGAGGAGACAATGCAGTTTTCAGATTACCTTGATGCACTAACCTACTGTACATAGAACACTGTAATCATCTCGTGGTGGAGGAAGAACCGGGGAAAACCTTGGTAAGAACCACCAACCCAAGTGAAGCTACTGGCAAGCTTTCTCACATATACATATTGGCCAAGCCGCCATCTCATTGATAATACCATATATGTTCATGTAAAAGTTGGATCAAACTGCAAACAACATAGACCCATTGCATGTTAAGATGGCAGATCTGGGGCTATGATGTCTGTTTTGGTGATTAGTCCCAACAAACAACACAGACTTTGAGTTGCCAGTGTATTTATATGGTGGCAGATCTCGGTCTAAGTTTGTTGTTCGATCTGACTTACCCACAAGTATGTTTAGTAGATCTCTAAGTAAATACAAACACATAATTAGTACACTTTCAAGCAAGAACATCACCCAAGTTTGTAGGAGGATTCAATCTGGTCATCACATAATTATGTAATACCATTATAATAAATTACATAATGCTTTGGTTGTATAATATATTCTAACATGAAGTTTGTCCATAAGTGTTTTATAACATTGCAAGTTGTCAAATCCATTTAGCTGGCTTAACAAAAACACAACATACTGAAACAAACAAAATAAGAGACTCAAGCAAGCCTGATATCACTCACATGACAAACAAAAAAAATCACAAGTATGTTACTATGTCAAACATAATCATGCAACTGATCTAAGCTTATAAACAAAGTGTGATAAAAGTCTGTTCAGAAATAATTTCTGCATGTTAATAAGCTGAGCCAATCAGATGGCAGTGCTTCATTTGTATGCACCAATTTTAGTCATAAATAAGCTCATCTCAGATCCTAATACAGTGGTTCTTAACCCTTGGGTCATGACCCCAAACTGGGTCACCATGCTGTTTTGAATGGGGTCACCAGGATCAATCTTATTAATTTGAAATTTCCTGCCAAAGTGGTTTTTTTAGCATTTAATGGGTTGCAAGGCTAATACCACAAACCTAATCTGGGTCACCAACCAAAAAGGTTAAGAACCACTGTCCTAATGATATAAGTATATACTAAGTGTGCTCAAAATCTGTTTAAACTATGCACTTGATTAGCACCTGCAATTCTAATACAGTATCTGAAAAACAAATAACAGTACATAACTGCAGAACTCAAACCAGCTGGAATTGGCCTGATTGTGTACGAATCTAGATCTGAGAAATTTCAATGCTGGTTGGCTATTTAAAGTGCACAAGAAATAGATTAAGCACCAAACATTATGTATCATTCAGAGCAAGTCCTTTGTGAAGAACTTTCTGCATTCTGCACTTGAAGAAATGTTGATTCTGGAAACATCTATCAGGCATTCATATACTGCCCAGATCTTTCAAGCTGATGATTTCTTTTACTTTTACTATTAAAAGCCCATTTAATGATGTTTTTGCCTTGTTTTTTATTCCCGATGTAGCAGAACAATGGAGTATGGCAGGCAATAAAATGTATGCTTGAATATAATGACTGGAAAACTGGTAACTGGTTCTGACAAATGGCATTGAAATATAATCACATTAATTTAAATGTCAAATGATGGAATTTCCAGGTGATTAAAACCCTAAATTTCGTTGTGCCAGTTCATTGTGCCAGTCAGGCTAGAATGACACATTTCATCACCATATCTGAATTAAACTTCTGAAATCAATGTTTCAGTCTGCATTATAATGACATGATCTCCATGTAATCCATGTAACAATAATGCAGAAATTATTATAAACCTGTTACACAATGTCCCATAGGTACAACATTCTCAAAGCTACATTTCCAGCTAAGTTACCATATTATCAAGGCATTGCTATCATTGTTATTGAGCTTTAAATTGTTACCATTCCAACAAAATTAATCAACAAAATAACCTTAAATGTACTCATGAAGCACTGATGTCCCACCAATGCCTAAATGCAAAATTTTACCAGCTGCAACAAACACACAAATAAATAGAGGATATATAGATGGGAAACAAAATTGGTGGATATAAACTGGTGACACTATTTGCTCCTACCACTGTCATGGTGAGGAAGAACATTCTTCATCTTTAATGTTTAACAATTGAGGTGTGTAGTTTTACCAGCATATTGGTTTACCATCCTAATTTTTCCAGTGGTATGTACCATAATACCTTTTCATTGTACTGGTACATCAGTAGTTTCCATTAGTAAGGAATGTATGAAAATTCCCAAGTAATCTTGTTCCAAATTTAATAATATTAACCTCATGTTTTCATTTCTCATGACAAAATAATTTTGAATATTACAAATATAATTATATTTATGATCCTTTAATCACACGTTTGACAGTGTCATGCATGTCAACATGGAGGCTGAATAGTATGTTGAAAATATATTTGAAAAACTTTGGATTTTAAAATTATATATATATATATATATATATATATATATATATATACACACACACACACACATATATATATGTACACACACTAGCATATGTTAATGTCTTAAGTGCATGTATTCCCTTGTAAGATTGCAAATCATCCTATCATTTTCAGAAGAGCAGTTTTTTTCTGTTTTGACATTTATGTTATTTCCCAAGTCCACTAAGAATCTTCTGGTTTGTTGAGTTTGTTTTATGTTTACTGGATATTAACTGGCCACCTCTGATAAATATCTTGCCCAGGTGTTGGCATCCCAAAGTTTCCCTACCTATTATATCAATAGTTTAACTTGCAACTGTATATTACAATGTCAACACTCCTTAATTTTATCAACAATCACTCTCACCTCAACACAACATCTTTCACTCCTGTCAGCTATAGTGAAAGTTTAATCATTCCCACTTTCCTCAGTTTCTAGATTACAATTTATCAATTTATACAACAATTAACATTCATATAACAAGTTCATAACAATATATAGAACTGATCATTTAATTGGGAGGGGGCACTTTCTTTTCTTTTATCAACATTTTTTTTCTTCAAATAATATAAACGGTAAAACGTGATGTTATTCTTTCTGCTATAAATCAGTAGAAGATATTTCTCAAGCTACTGACAGATGGCAATTTAAAATTCAAGTTGTCAGGCCCCTGCCTGTTGGTCTCTAATGTAATCATGATATCGAAGTATATTCAGAAATATGGCAGTACCAAATTTTTCATAGTACCCAACTCTATTTAACAGCATGACTGGTACTGATGCTAATTTAAGGGTTGGATCATGTAGTTTCATTAGGAAAAGGGTAATTGGTTTTGCTTTAAAATGTCAATCTTTTTATTTTTCATTTAAAAGTACTACAGTGATCCCACACAATAACAACCTCAATATACTGCTACCATCTTATAACACAGGTATTGTCATGGATCCCTTTAAATTCATTTCTATTTAACTTTATTTTCACTCTTTGCAGATAAGAACCAATTATCGTGTTATTTCAGGTCATTAAAATATACAGCCTTGACCGAACATCCATCAGTACATGGTCCACTGCTTATAAATATGAGTCTTTGTAGTGGCTCAAGTGAACAGCAATATAACAAGGAAGTACTGTATGTCACTTGGAAAATGAATTTTCCAATTAACCCTCCTCTTGACCTGCTTCTGTAAGCGAGATTTACAGAAGAAACAGGAACAATACAAATTGTATCTAAAACTTTTACAAATAGTCAAACATCAGGTAAAATCCATTAAAAAAGGAGTCCAGAACTGTTAATTGATTGTCATGTGTATGCATTTATGTTCTCTTTGATGAAGTGATATACATATCTTTGTCATCAAAAATTTCCTAAAATGTGCTATTTTAATCTCACAATCTTGAATCTGATGCAATGGGAATATTGATGGTGGTTACAATAATTAAGCCACCATCACTACCATATATACTTGCTAATAGGTTGGGACCAACTGCAAACAACATAGATCCTGATCTGCTGTTGCACAATACACCAGCATTTAAGAGTCTGTGTTGTTTATTCATCTGACTAATCCTAACAAAGCTGCATAGACCCAGATCTGCCAGTACATTATGTGGTGGCAGATCTGAGTCTATGCCTTTTGCAGTTAGAGCTGACTTAAAAGTGAGTACATACGGTATCCTCTCTTTCCTAACCCCACCCCTCCCAAGAGCATCACATGATTTTTTTCTGTTACCATATGCACTCTCTTATAAGTCAAGTCAAATCACAAACAACAAAGAACCTGATCTGCTCTACCATGATGCATCTGCACATTAGGGTCTATGTTGTTTGTTCTACTGATTAGTTACTCCTAGCAAAATGCCAGTGCATTGTGCAATGACAGATCTGGGTCTGTGCAATTTGCAGTTGGACTCTTCTTATAAGCAAGTATAGATGGTACATTTTGCTTTTTCTTCCTAAATAAAGTTCTCATGAATTCTGATGTCTCTATTATGCTAATGACATGTACTATGTTTTGACAATGTGATGGTGAGACATTTG